>JADNYV010000019.1:0-410043 GCA_015501055.1 Mucidula mucida
AACAACCTTTTCCTGAACGACGCTGTCGTGGATGACACGTTGTACGCCACTTTTCCGGCAACGAATTTGACGTCGGCCGCTTTCTCCAGTCTCTACATGGTGCGCAAGTCCCCCGCACTTGCTGTGCCTGGCTCGAAATTGGAGACCATATTACCGTTGAATGTCAGTGGACCCGCTGTCGCACGAGTTGCATATGCATGTCGCTACCAGCGACGCAAAGCCCCGGGATCATTGATAGTGTCGGTTCTTGTGGCCACGTTGACGATGAGCTCGTCAATTTGGGCTGTATTCATGTTGCTCACGACTGCATGGGTCAAGCGGAGGGACCGTCAAGGTATGTGGCGTGACTTCTGGCCTTGCGTTCTTTTACTGATGACCTACTAGCAAACTTATGTATGAAATGTACGACAAGTAACGATCCTTGGACTCTGAATCACAGAGAACGAGGTTACACGAATTCACACTTTATCTTCAATGCTGGCCATTTGAGATCCAAAAGTGTAAAATATCATACATTGTCTGGCCGTTGTACTGAATTCCAATCTATCAATGTGTTTTCCGTGCCAGAAGTGCGTGTAGCACCGGGATCATCGGAATGTGGCGGGTTTTGGAGTCTTAACATGGCAAACAAGTGCTGGGAGGTGGGTAAAGTACTACCAATATATTATTGCCAAACTCAAAACACATAAGTTCGCCACAGGAATCTCGCCAAAGAGCCCACCCCGCTGGGGCGAGCACCGACTTGGTTGAAATCCGCCAAGTGTTTGAACGTGGGAACCGCCGCCAAACGGGTAGTCGACTGCCATAATCGAACTTTCGGCCCTGCAAATTGGCACGAGAGATCAAGGAGATACGATAGGATACGATCTTCGTGATAGAAATTCAAACTGGTGAAGATACCTATGTACTCCCGGCCCCGTCCATATACATTGCGCTGTCACTTTCTGCAAAATCATCTATTCTCCGGAAGCCAAAAGCCTTCCGTATCCGACTTCACGAATTGGCAGCAAATATTTGGCCATCAAGTTCAAAAGGAATAACATCCAGTGTACGTAGTTATCTAGAAGGAATATACTAGTTACTAAGAGTATTTATACAACACAAGGGACTCAAGTTATACGACACATACAGTACACTAATTAAATACGAAAGCTAAAAAAACTCTTCAAAGCGAAACAAATATCAAAGATGGCGAAACCCAGCGTCAAGCGCCTCCTTCAACAAAATATCATCATTCGGATTCTCGTCGGGATCCCTACCCTCTTGCCTCGCCTGTTCTTTAAAGTCTTCAATATGATGGTCTAAACTCGCCGACGTCTGCTCCCATGATGCCTCCGCAGTCGAGTACCCATACCATTTGACAAGCCATTCATCCCTGCGTCCGCCGCCCTCGGCAATATGTCGACTTCCAATGATGTGGGAGATGACAAAGACAAAAATCTTGCACCCCGGGCGCGCGCAACTGCTCCCTCTCACGTCGATGGCGCGCGAGTCTAGAAGCTAAGTCAGCTCTCAATCGTTAGGTGCACAGAAAAATACACACGATGCTTTGGGTCTGTGCACACAGGGCACACGAACTCAGCGCCTTCTTCAAGACGAGGGTCGTCCTCTCGTATACCCAAACACCCAACATGGTACCAGGACTGACATTTGTCGCATTGCACCAGCTACAGTGCGTCAATATCGCGAAAATTATTGACACTAAAACGAACGTACATCAGTCAAGGCATCTTGGGTGCCTTCGGGCCACATCAAAACTTCGTGCTTCACTTTGATCGTTTTTCGCGCGTTTGGACGGAGGGGCAGAAGAGGACGCCTTTTGAGACTGAGGGCGTTTCCGAAGGCGCGCCGAGACGCTGTCATGCCTTTGGAGAGGCGCCTTTTGGACAACTTCTGTCTTGATGACGGGGAGCGGCAACGGCGAGTGACGAGGAGATGGAGAGTTCATAGGCGTTAATGGGGAAGGAGAGCGTTCTAGGCGGTCCATCATGTTCGAGACCAGTTGTTCATCCAGTACAGACAATGTTGGTGTTGGCGCCTCAAAAAGGCGAGCCGCAGATGGCATAGAAGTAACGGCAAGGGTCGACGGTTTGAACACTTCGAACTCATCTTCAGAATCGGGCACGGGCGATGTAGAGATGTGAAGGTGTCGTTCCGGAGACAGACTTGGAGGCGTCGGGCTCGCGGATAGTATCTGAACGTCATCAGTGGTGGACGCGGGGGAGTGGCCGGAAGATCGGCAGCGGAAGGAATGGTGGACTCTAGAAGACAGTCACCACCAAGGCTGACGCGACGAAGAGAGGATATTGTTCCGTCAGGAGAAGGCTCCTTGGCGAAGATACTGTATGATTTGCGTCCTTTTAGTGACAGATCTGGTCGAAAAATGGAAGCTAACAGGGATTGAGAGCAATGTATGCGCCGGAAAATAGAATGTACCTTGGTGAAATGGCGGGCCTACGAAAGATTGAGCATATATTCACGAATAGGAAGACATTGATGCGTACTATCGGTATCTGACCATGTTGCTGGGCTTAGAGAGGCCTCGATGAATGGATCTGCAGTGTTGCGCGCTTTCAAGATCTTTCCTTTCATCGAGGGAACTGACGAAACCAAGGTGATATCGGCGAGATTATCATCGTCCCGAGAAGGGAATTTGATAGGGCTGACGGCCATTTCATGCGTGACGACCTTGGGCGGTCCAGACTGCGACTCTGTTTCTGATACTACATCCCAAATTGAGTATCGTAAAGAGGATTCATGATGAAATGATGAAGGAAACGCACATGCGCCTCTGGGTCTTTGAGACGCTCGAGGAGTTCTTGCACGCAGAATTCCAAATTGATAACCCGTTCGACGAGTGGTTCTATGGTCTTCATTTTGGCCATGAGCTTGGAGGCGGAGTCGAGTTGAATCTTGTGCGCGTTGGACATGGCCTGAACGAGCAGCTTGTGTGCGTCGTCGCTGCGCTTTTCCGATTCTGAAACACGCTGATCGACGGTGGTCTGAATGTGGTCCATGAGGACCTTGGTCTGCGCCTCTAGTATGGCGTGTATGGACATGGAGACGTTGTGCGATATGTTGCGTTCAAGGAGCTCAAAGTTGTTTGGTGTCTGGGGGTGGAAAACCGATGCGCCAGGCTGGGCGTAGTACTGGCCGGGGACCACTGAGCGCGACGACTGCGGGCGCTGTGCAGGAGCGCCGTGTGGCGGCGCGGCGTAATGAATGAAGTTGCTGCTGGATGGCATGATGGTTCAAATTCAAGACGCGCCTAACACGTCCACAAGGACAAACAACATTGTTGAATTGATTTCATTCAAGTCCCATGTAATATATGTTCTATATCTACCATGTCATGTTCCCCTCGTCCGTGCTCGAGGGGCCCAAACTTCAGGCTCGTAATTATCCTGAGCAGGCATCTTGGGCAGTTCCTTTACAGTTGGAGGTGTTTGGGCCTGCACGGGCTCCGGAGACGTAGGCTGCTCGTGGTTAGGGTTAATTGAGGGTTCCGCGAAGCGGAGACGGTCTTCTCGGTCTCGTTGTTCAATCATGGCAACATTCATTTTCAGTTTTTGTTGACGTGCCCAATCCAATTGTAATTCCTGCAATAGATCAGACGACATTCAACGGACATTCTTACGATATGTACCTCCATACTAGGCGGTCCGATGCGCGTATGTGACAGCCAGGCAGACCATTGGGCTAATGCGACCCTAGTAAGGAATTGGTGAGAGTAGCATGAAGAAACACTGACCTGGTAGACGCCTTCTACCGCCAATGTAATCCCAATACATCTCAGTACTGTGGTACTTTACTGTTCGCTTCGGTCGCCTAGCCTCTTGGAGATGTGAAGAAGGATCTCTAGAACAACAGAGTCACCTACCAGGTACCGGATTCTTTCGTTCAAAGTAAAGGTTTCCTACGATACTTCAGCAACGACCAATCACAGACAATCATATTCACCTTCAAGGTCTCGACCCACGAAACCTGTCTGAGATTATGCTCAGAATGGAATCACCCGCTCAAGAGGTACATACAGGATGGCGGATAGTTCTCCAGAGACGCGTCAGAAAGGAAGACATGCTTTCATTGAAGATTTAGCATTTTTTCTAGTGAAAACCCCAGTAAAGGCGCACAGACAAGCGTTGCAGTACGTGTAGTAAACGTGTCCGACGAGTATCTAGCCAAGATCCAGAGAGTTGTTTGGCAGAAACAGGTATTTGTCACTGTTAGTCGACGTGGCCGCGCACATCTTCACCACTTACTATCACGACGATAATGGCCTCGCCATCTCAACAGCTGCCTGCAGGCTGGACTGCTGAATGGTGCGCCGCCTTTTCTGATATTGACTGTTCCTGGAACCAAAGCAGGGATGCGCCCAATCAGCGATACCTGTTCATTGGTGAGCCCACTTTTCTTCCTTGTTCGTGTCAGTTAAAGGAAATCGCCCAGATACGACGACGGGTCACACACAATGGGAGCCTCCAGCTATGGCTCCGATGGCGGAGCAGGTCCCGGCAGCCGCGCCTGTAGGAGGACACCATAAACGACGCCAATACGCTGCTGGTCAAACGCAGGCCTATTTCAACAGTCCCGACGCGCCCTTGGCAGACAGCGGGTACGCGAATGTACCCTCACAACAGGCTCCCGTAGCAGGTGGTCAGTTCTTCACGCCAGGTTTGGCCCAACAGCCTGCTCCCGGCCAGCCACCATACTATGCGCCCGACGGAGCCTCAGGCTATATCAACGAAAAGCAGCAGCAACATATGGGTGTCAATCAAATGGCCGACCAGTTCAGCCAGATGGGCATGGGAGGCGGTCAACGTCCGTACCAACTCAACACAGCTAATCTCCTTACTTCCCCGCCGGACCCGCGAGAGCTTGATATGCCTCCTCCAGAAATCCGTCTACCACCCAATTCCAGTGTTACGCCCTCGCCAAACGCGAATGCCGATCCTTCGTACCAGCGGTGTACGCTGAACGCGATTCCCACCACATCTTCCCTGCTCTCCAAATCCAAGGTTCCATTGGCCCTGGTCCTCACGCCCTACCGGACTCTCAATGAAGGGGAAGAACCTGTACCTGTGGTGACAGACACCGTCATCGCCCGCTGTAGACGGTGTAGAACATACATAAATCCTTACGTGCAGTTTATCGACGGAGGCAATCGCTGGCGGTGTTGCATGTGTAACATGTCGAATGAGGTTCCTCAAATGTTCGACTGGGACCAGGTGCGCAACCAGCCGGGAGACCGGTGGCAGCGCGCAGAACTCAACCATTCGGTTGTGGAATTCGTGGCACCGACCGAGTACATGGTTCGACCACCACAGCCAGCTGTGTACGTCTTCCTGATCGATGTCAGTCACTCTGCAGTCCAGTCCGGTATGGTTGCAACTGCGACGCGAACGATACTTGAAAACCTTGATCGCATCCCTGATGAAAATGGAAGAACAAAGATTGCTATCGTCTGTTATGACGTCTCTCTCTACTTCTTCTCCATCCCCGTTCGTACATCTTTAATCTCAAGCCTTCGAGTTTACTCAGTGTCCCACAGCCTGGCTCGTCCGAGTCGTCTATGCTCGTCGTATCGGACACTGACGATGTCTTTCTACCGAAACCTACCGATCTATGTGTCAACTTGGCGGAGTCGCGTGAATCTCTGACGACTCTTCTCGGGCGCATTAACGATATGTTCAAGGATAATAGCATAATAGGCAGCGCTTTGGGCCCAGCTTTGCAAGCTGGGTTCAAACTGATGGTACGTTTTGCAGGAAGATTTTCTTGTATCGACTCATGAGTTCACCTAGGCGCCGATAGGCGGCAAAATCACTGTTCTCTCTTCGAGTCTACCGAGCATTGGCGCTGGTGCTTTGAAGAACCGCGAAGATGCGAAACTGCTTGGAACTGCGAAGGTAAGATAATTCAAACACCTAGTAACTCTAATGAACATTTTCCTGTAGGAATCTGGTCTTTTACAAGCAGCATCCACGTTTTACAAGACATTTGCCATCGAGTGCTCGAGAGCGCAGGTGTCCGTGGACATGTTCCTCTTCAGTTCAGCGTACCAGGATGTGGCTAGTTTAGGTATGCTTGTTGCGGAGTCGGGTGTTCCTTTTCTAACGTTCGTTTGTAGCATGCCTCCCACATTACACGTCAGGTCAGACGTACTATTATCCTGCCTTCAATGCTGCTCGCTCGGAGGATGCTCTCAAGTTCGCACACGAATTTGGCGGTGTCATTGCCATGCCCATTATGTTGGAGGCCGTCATGCGTGTTCGCGCGTCCAGAGGTAGACTTCTTTTCAAACTGTGATATTGCTTGTTGAACGTCAACAGGCCTACGCATGTCATCGTTCCACGGAAACTTTTTCGTTAGGTCTACCGATCTTCTTGCCATGCCTGCAGTTCCCCAAGATCAGTCGTATGCTATTGAAATCCAGATCGAGGAGACTATATCTGCACCGTTCGTTGTCTTGCAAACTGCAATTCTGCACACCACTTGTTACGGTAAGCTTTAGACAATGTTAGTCATCATGCGTTGACTCAAACACTGTAGGGGAGCGCCGAATTCGTGTTGTTACTTTGGCATTACCAACGACGACGAGTATGTCGGAGGTGTTTTCCTCTGTAGATCAGGTTGCACTGGCCACCTTCTTTGCAAACAAGGCTGTCGAGCGCTCGTTGACGCATAAGCTAGAGGACGCTCGCGATTTCGTGTACCAGAAGCTGGTGGACATTCTCATCGCTTACAGGAGCAGTATGACAGCCGGAGGCGCGGGTGCAAGCGCGCAATTGGCAATTTCCGAAAACATGAAGATGCTCCCTGTCTTGATACTTGGACTGCTGAAGAACGTGTGTGCTTCTGCCTACTCGTTTATCATTAGCTGACTGTGCTTTGTTGTAGGTGGGTATCCGACAGAGCGCGCAGATACCTCCCGATATCAGGGCATACTCCCAAGCACTGCTGACCTCCCTGCCTTCGCAATTGCTTATTCCGTACATCTACCCGACTTTCTATCTCCTACATAATATGCCTCCAGAGGTTGGGTTGCCCGTACTTGCTTAATCGATTTTAACTCACCATATCTACAGGCGGGAACTGTAGGACCGGAGGGTATCATCATGCCCCCTGCCCTTCCTCTCACATCCGAGCGCCTTGAGAGGCACGGTCTCTTCCTTATCGAAGATGGGCAGACAATATTCTTGTGGGTTGGACGCGACGCTGTACCGCAGCTCATCATGGATGTATTCAACCTGCCTAACTATGAGGCGCTTCGAGGCGGCAAGGTGAGCCTGCGTTCATGTTGGCGACTGGCATGTCTAAAAACTACACTAGTATACTCTCCCGTTATTAGATAATCCATTCTCGGAAAAGGTCAACGCGATTGTACAAAAGACGCGTGAGATGCGTCGTGGGGTCTACTACCCGCATTTGTATGTCGTGAAGGAGGATGGGGAACCGCCATTGAGGCTGTGGGCACTAAGTGCGCTCATACAGGATCGCTTGGATGTGCTGCCCAGTTATCAGCAGTTTGTCACTTCGCTGAAAGACAAGGTGCGTTGATGTGTTGCTTTTGTTGGAGCACTGAAATGACGCGTCGTCAGGTCAATGGAAATGGAGGTTATTAAGTATCGTTTTCCGGCTTGAATTTTTTCATATTTAGTACGTGCATAAAAACCTCGTTTTGTTCCCATCGATCTTGCTGTGATAAAGTGCGGAGTCCTCAGGTTGACACGCACTTGACTACATGAATATTCGATTCAATAATCTCAACATCATGATTACAACACGATAACACAAGATTTCAATCCAAACTGCTCAAGCGTCCTGACTCCTCTTCTTCGCGCTGGTCAGGTGACCACCCTACAGGTCTAGCGCGTATTGCGCGTGGCGTCTCGTCGTCGTCCTCCTCGACCGCAGGAGGCTTGCTTGGATGGGTGGGTGTATTCATCGTTCCAGCATTATTGATCGGGTTGGCAGCAGCCACGCGTAGGGCATTCCGTAGGCGTATCATATTACTAAAGCTGAACATCGTTCAAATTGGAGCCAACCGGGATAGAGATCAACATACCGGGCGTCCCATCCATATGTCCACTCCCCACCCAACAGCAACCGTCTAAGCCTGTCCTCGTCCGAATAGCTGGCCATCAGATTTTTTGCTTCTTGAGAAAGCTGTGGAGGTGGCGGGATAACAATCCATTCGAGGGCAGCGGCTTCAAGAGCGACGATGTGTTTCAAGGTCAGTTGCTGGGCGCCTAGGAAATCAGAGAAATATAAACAATTATAACCCCGAACATTTTCACGGCGAACGATCAAATTGGAGAGGAAAGATGACAGCAACCCGTACGAAACATCGAATGATTGCATTTCACACCATAACTAAGGTGACTGTCAGAATTGAGTATGTATTCACAGCATACTGACGCACCTGGCAGAGAATTTTGTCAAGCTTCTGTGTGAGGCTGCGTTGGTCATCCATCCACACGTAGGGAATCGGAAATATTTGATGGAGCTCCGCTTGCATACGCTGGAAGCAGCGAAACAACACAGCAAAGTCTTCCTCGTCGAGTGAATTGGGGGTTTTGAATTCGATGATCGCCTTGATTTCGTTGATTGCCTTGATCAAGTCGAACAGACGGAACACACGATCTGGCGTGGACTGGGATTTTGTGGCGGAGACGGACGTTATCAGCATAGTTGGCTGCGACGGCTCTTCAACGCCTTTACAGTGGGCCATTGCCTGAATGATCTTGGTTGCGGGATGTAAAAACCGCGCAACGGAATGGTCGGCAGCGTCCTCCTCGGAATAGAGAGTCGATCCTAGCGCGCAATGCGTGGTGCGTGGGTCTATTGAGTGCGCCCAGGCGCGTACCTGAGGATCTCTGAGATCCTGCTTGGCTGCAGCAATCCAAGTTTCGTCCTGGTCCAGGGCCGTTACAAGGCGATCCCAGAAGGTTGGATCGTAGCACACAGCGTGAAGCTGTTGGCTCGCGGCGTAGTTCACTTCCGCGACCGTAGGAGAACGTGTCGTTGATGCGACGACAGAGGACACCATCTTGGGTAGACAGTCCTCTGGAAAATGACAAGACGCGATATCACCGACAGTGTAGTTGTTGGGGCGGTTGTTGGTCTGCTTCTTGATGAATTGCGCGAATCCGCGGAGAGACACCATGATGATGGTAGAGAGGTGGTACGAAACAAAGGGTTCCCAGCTATTAATGCCACTTTTGTCGGGCACTTTGTTCTCGACACGTGATTCATTCACTTTGACGCCACCACGTGAACAGGTCTCTTTGTCTTACCACGTGATTCAGTCAATGTTACTTAATCCGGTCCGCAAAGGCCTCTAATCATAACCATCACTGTCCCCGACTTCATGCCTGCTCTTTCTTTACCGAGCACTTCGTCGCTCCCAAATTCTTCAATCGTATCTCTGAAGTAGAGGACAACTTAATCTTCTACGATAAATTCGCCCTGCCTATCGTACCCAAGGCCTTCAACAGCATTGTCATCACAGAATGCCTTCATGCAACGGAGAACTCGAGCGTCTACAGCGGCTACTTTGTAGATCCCAGGGCAAACGTTATGAGGAATACGATGTTGCCTTTAAATTGGCAGACGATGAACAATCCTGTCACGAGGCCGAGAAATACGACAAATTGTTCAGGCTACAAGGAAAGGCGATTCCTCGTCTGCTTGGGCTCGCCTTTGCGAAACGAATAAAAGGCGGTTACATGGGCTGTCTCATGACAGAGAAGTTCGGCTCTTCCCTGGACTGCAAGCTAATTTCTCTAGCGCGATCGGAGAAGTACGTCGTTGTGTTTAGTGGTCATTATTTTTCTCACTTTTCTTCAGGGCTATCATCCTCAATCACCTTCAATCTCTGCACAACAAGGGCTTGATTCATGCCGATTTCAAGGAGAGTAACGTCCTGCAACGAGGAACAGAGTTTCGACTTGTCGATTTCGACCACATGCTAGAAACACACAAATGTACCGCGAACGGGCAGGCTGTCGACTTTAGAGAGCAGCCCGACACCCTCTCGATAGAAGATTGGGATGTGATTTGCGCTTATGTACGTGTCCCCGCGCTAGACATGGACTTTTGGGATGATGGTATGTGGTTCCATGGTTTTTCAATCAGACCGTTACTGAACCACGCAGGTACGGTCTTCATAAAGGGGTACACCTGGAAAAAGGATGGCCTACCGTCCGCGAGAATCATGAAGCTTCTTTTTCCCTCCGTCCTCGCCACCAAATATAAAGGTGCCAAGGACCTTCCCGAGCTTCTTCAGCTTTACTTTAAGCACGTCCGGACTCTGCTTGATGGCGGGACGCACTCTCTCGAGCATCTCAAAGATAACATCAACCAGACTGCAGCGCAAGTGGAGAAGGAATGGCTCCGCAGGTAACGTTCTTTCGGCTGTGTCTGTTATACGCGCTCATAAGATCAATGAACAGTCAGAAAAAGCGTCCTGCATCTGCGGAACCACCTGTGCGAGCTGTAAAGGCGCGTGTGAGTAAACCACGTGGCCGTGCCGTGCGGACAGGGGCACATTGACCTCTCTTTGCTTCTTGATTTCTCTCTCTGTATCTCAACGACCATGTGTATTATATATCAACGGATTAGTGTCTTGTAGTTTAGTCAGAGACCTTCAGAATCGGATACTTACCCTTCCTGGAATGCGCGAGATCTATGTAGTGTCCCTCAAGACGGGCCGTGGCGCGCACAAATTCTTACGCCACGCACGTGACATAGGCGGCACCTTTGTTGTTACGACCTGGCACACCTTAATTTATCACTATCCGCAAAGCATGGCTGCTCTTTCTTTCGACGAACACTTCGTTGCTCCCAAATTCTTCAACCGTATCTCTGAAGTAGAGGAAGGCTTACTCTTCTACGATAAACTCGCCATGCCTATTGTGCCTGCGACCTTCGACAACGTTATCATCACAGAATGTCTTTCCGCAACGGAGAACTCTAGCGTCTACAGCGGCTACTTTCTGGACCGTGGCGGCAAGCGCTACGAGGACTATGATGTTGCTTTCAAGTTCGGAGATGAAGCACAATTATGTCACGAAGCCGAGAAATATGACAAGATGTCCAGACTACAGGGAAAGGCGATTCCCCACCTGATTGGGCTCGCCTTTGCGAAACTGACAAGAGGCGGCTACTTCGCTTGTCTCATGACGGAGAAGTTTGGCTCTTCCTTGGACTGTAAGCTAATTTCTCTAATGCGCTCAGAAAAGTACGTCGTTCTAGATTGTGTCTTCTTGTGTAACTCATCTTCGTTCAGGGCTATCATTCTCAATCACCTACAATCTGTGCACGACAAGGGCTTGATTCATGATTTCAAGGAGAGTAATGTGTTGCAACGAGGAACAGAGTTTCGACTTGTCGATTTCGACCACATGCGGGAAACACACAAATGCACCGGGTCCAGAGACGTCATCGACTTCGCACAGCAGCCCGAATCATTCACAATGGAAGACTGGAGGGCGATCTGCCCTTATGTACGTGTCCCTGCGTTGGACATGGACTTTTGGGATGATGGTGTGTGCTTCAAGATCCTTCAACTTCAATCGTAACCTTGACTGAATTGAGTAGGCACGGTCTCTGTAAAAGGGTACAGATGGAAAAAGGATGGCTTGCCGTCGGCTAGAATCATGAAGCTTCTTTTTCCCCGCGCCCTTCACGCCAAATATGATGATACTAAGCAACTTTCCGAGCTTCTTCAGCTCTATTTTAAGCACGTACAGACTCTACTCCAGAGCGGGAGACGCGATGTGGACTACCTGACAGCTCACATCAGCGAGACTGCAGCGCACGTGGAAGAGGAATGGCTCCGCAGGTACGTTCGTTCCACTGTGTCCGCGTCTGTCACATCAGCTCATATATTCATCGAACAGTCAGAAAAAGCGCCACGCACCTGTGGAGCCACCGGCGCGAGCTGTAAGGGCGCGTGTGACTAAACCACTTCGTCGTGCAGCGCGGACAGCGGCACGTTAAGTGCTCTCTGCTATTTACTCTCTTTGTATCTCTCGTATCAAGTCTCAACGGATCAGTGTATGTAGTATAGCCATTTACCCTTTCGGAAATGCGTGATAGCGGTGTATAGCGGTGTAGTCGTGCTCAGAAGTCGACAAATTTCTCACCCATTTGAATCGACCCACAAGTATTAGAGGATACCTTTGTAGCGCTACACTCTACTGTGAATGTACGCAAAAGTCGTGGTTAAGATGTGCAAGTCATGAACATGATCTACAATTATAACTGAGAAGATTGTTTGCGAAGCCAAGGAACCAGCTCTGCTAAGCTAATTCCCTTCAAGATAGACCAAAGATATCTACTCTGGGCGGAGGTGCTCAACAATTCCCTCCGTCCGAGTTTGACGACTATGTTGTGATCACAGAGATAGCGTTGAAGCTCCACCCATTCCGCCTCGATGTAATCAAAGCTGATGTTCTCGAACACAAAGAGTAGGGTGAGATGGCGAAGGTTACGGACATCTGAAATATATGCCACGAGCCTCCGGATGAATAAAGGGAGAGATACTTTATGGAAAGTAAATCGACCCAACGTCAGAGATGTCAGAGCTGGAAGAAGCGCTTGTGGCAGAGCGTCAAAGGCGTCTGTCTCACTCGGGAAGGCTGCAAATTAAATGTCAAGTAAGAATCAGTTGCGAAGGCACATGTCGACGCACCGTATGACTCTAGTTCGAGTGTCGTCAACGCATCTCCGAAGCGAGAACAAAATGACTGAAAGCTGGCCAATGGAAAGCGGTCGAGGTTCAACCGCAGGACATTAACTCGGCTGAAAGATATGGGACCGCCACCAGGGACAAGCAGCCATTCAAACGAGTTGTACACGATGACCGTGAGGAAAGATGGCGTTAACTTCACCTCGCTAGCACCATGTAGATTATAGTGAGACTCGAACAGGGAGATACGGTGCACTGAAGATGGTATGGCGTAAATGTAATCCATATCCGCCTCCTTTGTTAGAGAGAAGTCCAAATCAACGGACTGAAGGGATGGGCTGCGCAGACAATACAGGACAGCATTACGAAGTACCGGCGAAGGCACCTTTGATAGACCATCATTCGGAAGCGACGATAGACTCAAATGCACTGTATGTGTACATCTAGAAATGATGTCCGCGAAAAGAGCGGCAATTTCGTCGCGATTCCATCTGTGAGTGAACCAAAAGCCGCTCAGCTCGATAGACAACCGCTTGACATATGGAAGTACGCATCGGGGTAGGTCTACCCAGTATTGCACAGGATCCCGCCGGTAGACGTTTGTCAGATTTCTCTGATCTGTACGCAATCGCAGGGTATGGAACAGATGGCGGCGGCTAGGATAGACCCACTCTGTGCAACATAGCGAGCATGCCCGTAAAGTGGGAAGATGATGGGAGTTATGTGCGATGATTTCCTCAATGATATCGATTGGTAGCTGTGGAATGTGTTGCATAGAAGCTTCAGGTAGCAAGACTGCCGAGGAGTGAAGAAAATCTTCGGAGATGGCGAGCCAGTCGGTGTTTAGCGTGTTGATATCACGTTGAGACGCGTTCCAGTGGGCTGTTGCTCATTGCGTTAAGTCAAGTCGTTTTCAGGGGTACCGTCGTTGTTGATTCCGGCGCGGCCGGTACGATGTCGTTACGTGCGCAATTCAACAAGCTCCCTGGGAGTACTTCGGGTTGCTTTCGCGCGTATCAGCTGTATCAGCCCCAGAAACTGTCGAGCTCCTTATGCAAAACAGGCAAGGCGAATCTATCGTAGAAGAGTATAGTGCTAAGTTATGAGGAACGTAACTCGGTGGCACTAAATAGGGGTGAGAAGCATTTCCTATTTTACTCGAGCGATCGCGGCGCCGCGTCCTCTTTTTCTCAACGTTCATGGGAGTGTTGGGCTTGACGCCTTTTCTGCAAAAAGCATGGTCAGTATCCCTATCTCGTATAGAATACGCTTGACGCGCTTCTCTTAGTCCTGAAGTAATCAAACTATTACCAGAGCGTCTAAAGAGTCTTGCTGGGAGCAGAATTGTAATGTGCGCTCAAAAGTCATTTCTCGAGAGTTTGCTTTTGACCCTGAACACAGCGACGGAACACTAATAACTCAACGTCTCCACTTTGTGGCGCTTCCACACCCTTACCGACACGTTCTGGGCTGGTATAGACTGGTTAAAGAACTCCAAGATTTCAACGTAAATGCTATATGCGTTTTTGATGGCAAGGAGCGTAATATTGCGAAGGCCAAAGAGGTATGCGACTTACCGAGGCGTGAATTCCTATGTTGATTGTTTCCAGACCCTAAAGAGACAAGAGACGAGGAGACTGACGACTGCCCGAGAGATTATCGAAAATGACCGGCTAGAGCGGCTTAAAAATCTCGGAGGTGTCTTGCATAAATTTCGATCTTTGGACGCGTCGGGGCGACATCGTGTTGTCGATATGATGCGCGAATCCGCCCCAAAGGATGAACCACCGCCCTTTGTACTCTCGGACAATCTCTTTGCTCCTTCGGGTTGGCGTTCTTCCTTCGTTGAGTGACTCTCGCTAATGCAGATCTAGACGTCGTCTTGCAGGATTACCCTGTTGTAGAGCACTTGGAGATTGATTTTAGCCAGATCCAATCCGGACCAATAGCATCCTATTTATCGGTCGAACAGTTTATGGACGAGGATATCAGACTACTCAAAGCCGACACATATGAAGATTCTTCACGAACTAACCTAGAACAATATATACCACCGTCAGTAAGCATTTCTGCCAACCTCGTCAAGTCCTTTGTGTGAAGTTTTCATTTTCAGCCGAGGACCAGAACACCGCCAATAGCGTTAACGCCACCACAAGACCGAGACATAGCTAATGCACTATTATCGCTGTATCAAGACTTCCGGGACAGCATTCCAAAGCTCATTTCCATTCCCGCTGCACCTGTGCCATCTACTTCTGATGATCCTGAAGCACGCACGGAATACATGATGAGCAAAGGCCAATATCAGCTTGTTCTCGATGAGAATCGACTATGGGACCGTCTACGGGATGGATACCAGACTGTCGATACCGTCACCGAAGCTCTCCAGACTGTGTACGACAAAAGTTCGTGCATGTCTGATTCCTATGCCCGTCGCACGAATCCCCCCACCTCAAAGACCTACGCGGAGTGTAGAGAAATCATCGAGGCTATGGGTGTCCCATGTATCGAAACCGAAGGACCGTACGAGGCAGAGGCTCTGGCGTCTTCTCTCGTCATCAATGGTTTGGCGGATTACGTTGCTAGTGAAGACACGGTACATTTGTCAACGGTCATCGCACCGTAAATGTTCTGACTAGTTGTTTAGGATGTCGTCGTATACGACGCGCCACTGCTTCGTAACCTGACAAATAGGCAAGGCCCTCTTATGATTCTCTCTGGCCCCGAGATCCGTGAAGGGCTTCAACTCTCTCGCCCGCGCTTCGTAGACTTTGCTCTTCTTCTTGGTACGGACTTTTCGGAGCGCATCAAGAATGTCGGTCCTGCCCGAGCACTCAAGTTCATCAAGGAACACGGGACGATCGAGGCTATAGTGAATAAAGAAACCAAGTATCCTCCCCGGACAAATTTGGACACGTACTTGGAGGAAGTGACGGTCGCTCGAAATGTCTTCCACACACTGCCGCCGGTCCCGCAGTCTGCGGTTGAGGCCAAGGGCCAGAGGAACGAGGCCAAGGTACGCGCGATCATGGCAAAATATAATCTTGCGCGGGAGGTGGGATGGGATCATGAAACTGCCCTCACAGGCAATTTCTTCAGCGACAATCCCAGCTCGGGGGCCCAGCCCGACATATCAACATATGGGCTTTATGTATAGCTCACAATATACAAGCGGCTTATGATTCCGCAGACTAGAATCTTATTTCGCTTGACTAAGTTGTCTCTTCTTTCCCTTGTGGACGTAAGGTTGTATCAATGTATGTCGTATTATCCCTCCAGTCCGACCTGATGGACTTTCATTGTCACTGAACGCTGTTCAGTACTGAACAGCCGTCATTCATACTAACATTTGATTCGGGTGTCATAGCGCCTAGCGAATGCCGGGCACTTCCCACGGACCTCTTCAGGATAAATACTTAAGTCGCGAGGCGGCTTTTACTCTCATCACCAGCAGCATGTATTCTGTACCCGCTACATCTCGTGTCATCCTTGACAGTCTTCTCAAAGATGATAGGCTTTCCCTACCTTCAGAGGTCGTTGCCTTTGCAAACGATGTCGTTTATTCTGGCAATGATCTACCTTACCTCCGTGTGTTTCTTCTCGTACTAATTCTATTGAGAACCTGACTAGTTCTTCGACATGCTAGCCGTACCTTTCAAGTTTACTGAGGCAATTGCTGCTCTCAAAGGACTTGAAGCTAGTTTCGCTGCAGCTCTAGCGGAGCGACGCTTTGGACCCTCTGTACGCGCCGGAAAGGTGGAGATCAATACCGATCACGCGGCACTATTTGTGTTTTCTGCATTTACAGTAACCGTGAATGGGAAACCAGCCTTGACAGAGTTCGTCCCAAAGTTGAGAGACTGGGATATTCACGACAGTTTGAAGTATCGATAGTGAGTTGAACTTGACCTTTTTCTCACTCACTCAGGCTGGTCACAGTCGGCAGATGGCCACGAATATTATCGAACCAAAGATGGTCGTTATTTCCATCTCCATGGGAGCTTGAACGCGGGCCCGACACAAAAGATGGTTGGGTAGATCCGACGCGTATTGACATTACCGACGAAGCGCAAATCCAAGCCGTATACGCCGAGGTCGTCGCTAAATTCGACGCAGAAACAATTCAAACTCTCGCCAATGACACGCATCACCAAGCTGGCGTCATCTGCTACAGGGATGAAGGTAACGAAAGCGTAATGCACCCCCTTCCTATCTGAACTGTAGTTTAGAACTCGAGAATGTCGAGCAAGCCCAAGCCATTAAGAATTGCCCAATTTACGAACTCCATCAGCCGGATAGTCCGACAGAACCGTGTCCATGGCCCAGAGCAACATCCAACAGGTGCCTTTCTGGCATCAAGGTACTTGAATTCACACGCATCATAGCCGCCCCGGCAATCGGCCGTTCCTTGGCGGAAAATGGCGCCACAGTTCTTCGGATCACATCTCCGAACAACCCCGACTTTCATTCGCTAAACGTAGACCTGTCGTGCGGCAAGCTCAATGCCTTCCTGGATCTCAAAACCGACGCAGGAAAGGCTCGTTGTCGCGAGCTCATCGCTGATGCCGACGTGATCATTGACGGGTGAGCTCTCATCGTGCCTCCAACGAGGCGCAGTCTAAACTTGCCATGATGTATTTAGATATCGTCCTGGCTGTTTGGAACGTCTCGGCTTCGGGAAAGATGCTGTCAACGCTATGATTTCTCATCGCCAGAATCGAGGCATCGTTTACGTCCGCGAAAACACTTATGGCTTCCATGGACCATGGAAGCACCGCTCAGGCTGGCAGCAAATCGCGGATTGCTTCACGGGCGTGTCGTGGACGTTCGGGAGGAAGCTGGGCCTGGACGAGCCCGTGGTGCCTATCTTCCCCAACGCAGACTTTGGCACGGGCGCTATTGGGAACATCGCTGTCATGCATGCTCTGTATCTGCGTTCTATCCAGGCGAGTGGTCCTCGCGCATATACCACGGGGGCAGCGTTATTCATAGACTCTATTACACAGGGCGGGTCATATGGCGTGGATGTTTCGCTCTCGTACTACGATATTGGCTCAAGACCCTCGGGTTGTACTCAGAGGAAGTGTGGCAGGCTATTCGCCCTGACGTTCCCATACGCCACGACTGGGACATGCTCATGATGCTGAGAGCTGTTTTGCCGAAGATGATCAAGGATCGTCCAGATGTGTTCGCTAACGCCGATTTTTGGCAGTTAATTGACGCACCAAGCTATGGTGGTGTGGTCCGGGTGCCAAAGGCTGTCATCCGATATAGTGGTGGACTCGAGCTGGGTTATGAACGACCTCCAACCCAAAACGGAGAGGATCCTGCGGAGTGGCCGTAGATTAAACTAGTGTCAAGCAGATGAATTGAAGCTTTGTTCGAAGGTAGCGTGGCGCAGTTGCGGAGTTGAGCTTCTCCCTTGAACCTTTTCTTCCTCTCAGGATAACTCAATCTACATACATCCGGTACGTCTTCTCTCAAGTACGGCTGAGAAGCTCATACTGAAGTAGTCTTGAAGCGCCGTACTGCAAGAAATATAAGATATGTTCATGAGTCGTCAATTCAAGACTTTAGACTCCTCCCAGAGTGGACGGTTCTCCTTCAAGCAACGCAATACCAGTATATGGAACTACTGTGGCACCTGAGCATCCTCTGGCTGGCATCTAAGAGGGAGTCGAGGACCCCAATCAGCAGCAGCCGTCCATTTTCTTGTGTCCTGATGCATGCCAAGATCCGTGTCAATTTCAATGCAAGATTGAAAGCTGGCGGAGCCCGGTTTGCCGTATACTTGTGTACATAGTCGATGAGGCGCGACGCATAAGACCGTCTCGACGTCCACACTCTCGGCTATCCACATAAATCACAGCGCAAGCGGATGGCGGAGTCTGCTACCATTGAGGTCCTTTGTTCAAGGAAATGATATTCGGGCGGATGGAGCTCTCAACGAAAAGGCTTTGGAAATCACCGATTCATTAGTACACTCACAAACGGTTCAGGCAAGTCGTCAACACCATGATGCCTTCCTAGACAGTGCCAGACTTTTAGGACTCGGATTTGGCCAAAACTGCAGCAAAAGATCGAACCGTTGAGGCGGATTTGGACTGAGTGAGCGAGTCCTGCACAACATTGAAGACTTCACTCTCCCCGCTTTAAGATTTCCTCCTTTTAGCTCGCCTATACCGCTAACGACCTCGGTACTTCAGAGGTCCAAAAATTACTGCGCCACACTTCAGATTCTGGTATTGTGCGCGAATCAAACTTGAGGTATGCGGGTTGAGCAGAAACTCGTGGATGAGTCCACTCGTCGAAGGCAAAGCAGCCACAATCTAAAAAGAGCTCTGCCTACCGCTCGACAAGGAACGAGATCTCTAGTCTGACAGCTCATCTTTTGGATGTGGTCAACTGGGATCCGAAACGAAAGCCAGATATTGAAATGCAGATGACTACTAATGACATTAGAACCTAGTGCTTCGCTGATGTCCTGTAGGGGGAGGGGGGAGAAAGCGATTCAGATCCGCGTCAGTGTCCTGCTATACTTTGAGCCTTCCTCCTCTTTACGGCATAGATTTTAGTAAGAGCGTACAGTCAGCGGGGACGAAGCTGTCAATCATCATCATGGTCAAACTTAAAGTCAAACGCATGGCCTCGCCCCAAATGATCGAATTAATGACAGCGGAAATCGTATTTTACAGACCAACAAGAAGAGATTTCCGTTTGACGACCTACGTACATAAGTTACTAAGTAATACATTGAAGAACATTAAACAAAGATGTCCTATGATTGTAGGAGGAGGAAAATGATAGATAGCATGTGCGGCGTGCGAGATAGCGATAGAGATATGGTGACAAGACGGCGGGGGGAGGGAAGATACAGAGGAGATGACAAGATCATAGGATCCCTGAGTCCTTCAATGCGTTCTGTAATATTGTCTCCTTTACGGCGGCAAAAACGAGGCGCACGTTGGTCGTGTCAGTCGCCTGTGTTAGACTGTTACAAACGCCAGCACTGTCAGTAGCTGTTCGGTGTTTACGGAGACTACTCACTGTGGATATACACTGAGCCGTGCTCGATTCGCCTGCATGAATCGCCATAATATGTACTTGGCCGCTTTGTTGATATCATTGCCGCCAGTGTACTCAGGGAAGTATCGTTCCAGCGGTACCTGTAGCGCTAGGTCAACACTCCCATCCTCAAAAAGACGATATGTGGCGCTTACCTTTGGTACTTTGTTCTTGAAGACATCGATTTTATTCAGGAACAATATTATCGATGTCCGCAGGAACCACCGTGAGTTTATCACACTCTCAAAAAGGACAAGGGACTCTGCCATGCGGTTCTGTCAAGTTGATCAGCAGGCGCGAAAGCCATAAAAGAAGAGTCGCCTTGCCTGATTTCGCTCCTCGAGAAGAACCTGATCATACTCGCTTAGCGCAGTGCAGAATATTATACTTGTGACGCTTTCGAAACAATGTATCCATTTCCGCCGTTCAGACCGTTGGCCGCCAACGTCGAACATGTGTATTCTGGAAGACTGTCAAACTAGCGCGGCTAGGCAGCAAAGGATGTACGCACTGCAGTTGACCCATGGTAAACCTCGTTTCGGTAATTCCAGTAGTCTTGGCTCGCGCTCGCAGTACATCAGTTTCCGTCGGCTGGTAGCCGGGAGAGCCTATTCGTAGGACTTCGGTAAAGAAACTGGTGAACTAGGGTAAGGATATGTGAAAGGATGATTGACAATTGACGCACTATGAAGCACTGTCCATCAGGTAAAAGTCACTG
Organism: Mucidula mucida; assembly: GCA_015501055.1. Taxonomy (NCBI): domain Eukaryota; kingdom Fungi; phylum Basidiomycota; class Agaricomycetes; order Agaricales; family Physalacriaceae; genus Mucidula; species Mucidula mucida. The sequence goes on from JADNYV010000019.1 coordinate 20,481, forward strand.
GAATGCTCGTCCATCATGACGGGGATAATGGGATCCTGCCACAGCTGATGTATAGCGTCTGCAATTTCGGGAGAGAGTGTGAATGCAGAAGAATCATCTAGTCGGTAGTCGAGTATTTGTTCGGCGAGGACCTGAAAGTTAAGTCAACACGCTGCTTTAATGGATGTAGGAGACGTACCCGGTTGGAATAATTGGCGCAATCTACGCCAATTTTCCTCATCGCTTGAACTATTGCCTGGGCTGATTCGAGTACGTTCTTGTACACGGTGCCGCGATACGATTCCAACTCAGTTGGGGTAAAGCCGCCTTGGTGTATAATCTTCATCTGCTTGACGATGGTCGACTTGCCCGACTCGCCAGAGCCTGAATGTGGCGCCGACGGTGAGCAGTCGTCCCAACGCGGTTGGTGAAAGACGCACCAAGCAATAAGATCTTGCATTCCTTCTTGAACTTTTTGCTGTCATCTTCAAGCTGCTTGTCTATGAGATCTGAGCGAGCTTTTTCGTCCTTGTCTGCCTGCGACGCGCAGTTGCCCATTGTGTATACGAGGTATCACTGAATGAAATGGGTGATGATGATCAAAGAACAGGGTCTGTCAATGTTTGTTGAGTGCTCGTCGTCGTTATTGAAATCGTGAAACTCGCCTTATGAGCCGTATAGAACAGGCCAGAGGTTGCCAACAAACATTACTCGTCGTCGAGGACGACGTAGAGGAAAGAGATTGCCCGTGGGAACAAAGTTGACAGGTACTCATGTCAAGTTGCTGACTAGCAAATTAATTTGTCTCCGCCTAATCAGACCCACACTCAAGTGTAGCTCGAAACAGGAGGCCGCTAAGACATTTCTGAACGCTAAATCGGCGGAGTCAACACCTCTTTCCGTTGCCTGCGCAAAGCGATGATATCTTGGCTGTGTCTATCGCATCACTACGTATTCTTGTAGGCTTTGCTGAGTCCCAGGTTGTCGCTATCACGACTCATCATTGATGTGCAATATTCATCAATGGAGGGAGGCGTTCAGACGGAGGATTAGCCAATTTGACGCGTCCGCGTCGCCCTTTACCTTTGAGCACTTTTAATTTGTTTTTCCTCGGCCGAACGACTTGTGATCTGATTGTTTTTGGAGTGGCGGACGCGAATTGCCTGCCTTCTGTCAATCAAGTTGTTGCGCTATACAAGTACAATGGCGCCTCATGTGCTGTAAATTTTACATATCGTACACCTCACTACACACGCTGCGAACGTCTAGTGTAAAACGTCATAATGCCTCTGGATGCATTCCCTCAAGATCGTGTTGATACGCGCCCGGATATCAGGGGGCAACAGTTCTACAAAACAACATCAATATCACAATCAAAAGGGTTAGTCAACCAGAAACTAACTATGAGCTTTACCAGACATTTCCTCGCTCAATACATGGATGGGAACATCCTCAGCCTGCGATTGCGCATAGGCCCGACTGCTTTGCTGCATTTCCCCCGACCACCCACTCTCTTCCAAAGCGGCTACTAGTGTAGCTTTCAGCCTGAAGGTTCCTCAGGGTGAGCGAAGACTGTAAGTTCAGTTGAAAAGCTACCAACCGCTCCCATTCGCCCGTCTGGACGATTCGCCGTAGTATCTTCTGGAACAATATTTCGTTCTCGTCCGCCTGCATCTCAACAGAACTCTCTTATCAAAACGTAGCTACGCCAGTGAAGCAGAGCGACTTCCTGTCCCAATGAACGTACGTGACAGAAGGAGTGGAGGTAAGTTGTTGAGATGCCGGCAAGCTTCCCTTTCTAGTCGCCGGCCGGCAACTTACAGCCAGGAATCTCGCAACTGTCAGCCTCACGCCTTACTCTATGGCAGATACCTTTCTCTTCACTTGTACATAGCTACGGGCCGTGCGACGAATATCGCCGAATGTGCAGTCTACTGGAATCAATCTTTTCATTCACGACTACCGGCGAGGCTTGCCTAGAGACCTCGAGAACACATCAGTATCCGAGCTCTCATACTTCAAATCCCCGTCGTGTTCCGTCTCTGTAAACCATCCCGCCGGACGCCGACTACAGGAATCTGGACATTACTCCGGCGAGGGAGATCCATTCTCCGGGAAGTGTCCCGAACGATAGATGAGGTCATCTAGGAAGGTACTTATTCAGAGACGTTGGCACGACTAAAATGAAATTGTACCTCAATAGTGCCCGACAGCATCTCCTTGAGATCCTCACGAGAAATTAGCGTATCCATCAGGGCCTGTAACGATGGTAAGGAACAGGAAAGAACCAGTAAGTCAACTCACGGTAGTGTAGATACGCCCAATTGGCATCGCGAACATCCCATACAGGTTAGTGTTCGGTGATCCTATCAAGATAAGTGAGGATCTCGGGGAGTCCTCAAAGAAGCGACGATCTTACCGAGGTACGTGATGAGGAGCGCTATCGCGAAGACACTAGCAAACAGTCCCGTCTGAATAGCGCCTCGCACGAGCCGATTTATAACAGTATCCGTATTGTGGAAGCCAGTGCGAGAACGGTATAGGACAAGCGTCAATGTACCTATCCACGGCGTTAGTTGATGCCCATGAAAAGTAAGTTAGTGTAACGAACAGGTCAAAAAGAGGTCAATCATGGTCTGACCGACGAGCCACGCAATGATAAACGGCTTCAAGACGATCACTTGTAGAACTCTAGGAACGACACATGAGTGTGACCTCGCGAGGAAACATTTTGGAGACTTACTCGTGTATGATCCATGCCTTCACAAAGTTTCATTAACAACTTTGGGAGGCCAGGAAGCAGTACGAAGAACCGTACCTTGACTCCAACGGCCATACCACAGCCGAAAACACCGACTGCTGTGATCATGACGCCGACATATATGAACCAATTGTTCGTTAAACGAAAGATGCTGAATACGGTACTGCTGTTGAGTTCCTATCATACGGACGAGTAGGAGGTAATACGCACCGTACGGCCATGAAGTTGTGAATTAGGATAGCGGCCAACGCTCCGCTAATCGGCGTAAGAGGATACGGCCACGGTGCAACTGTAGGTTACATTAAGCGGAAGGTCATGGACGAAACTTCAATTTCGAGGGACGAACTGGTGAGGATGTCCGGATTATCATAGTTGTCGATGCTACGCAAAAGTTCAGATGTAATAACATCGCCCTCAATGAAAGAGGATCCGTACCAGTAGAACCACGCCATATAGATCTGTCTATAAAGCTTCTCAAACGTGTTGGGTCATTGCAACGCGAAAAACGCACGCGGCCGAGTGCACAGTGTCATTAATGAAAAGAACGACGACCGTGGTGCTGCCAAAGACGTTAATGAACGTCCAATGACTATGAAGAATAGACGCACCGAATCCACCACGAATCCTTCCTCCCAAAGTTCTCTGTCCATGATCAATTAGCCTGGTGCGGTGGAGTATACACAGCACAGATATGCACCTGAGAAGAAGTCTACGTTCATAGTCAGCCATCGACCTCTTGCGGGAAACGTGGTAGCCAGACTCACAGATAGCAAATTGATTGCAAACAATCCCATAGAGGTAGGTGTTGACTGACGCCACACTCATTAATACGTGCATCCCCGAAAAGTAAGTGGCTCGTACAGAAGATACCGATTAGTAGTGTACCTGCTTCCTGCGTCAGTACTATCCTCAGAACATTAGTCAGGAAGAAATCTCACCAAGGAGCGTGCCATACTCGCCCATCCTCCAGGTGAGGGGAAAAGAAAACCGTACGAAAAAGCTCGGACCTATTTTCTCGCGCAATCCGGTGGCAAAAAACGGCAGGCAGCACGGGAAATGGTTATTTGCCATTGGCAATTTCAATATGTGGGTGCGTGATGATTGATGACGATAAAGTTAAAGTTTGCCCAACGGGCGCCGCTGGCGTGCTAGCACAAATGTTCAGTGTTCAGTGTGCAGCGAGGCTGTTAGAATGCTGAACGTCTAAACCTTTGAGAGGTTCCGAATCTTCACGGTGCCTTGAAGGGTCGATCAATCACCATTTCCAACTTTGCGTGGCGTAACAGGGCACGAATGGCGATCTCAATGGCATCGTCGAAAAATACAGAGAGGTACGTGTACTGTTGGTATGATTAAAATTGCCCACAGGACTACGTCCAACTAGAGAATTTACCTGCAGCGAATCGGCGCTGAGCCATCATTTCCAAAGTTGCGCTGAAGACGTAGGTAGTATGTATACAAGGTGGTGGGTATTTGCGGGTATACAAAGCAATTCTAAACTAGATCCTCTGCGGTTTTTTCCTTGCGAGATAAGAAGGACCGAGGAGACGGGATGTGAATGCTGGAGAAGACGACAGAGAAAAACAGGAAGGCAATCAAAACAAAACAAGACGATGCGATGGCGGTACGAATCCGAAGTGGGAGAAGATGCTAACGATACAGTTGATGACGACAACGCAGATCCCCAGAGATGCAATGCGGAAGGTAGCGAATAAGTTAATGCTACAAGCAGGAATTGGTTCTTGTTGGATTGTACGGATTGAATGTGTTCGTGCTGCAGAGGCGAGTTAGGATTCTATCAATGCTTTGGTAAGTAGAACGTACTGCTGCGCCAAGCTGGCACTTCTCTAATGGTTGATAGTACTTCATGAGGAGAGACGATGCTGTGACGCTACCCGTAAAGAGCAGAAGCGACGTCATGGTGAGGATTGATGATCCGGGTGCAAAAACAAAAATGAAGTGGAGTCTGTACGAATCGATCAGTTTGCGGCGCAAGTTATTAGTTCATAGGGACGAACAGGAATGAGAGCGAAGTCTAGAAGGGAAGTCAGAAAAAAGACTAGAAAAGGATTGGGAGTTCACATACGTAGATGAAAGACTCTTTCCATTCTTGAAGTGAAGCAGATATGAATGTGCGCCAAGCGTGGTCGTACACCGTTCGATCGATGAACAGCATGTCTAGTTCCTCCGAGTACCGATGAGCCATCCCAAGGGAAAGAACTGACACTATGAGAGTGGTGAAGCGGCTCGGTTGAGCTAGTTCCGGCGAGACTTTATCTCGTGTTAATCGGACATGTTGCTCGCCGTAGTGGGTTTCAAATCGTTGATTGCCTGCGGGACATAAGTATCGCCAAAGAATTGAGGTCGGGTCTGCTTACAGATCTGTGTTTGCAAGCGCGCTACAAGGATGTTAGCTAGTTCGTAGACATTTTAGTAAGGCACTCACCGACTAGACACGTCTGGTAACCGTCTGAAGGATAATCTGCAAGCAATGTTCAGGCACTGTACGCTGAATAGTGACGCAAGACTCACCTCGGGCTACCCGTAAAGCTGGATAAATTTCTCACACTCCTCCTTCGAATAATAGAACGTCGAACCAGACGATGTCAGTTGATCTTTACGCATGGTCAGCACGTCCTCCGTTTACTCAATGTTGAATGGGTACTCACCAAGGAGTCCATGATTGAATACACAGATAAGATCATCGATGCATTGCCTGGGAAGACCACTCATGTGCATCGGGAAGAATTCAACATGTGTCCAGTACAGGATTGCAGCGCCATCTCTAGAAGACATCATCGGTAAAGCGCTTCAAAGTCGAGGATGTAACAAACCGAGATGCGATGACGACACTGCTGCGGGGAGACCGAACTCGCAGATATCCACGCTGCCGATCCAAAACTGGGAACGTAGATTGTGGTCCACAAAGTAGTAGTCGCAGTCGTTTCCATAAATGCCGACATAGAGTTCCCAAGAATCGGAGCAGCGCATGTCCTTGTCCGCAAGTTCATTTTCGATGTATTTGGTCCAGTAATCCACATTGTGCTTAATTTCCGGATCATAGACGTTGCTATCCGTAATAACGCGCAAGAAAGTGTCCCGCACGAAGTACGGCTGCCCTTCAGGTTGAACGTAGGCAGTCCACTTTGGTGGCAGATAGCGGGGTACACCACTATTAATGATGTTAATGGTGAGAAGTTATGAACATCAACAAAACGAACTTGGAATCCAATGAATTATTCAACGATGGAGGAGCGACGGTGCTGAAAGAGGGCGTCCTGGAGAAGTTTAATGCCCTGTCACAGTGTTATTGTCTTAACTCACGGAAATGTGAAGGACCTGTCATAACGACCGGTCTCCCTCGAGGTGATGGGCCGCAGCGATCCTTGTATCAGGTCTCCGAGAATGTTATCGACAGAGGAGGGTGCTATAAGTTCTTTGTCGGAAGGGAAGGTGGAATCCATCGCTGGGGGTAAAAGGGTAGATGGCGCGTCGCTTTATAGCTAACAACGGCGTTGACGGGGTTGTGACGGCCTTTAAGTATGGGTGCGAGGGGCAATGCACAAGGACAGCATCACGGGCCGCATGTCGCCTATGCCTGTGGACAGCCAAGATCCACGTTGCATCGCCTTTGGACTGGCCTTTCTGATTTCATCATGCGCTAAGCCGAAGACGCGCCGAGCGATCGGTCATGAATGAAAAAGGTTACATACCCTTTCCGGACTCTGCCTTTTCCGGACGAGGCTTTCCACCATCGGATCATGCTGACGAAGTGGACCCAGACGCGAAGATATGATGGGCAGATGGCGCGCACAATTGACGCCAGAGGATATCGACTTATCTTCAACCACCACCAGGCAGGCGTCCTCCATAAGCGCCCGATAATACCAGCGAAATGAGCTCGACAGAGTCCAAGTAAGTAGCCCTGTCCATCATTGGTCAATGTCTTCGCAATACTGACGCGGATTTTCAGGGAAGCGCCCATTGACAAAGAGCCTGTGCCAACACAGGAAGAGGGAAAGAAAGAAGAACCGGCGGCTCTTCCCGCTAAGCCAACCGAAGAACCTGTCAAAGAACCCGTTCCCGAAGATCAAGGCGCCGGGGACGCGCCCGACGAAGACGATCCCGATGATCTCTTCCCGCCTGCCCCTCCGTAAGGCCGATTCTCAGCTTGTCTTATACCTTGAAGTAATATTGTTCAAATGCAGCGGTCAACTTCCCAGAGGACGTGTCAACCCTCCTACAGCTGGTGGTAGTGGCCAGGGAGGTCATGGCAGACCAAGGCCAAAATGATCTTTGCTTTCAACTCAATCTCAAGTTTCCGACAAAGCTCCAATATGTCTTCCAATAGAAAATTATGCAGAGTGTGTTCCTATTCGCTCCTGGATCGTGAACGCGGTATAAAGTTGATGATCTGCCGGGACTAACGAAAGGATAGTTCAACCCATCATCTCAGAGACCGAGAACACGTCCGGTGCTGATACTCATTCATGATACACCTCGGTGAGGAGAAGAATCCAGTGAGTAGTGTCACAGCTAAACGTGTATGTTCTAAGTTTACTTCCGACCAGAAAATTTTAAGCCCGCCGTGCATCTTGATAGATTTGAATGGTCCACTCAATGCTCATAGGCGCCTACTTTGTCACTGTTCATGCCCAAGCTGTGGCTATGGTTCCTAGTATGCTCCGGCTGTCGTGTTACTGTGGTACTATTGTAGGTATTCCCTTTTCTTTGTTTTTTACCTAGGCGCTCTGCAGTGTTATGTCTCGCACAATTGATCCGAGTGATTCGCTCTTCCGTCGATTTTCTGCTCAGAACGAGTGCGCCACTGGAGCCTCCGTGGTAATGTTTTTACCTTCCGTTCGTAGGAACGGACGACCAACGCCACCGACAGCTAACTGCGCCTCTAGCTGTGTCAGCTATTCTTGCAGCCACATATCTAAGGCGGATGTTCAAAGAGTGCTCTTCTCAAATCGCCACCATCCTTCACCACACACCAAGAATCTTCCCATGCCTCAGAAAGTCCGAGTTCCTGTATTTGTCTGGAGGCTTAAGAGGTCTCTCAAGTCACTCAGCCTTGGACTCTAGTCAGTCGATTTCGTCAGCTATTAGTTTCGAATATTGACGCACCGGCGACTTTTAGTGCACTCATTGTCGGAGAAGACGCAGAAAGCATCTTGAAGCGGTCAGTGAACTGCTATCACTCTCATTATTCGCTGAAACTCTGACGGTAGGTCTAACTCGTACGAAGTCCCCAATGACTTTCTCTATACATGACTCAACAGCTTTTCAGCTTGGCTCCCCGGGGCAACGCGAAACCCCCTGCCAAAGCTTCACCGACGACAAACACTGGCGCTGCCAATGCATCTTCCCAGAGCAAGGCCAGTGCGGGAGGCAACACCACTGGCAAGTCCGGGGCCAAGACCAACCCCGGGACGAACAGCACTGAAGGACCCTCCGCCCCGCCGACCGTACGTCGGCTCAGGCCCGCGGACAAGTAGCCTTCACTTGTCTCTAAGTATGGTGTTGAGCGAATTCGTGACACGATATTCATTTGATTTCTAGTTTATCATTTGAACACATACTCGTAGTCTACGTACGGCTGTTTGACTACTTAACATAATATGCATCATGATGAGCATTCGCCTCGTTCATTCGCGATACCTAGTTTCGAACGCGACGCTACGCGCCTATCATGCACTGAAATCTTCCGTATTGAACCAATGATGGAAGGCAAGCCGCTCTGACTTTCGGAACTTTCCAGGACTAGAAAGTCAACATAAGCGCGTCTCCTGACAATTTTTTGGTCTTGCTGATTGGCAGCATGGTCTTTGAAGTGCTGCCTGTTCATAACGGGTTGATGATTGTGCCGATGATATCGTGGTGGTGCAACAGCTAAGGTGACCAAGTGCAGTACAGTCAACTCAAAAGGTCAGTACTACGTACACGCCTCATTGCGACTTCCCCTCCTCGAGTGACTGAATAGAGCAGACTGGTACGTCAATTCCTGAATAAACATTGGCTCACGGTACTCTAATCAGCTGTGGTTCCTGCGGTACGGCCAACCGCTCCGGCTACAACTTATACTGTAGGCATCACATCGACACATTGCCGAAACCAGGTCGGAACATACAACAAGTAATCTACTTCTGATACGGCGCTACATACAGTGAGATAACCAGCGATACAAAATGCTAGACGACTGTCTGGCCTGTGTCAACAGAAGGTCTCTGCCACGGGAATTTCCGGAACGTCTCAACTATGGGCGGTGCGGAAACGCGTATTTTCTCCACGAGTGCTCTCCAGAGTAGTACTCCAAAGTTTATGACCCACATGTACCACCGATTTTGTTTTTCGCATCCCAGATATGGTGATGCACCACAAGACCATACCCGCAATGATAAACCAGCCACCTCCAACAAGGACACGCACCGTAGCGCTGGACGCGACTAGACACATTAGACTGAAGGCGGCTAGGAAAGAGACCATCCTAGTAGTCCTTCTTTAGTTTGGCAGAAGCTCGCACCACACACACGTACCCCCACATGAGCAGGCATACGGTAGACTGTACATAACGGCAACGTTTCCAGGCCCAGCATTTCGTGCTTTGTGCATTCAAGAACAGCAACTATGAATTGACCATCAGGCCCCGTTATCCTGTTTGACAGGAATATCTTACCGCATCCCTCGATGTCTCCTTGGCCTTTGACGGTTTTGTCGACAAGGAGTAGTCCGAGTATGATGCTCCCATACTCGTGATCACGGACAAGTAGCTCGTTATCTGGGCGGCAGATCTCGAAGGGCTGCTACTGGCCTCGTCGACACTCTGTATCGCAAGAAAGGCGACGTTGGCGTTCAACAGCACCGTAGCCTGCATTGATTGCGATGAGGGATTAACCAAAGATCCGAAGACTATGAGAACCCACATATAGGATGAACTCCTGCCATTCACTTGTGAGTTTTGAAATGAACGTGGCCCACGTCGCTTCATTCAGAATGTTGTCTACCCAGATCTTCTCCAGAGCACTCAGGTGAACTTCCGGAGCGAAAAAGAGCAACGGAGACAACGAGGTTATGAGCAGAGTTCTCCGCGAGATCAGAGCGCCATACACAGATCTATTACGCTCTAGTCGCGCACTCGGCTGTCCGTAGAAATGGAAAAATCGCTGTTGTACTGTATTCGTATCAGATACGGCCGTGTATGAACGTTACACACTCACCGAAAACGTACATAAATCGCCCTGCCGAAAGTCAATACATAAGTTAGGAGCCAGCCGGGAAACCCACCAAGGGATGAAATGGAACCGGGCGCCACACCCTTCGATGTCGCAATGTTCTCTAGGAGAACAAGTCATTATGGTTCTTGCAGATCAGAATCTTACAGTAACACAAACTTCTCATGTTATTCGCGAGGGTTAATATTTGCTGCAAATCGGACATGTCATACGGCGAGGTGGAGACCGCCGACGTGACCATATCTGGGAAAGGCATTTTCGTGAGTTTTTCCTGAGTCAAGACGGACAGATGAGCTGACCGCCAATCGTGTATATCAGGAGGTCTCTCATGGAATCAACCAGTTCCACCGTCAACGGAAGACAGTTAGGGAAGAGCTGACAATGATACCTAAACTAAAGGTTGAGTATGGAGCAGATCTTAGCATGAACGCACGACCCACCAATATTGGGCTTCAATAATGTGACCTGATTTTCCTTGAGCAAGGAAAGAGGAAGAAAGAATCAAGACTTACCAACATGTGAAACGGATGTTGCGCCTTTGATTTCAGACCAGATTGAAAAGTAACGAGCATAATAGGTATCGAGCCAGAATATTGATCTATTAGCATGGTCGGCGAAGTAGTATGCGCAGAAGATCCTATTATCTGATTCGCCACGGATGAGATCAAACACCAAGTCGGCAGTGTCGGGTATGTCGATGTCTTGTGCACGAATGAATTCGTCCATCTGTTCAATGAAAGATGCTACGAGGGTCGTGACTTCGGGATTGCATAAATCGGCGTCCGTGAAAATCCTCTGGAAAGAAGGGGATTTTTAGTATACCTCTTACACTGACGAATTTGCACCAACCCTCGTTCTATGAGAGAAATATCGAGCTCCTTCTGGGTGAATGTGCACGTCCCATTCACTGTGATTGTGTTCTCTGCAGCATGAGATTAGTCGAACATTGTTTGTGGCATCAAGCAAAAGGCTAACATTTTGAACGATAATGATAGAGGTTCAATCTTGAAGTCTGTTTCTTCGTTGGGACTGTCATAAATTAAGAACGAGACGAAGAGCAGAAGAAAGGCACATACACATATACGTTACGTTCATATCTCTCAAAGAATTCAGGTGCAGTCGGATAGAAGCGCTCATTTGTGTCACATAGGTCAGGCCTGACAATATCGGCTGCTGGTACGAGGCAATGACTGCCGGACAAGAGTGAAGGTATATGAACAGGAGGAGTCAATCCTGGCGAGATGGGGCAGGAGATATACCGCGCATCGAACGCAACGAAGCTTTGAACAATGGCAATGGCGAAGGCATTCTCATGGACGGGGACGGTGCTCGAACGGAAGGCGCGCGAACGGACGCAGTGTGAATTGAGGCAGCGCGCATGGAAGGAGTGGGTGACCGAGGAGGAAGATATCGCGTCGTCAACTCCAGATGATCATAATCGTCCAAATTGATTTGAGATGCGCCAGGTTTCGTAAACAAGGCTGACGGCCCGAATTCCTCTTCAATCGGAGACGGTTCAATCGTAGACGTGACAATTCCTACGGGAGACGACGATTGGGAATCGCGAGCAGACGGGGTATGGCTCCTAGATCGTCTGCTACCAAGAGCAGAGCTGGGAAGCAGGTGTCGAGGCGACCGCTCGCCCGTTAAATCATGGGAGGATTGAGAGCCATTGGGTGATATGTGGTATGGTGCGAGGCTGGTGCAATGGAAGACGACCTCGTCATTTCCGTGTCTCTTGTTTTCGTTTCTAGTTCGTGCAGTATCGTTCCTAGGTGGTAGTCTTTGGATCTTGGGACCCTTTTTGCTAAAGCAGCGTCGTAAAATGGTCCAGAGATGGAGGAGACGAGAGAGTCGGAGGCGATGTCGAGGAAATAATCGGTTCACCGTCTCCAGGAGCCATTGAATGAATGTCATGAGCCTCCCAAAGGGAAAGCAAGTAGAAATACAAGCAGAACATGATTGCCATCAACATGCTTCTTAGGCCATCATACGTACGCGTGGTTAACGGACGGCCGGAGGCAATGCGACTGGAGTTCATAAACAAGAGTTAAACTCTTCCTGCCCTCCTCTGTGCGTTAGGCACACACCAATATGTACTGGTTGAAATGAACTCGGAACTGTTCTGGTTAAAAATGAATATGAAGTCTGATTGTCATTCTCAAGTGCCATTACGCTACATCACCATTTCTTGAAATTATCTACAGCTTCGCATCGTCCATCCTGGCTTCTACACCTCTTCCTTTCGCCAAAAGCCTCTTCAAAAGGTCCACCCACTCTTGCAGTCCGTTCTTCCCAACATCCTTCACCCACTCATCTGCCTCGCCTGACTTTTCGATATCGATCCACACTTCCGTAGGAGCGCTTTATTCTCATACATCTCCTTCTCCCAGGCGGGTACGATGATTTGCTCCCCACCAGCAAACCTATACATCGCATACGATATTCGAATTGCTCATTCTCGACGAACTGGTGCCATACATGGGCTATAGCCATGGGGTCGTCGGATCCGATCGAGTGCTTCAGCCGTTCATAACGGGCGACGATATCAGCAGTCTCTTGCTCTATATCTAGAGGTGATAGGTATGTGCGCACGACAGCACGCGCTTGTGCTTCCAACAGCGGGAACGGCGCAACGCGAAGCAATAATCCTAGAAACGCCAAGCTCGACGGCGGATAATGGGCTTGGATAGGGAAGATCTGCTTCGCGAGCGGGAATACGTGGTAGGTCGAGTTATAAAGGTCTTCGGTAGCGGCGGGATGGGTGGAGGTACGTCCAGAGTAAGGGAATCTGGTGAGAGGAAGGTAAATGACATCTCATAGCCAGTAGCAAGAAGGCAATGGTCAATGTTGTTTTCGGTGGATCCATCCTCAAAGAGAACAGACGAGTCTCGTTGAATCGAACGACGCGCCTCGTCGCTTCAATGTTCCAGTATCTTCAGATGTGGCGCCAGTCACGGACAGGATGACTGATTAGCACAGCCACACATCTCGGCCGATATATCGAGCCCACTGGGCCCAGCCCCGACCACCATGACAGTAGCACCCATGTTCTCTGGACGCCTATACCAAGCCGAATGAGAGGCCTTCTTCCGCTTCAACCAGTCCGCGAGGCCGGGTGTATCAGGATAACGGGGTTTGCGATAATGACCATTACAAACGATGATGGAATCGAAATCGATAGCCTCTCCGGATGAGAGTTCGACGTGCCACTTCAATTCAGAATAGGAAGCACTCTGAACGGCAGTTCCCAAACGTATGTGCGCGTTTAGATTGAAGTGTGCTGCGTAAGATTCAAGGTATTCTAGGACGACCGGAGCCCGAGGGAAGACGGGTGTAGAAGGTGGAAATGAGAAGCTCGTGTAAGCCATTACTGGGTGCGGTAGATTGGTCGTCAAGGAGTCGTACAATGGGGTAAGGGGTGGATCGTCTAATGGTTCGGCAGGAAGCCTACAAGACAAGATCAACAATCGTCGAGAAAGTAGAGTTAAGAATCCTGACTGACCATACACCTCCGATTCGTTCCCGGGCTTCGAAAACAGTTGGTTTCCAAGCGCCAATCTTAAATTCATGGGTATCTAGAATTATCTTGAGGGCAGCAAGTCCTGCTGGACCTGCTCCAATGATACAGATAGTCCTCGTCGAGCCATCGAAATCTACGAGAGTTCTACAAAAGGTGAAGACGTGGCGCAAATCACGAAGTTTGCTGACCTCGTCGTTCCATAGGATGATGAGAGGTAGAAGTTGGAGGTAAAGGTAGAGGAGCTGGCCGACGACCATTATTTGAGCCGATCACGATCATTTCATCATGGATAGGACCGATCGCGCCATTCTCTACTAGCGCCGAGCCTCGCCGAGCACACTTCGAGAACTCAGAAAGGCCACTAGCTCTGACGCGCGGCCATCTTTAACCTTCGAAACACTGGCTTTCAAATTCAAGCTGCTTTACTGGAATTCGGTTCATTAGGAACTCTACATGATTCCAGTTCGTCGGTCTATACGTCTAAATTATTCGTTGATCTAAGCAGGTATCAGTGCGCGGAGAAATACTCCTTGGATCCCTTAGGATCAGCCTTCATAGTCTCGCCTCCCTCCTGCCAATTAGCAGGACACACTTCCCCGTGCTTGTCCTGAACGTGGTTAAGTTTTTTGACGTTCACGGATGCGAGGAAGACGTACAGTGAACTGGAAAGCCTTGACTAAACGCAGAGTCTCCTCAACGGATCGGCCGACAGGCAAATCATTGACAGTGATTTGCCTACACATTTATGAGCCGTTGGGAACAATCTAGAGTGTGTATACGTACCGAAGAATGCCTTTGGGATCAATGATGAACAGTCCCCGAAGCGCTACGCCTTCGTCCTCAAGAAGGACGCCGTAATCACGAGCTATCGACATGTTTTTGTCGGCGATCAGAGGCAGCTTGAGGTCGGGTCCGAGACCGCCTTCCTTGCGGGCTGTGTCGCCCAAGCGAAATGTGAAACTGAGAGTCAGTGGATACCCCTGCAGATGTTATGCGCATGAATGAGATATCAGAAGCAATAGGTATGGAAGACGGACCAAGGACAGTAGTATCAATGGCCTTGAACGCGTCGAGAGCTCATTGAAGGCCAAGATCTCAGTAGGGCACACAAAAGTGAAGTCCCTGCGGATTCGGAACATCAGGACGGAAATCCAGAGACTAAGATGGCAAAGAAGCGTACATTGGGTAGAAAAAAGACCACCCTTCAGCCACAAAATGGTTAGAAAACTCAGAAATAGTAAATGAAGTATTGCATACCATTGTCCAACGTAATCACTCAGCGCCACATCCTGAAAGAGGCCATCCACAACAGCGGCGCACTTAAACGTAGGCGCAGGACGCTGAACAAGTGCAACCATATTTTTAATGAGGAGGTATCAGAATGGTATCAGATAAGGAGCTTGGTTCAGCGATGGCATGGCGACACGTTTAAATATCCCGGACGCCATGCACTTCGCTCCCAAAAAATGAGGAGCTCACGTCAAATATCCTTTCGCGGAAGAGATTGCCACAGAAATTTGCTGCATGACGGACTGAGTAAGAGGGTGACTAACAGCACGTGATCGTTCGCGCGACTGGAGCGGCCTTCTCCGGGTTCAGGGCTCCCTCCCACCCGATCCGATCAATGCGAGTCCAGCATGATAATCTGTCACGAGGTTGTTGATACAGTACGTTGGCCCAAAGACAGCGATGATTTTCGGAGCTTGGGATCCAGTTCGACCGATATGTTCCGACGCGCGCATGGAGTGCTGAGAAATTCAAACTAAGTCAGGCCACTCAACCTGTAGTTTTCGGGACCGCTCTGACACACCGGACTATCGTGACTTGTCAAATCAAGATCAGGGTTTGGTGGCGCCGTCGTGGCGGTTACTTCACAGCAATCTCAACAGTCGGAACGCTGAACACACACCCGAAGTAACAAAGCCCAGCTCTCCTTCTCAATTATCGAATTAAATCATGTCCGACCACTTTGGAACACAACCTTTCACCATTGTAACATGCTGGTGTACTCTTATCACTCCACCTTCGCGTACGCACCTTCCGCCTTCACTGCATAGCTCCTCATACGACATATTCCCTCTCACTGAACACATATTCTGCGAGGTGACTTCAGTAGAACTAGTCTTGCGTTCATGGGCCTTCTTCTCCGGGGAACACCATTCTCGCTTTTTGAAGCTCAAGCAGAGGCGATCGTTCTTGACTTTCGAGAACCTAGCAGCATGAACGCCGAGCTCGAGGCGCCGCGCTCGTTGACTCGGGGGAAGATACAATTAATGTTGATGTGATCCGCATAGCAAAGGCCTGGCATAAACCCACAGAGCTGAGTCCCCTTCGAGCACCGGGATGGATTATAGGCAATCTCTGGCTCAGGTACACGCCTGCAGGAGTGGGAGAAAAAGATTTGGGTGTTCAAGTTTGCGACGAAGATGGAAAGAGCTTGTCCATACGGGGGAATCGGATGCCTGGTTAGAAGGTGTAGGTCATGGCGGACAGCGGAAATGGGTGACCCTCATGGAAAGGTTACTTACTAAAGGGGCGAAGCTCGACTAAAAGGTTGAGATGAAAGTTTCTATTCATAACTCGTAGGAAACTAGAGGCTGTATGAATGTGTTGCTTTGAACGAAGATGGTTGCACTGTACCATTGACGTAGGGTATTTTTTTCTGGACCATGGCTGTCGTATCTTTGAGTACATTCAACATTTGTGCAACAACGATTTCTGGGATGAGGATCGGCGTAGATGCGACCTCGAAGCAGATGACGTTCATACAAGAAGTCCATGTGAACTATCAGCAATTAAGATATGAAACGACATAGTAAGATGAGTTTGGGGACTTACTGTCAATATAGGATCTAACCGAATGTAATCCTCCTCGACGAAAGTAGATGTCATATGTACGATCCGGGTAACAACCTCCACTGCCGACTTCCTAGAATCCAAGATCGTAGGCGCCATAGCAAAATGCAAATCTGCAAGGGCGGACAGCGCGGTCATTTGAGAAATCTTCAGCGCGCGATCATTATGGATATCCTTCAGCATCGCTGTTAACTCTCTGCGCCTATCGACCTCTACGTTGTGTTCCCGTAATCGGGCGATCAGGTCGGTGAACCTGATGTACCATCGGTTAGAACGATCGACACCTGATAGTACGCGCCGAGTCAGCCCCAGATGGAATTACAATGTCGTTGGAGGTACTTACAGCATCCGTCCTTCTCCCAATCGGATATCAATTGTTTGGCTTCGCGAAGGTACATCACACAGGACCAATGCCTCCTCCGATTTAATTTCGAGGTCATAATCGTCGGGAAAGATCATCGGTGTCCCAAACATCAGCCCTTGGCTTCTATCCATGCCGATTAGTTGGCAGAGTATACTAAGTTGCTCGTCCGCTTGCACTGTTACTTGACGACATGTCGTATTGTCCTCGCGGCTTATTGATTGCGCGACAGAAACGATGCGAATGTTGTGGTGTAGGGCGATATGAGAAGCCTTCAGTAGGTATTCCCGTCCTTTGAAGATATCGGATTTGGTGAAGAAGTACATGGAGACAATTTGAGTTGCCTATAATGATCAGTCACTGGAGGACTGAAGGAAGACCCCGTTACAAACCTCAGGGCTGTTGTGGGATCTAGTGTCAAACTATGTCGTCGAGAGTGGCAAGCGCACTCTGAAGCTGTACAGATTCGGCGATGACGTTGAAAGGACTTGTCTGGTCGTCCGTAACAGTACATCCCCACAGTTGCGCGGCATATAACAGAGCGGATGAATGACTGAGACATCGCCAGCATACAAAGCATCGCGCCGCTCATCGGTCAGGGCATACCAATCTGAGGACAGTGCGAGAAAAATCGAGTACGTCTAAATCAAAGTCAAGCTTAAGTGGGTATGGTGGATGGGCGTATCGCATACATTGAAGAGAAGTCATAGTCTTGAGGAAGTTGCAGACCGAGGAAAACTTGACAAAGATGCAGGAGGTAATAATCGTCGCCAAAGATAAATGTTGATCCAGCATCGACGTGGATGCCGAAATGTCAGGTACGCCAGCGGGAACGAGCGCATTGGCATCGCTGGACGGCTGAGTGCTGGTAGTCGGAAAACCTGGAGGACCAGACGCGTCGCCGCTCTCATACATGCGCAATTGCTCCTCGAGCTCCTCTATTCGTTCCAGAAGTTCCGCCTTGACGCTCCGATGCTTGCCATCGTTGTACTGGCATTCATCCTCCTTACCTGCCACCTTGCAAGTATTACAAAATGGTAGTTTTCCATCGCATTTCTGGACCAAAGATTATTAAGATGTCTCGAGTTGATGGAAGAGGCTAACCTTCTTCTTGGACCTGTCTGCACGGTTACACTGAGATTATTACAAAGATGGTTTAACGTACCGACATGGTGCACAAGCAGCACCTTTACGGAGAAGATCTTGTTTACAGCGGTGCCGGTGCTGACTTCCACATCGAGATAAACACACTGAACAGTCTTGCGCGCGCGACTACAGGGCCCACACATGGGGCGCGCGCCGTCACATCGCTAGAGATAGATATTGGAGAGGCGAGGCGACCGGGATTTGCGTACTCACCACCTTGCGTGATCTGCATCATCAAATACCATCATAACATTCGTCAGCAGCTAGCCTAGCAGGGATGAAGCTGGAGGTAGTCACCTACACGCGAAGCAAGGCTTGGACATGGTGATTTTGAAGTGATACAATGAAGAGTGCAACCAAGGGTGAAGCAATGCACTTCTTAAGGACAAAGTGCTGACTGGTTCTGATTCAAACGTTAAAACAGCATCAAGGGTCCACTGCCGCGCAGATCATGATTACGTCGCCGTTAGAATTGCTTCCAGAGCGTTGACTAAACGCGTTCAATGGTAACGCCACTTGCACTACAGCTGAGAACCTTGCATAACTCGTCGCATGACAGTGAGGCTCCGTCTTACGGGTGTAGCTCTTGCTACCAATCGTATTCTTGTGGCACCCAAGAATATCGTGGCTGTAGCGATTGTAGCCGGTGTTAGTATACCTCCTTTGGTCATTCAGTGGAAGCTTCTTGTCAAGGAAGTAAAAGACTACTTTGAAGAGGGATTGCGCAAAGATCTGGGTGACATTTCGAAACATTATCAGCCTGTCAGGCCTTGAGGAGGAGGGATCAGCACATGTACGAGCGGGCAGGTTTTGGGGAGCTGAGGTCGAATCTTCAAGTAAATCAGGGGATTTCGATATCTTTGGTGTTGAATTGGGTTATGCGCCCTGCATAACGCCGAGTCTCAGGATACTGCCGCTGACGCGAGTACAGAGCATCTCGATTCCGAGCCTAAGGGGCAGCTCCAGCCTCCGTTATGGGAATCTTGGTATCGCGAAGATGCTTTTGCAAGCCTTGGTGGAGCATGCGAAAGCTAGAGGGTTGATGAGCGGCACGTCGATGGCACAGCCGGCGGCTGTTACATTCTATGAGAAACATGGCTGGAAGAGGATACCTACGCCTGGGGCACCGAGGTATCATGGCGTGGGTCTGGTGAAAGTGGATATGCTACTTTAAGAGTACATCGAGTGTACCACGATATGGCGACTCCTCTGGTGCACCGCGTTAGTTCCCATGTGCGGACTGCTTGAAGGGCACTCACTACCCTGCATTGAAGCAGAAACAATCAGTTGCTGGACAGCTTGGAGATCGTCGGTTTCAAACTTGCGTATGCGAAGGTTTGAGATCACGTTGGCCCGGAGGGAAGTCTCTCCGATTCGTATAAGAGAAGTGAATATGACTCGAAACATATTGATTGTTATCACCGGCACCTAGTTCCAGACTAGCGCTATGGAAGGGCTCGCCAGTATTGGGTTTCCAAGCATTCCATCGTAAAAGAATACAGTCGGAGCTCGGAGGGAAGAATATATGACGCCACAGATTGACGTACTCTACGCCATCAATAAGCCAAGTCAGAGGCTGGAAGTAAAAAAACTCACCCAACAACCATACCCATCTATAAGTCGAGCTCGAAGAAGACCAAAGGGATTTTCACGAGACCTGTACCGAATTGCGAAGGCCAGCCAGGTCGGGTTACCGTCCTTCTCCACCCCTGCTTCTCATAGAACGAGATTGCTACCGGCTGAGCATTGGTAGTTTCAAGGTAAAGGGAACGCATTCTGTGCGCCTTCGCGTGCTCCAATACCGTACGCGACAGTATACTCGCTATTCCACGCTGGCGATAATGATGCGAAACGAACAATATACGCACGTGGGCCTTCGGATCTGCATCAGATTGCTCTGAAGATGAGTCAAGGACGCGAATCGCTCAGAACGAGGACACTTACTCAATCCAACGCACCCAGCAATGTTCCACGAGCCTGGATGGGTTGAAGACTCGACCTCGGCAACCCAGAACTCGCTTGCCCATTCATGCCCTGGTCCGCCACTCTGATAGTATTTTGGTATGTCTCCAAGATCTTCCCGTAGTGCCTGCTTGATGAATTTCAAGAACGGCGAAGTGGTCCGAACTACTTCGTGTATCACCAGTACTACTATCAGGGTACCAGCCATTATCCCAGCGACGATGCTCTTGCCCCGTACGAGAAGGAAAACATCGAGAAGAAGCGCTGCGTACCCTACACAGACAAGCGGGTGTGTGAGGACAGCTTTCATTGCCCCTCGATATGGGGATTCGTCTAGGTGAGATAAGAGTTAGGCATTGCGTGACATGTGCATGAGCACTCACCGCCACGCGTAGCGGATTCGAACACGACACGTTGAACGTCCTTGTGATCATGCGGTTGAAATGGGCGGACACGAATGTTAGATCTGGAGGTCATGGAAGAATGTTAAGATGGACGGTGAGTCACTTTCGTTTATATCTTTATATGAGCCGCGGCACAGGGCGTATCTCTTGTGCCGAAAACAGGACGAATCGTTGATTGCCACGAGTATAAATCGCATGGACCAACTTTATGATTGACTCGAACCCTTTCCAAAAGCACTGCTTTTCAACTGGATTTCCTTCGAAAAAAGGCATGATCCGGACGACGCGCATCAGCTTCGTAACGCGTCGAGGACCAATACTCCTACCCCTCCCTACCTCCGATTCTTACACAGCATGATAGCTATGAGGCATCCTTTTCGTTAGCGATACTACTCAACGGATTTTGTGCGCGTCCGGAGAGTTCGCTATCATTTTCCAGAAACGTGATAGCCGTTCATCAACGACGCACAGCACAATCGTTAACTGGCTTGACAGAAAAAATCCTCTTGGTGAAGCCATGAAATCCGGAGAGTTACGCTAGCGCGAGGTAAGTTGTCTGTTGCGTACTAGTGGTGGTGGTTCTTCTAGATGAAGATGAGGATTGGTTCGTTGAAACGCGTGTCTACTTACAACGACACAGTTCTGAAGACCATACGCCCGAGGTTGAGCCTCTTCTCTGAGCAGTTAACTTTATGTGCCGGAGTTTGGAGCGATATATTAGATTGAAAAGGGACTGAAGGCACTTTATGATTAAGAATCCTACTTTGTTTTAACGTTATAGCATACAAAGCACTGAATGGGCGCTCACCATATAGATACAAATTGATATTCGCAACAGGGCACGAACTGTTGAGGTGGTACTGAAACTATTGAAGAGGCAGGTAGAGGATACAACAGATTGCACGGATACAGCGGTCCAATATGAAGGTGAACAAAACGGAAAGCAAGTTGCAAGTATCAGGTATCATTTGACGGGGTATCGGCTTTGATCGTTAAGTTCGTTTGGTCATAGCTGCAAGTAAGTTGAGTATTTCGAGTAGAATGCAGAGAAAGAAGTGCGTACATGGAGTCCAGCCTTCTGACTGTAGGTCACCACTCTCCACTTGATTCAGGAAAGACCGCATCTTGTCTTCGTAGGGAGCGAAGCGTTCCGTGAGTTCTTCGCGACTGAGGTATGATGGTGGCGATCGCGACGCGACTATGGAACGTTCTATGCCTTCGCCTATCTCTAAAAGTAGCGCGTTCCGATGGACAACGTCGGCGCTGGGAATCTAGCGAATGGTCAGCTCGTCACAACGATCAACGTAGAAAGGAACGTACCCGTATTTTCAGCTTGGATGACGCTTCTGAAGGACGAGAAGGCGACAATTGCGGATGGGAAGAGGTGGGAGGGACGATTTCCGCATAGTCGGTTGGCGCTGGGCTTGGCAATTGATGTCTGTCGTTCGAGTCCTGTGCACGGCGATTGGAAACCCAAAAACGAACGGCGATGGGGTCGACTCGGAGTAACTTGGCCCATGTATTGATGAGTACTTGTGATGCATGCGGCGTGCCAGTATACAGAGTTTCGAGGTCATCGAGGACTCGTCTCGGCAAGGAGCCCATATCTTCTACAGGTTGCGTTTCTTCTAAGTGCCGAGTTCTGTTGTGAGAGCTTTTCCTGGGTCGCGGGGCTGCCTGCGTCGATCCTTCTGGCTGGTCCTCTATCGGCGCTATCAGACCAACAGCCTTCGCGAACAGCCATTGCACGCACTGCTTCTTCTAGCTCTTCGGTTCGTGAACCATCTTTCCAGTTTGAGGATATCGTAATCCTCGTTCAGCTTCGACTTGGAGATTGTCAGTGTCCACTTTCGGTGTCATCGGCAGTTAGCACCTTGATCTCTGCCACCAGTGCCACTGCCTCTTCGCGAGTTGGATGCTGGCTGACATTGTTGAAGAAGTCTAGCATCAAAGTGAATATTACACCCAGAAAATAGAGAAAAAGCCGTACTTTTCAGAATCGCGCTTCCCGCATCTGATAATCGAAGTCTCTTCTCGCTTGCTGGCATGCTGAAGGCGTGTATGCGTGCAGTCAATGCATTTCATTAGGCGGCCATCGTGACCGAGCGTGGGCGAACGGTGTTGGAAGTCAGCGTCAGGAGAAAATAGACAAACGTTTTAGGAAATCGTCGACAGCGGTGTCCAGATCGGGAAGGTTCGGGATTCCCAACTTGGTTACAAAGAGCAGCGTTGAGTTTTTGGCTAATCTTTTAGTGGCAGCATGTCCAGTTGGACCAAAACGGGCTCCTCTTGGCTTTGCTTAACTCAACAATCAAGCTTCATACTGCGGCTATCAGATTTCTTTCTTTCGAGGGTACATGAACCACTCTGCTTCGTACCGGCTTCTAGCGAACAAAAAGACGACATGCAGCGGCGGGCAAGCGGCGGGGCTACTCAAAGCAAACGAAAGGGTTGTCTTCCTCGTTGACCAGGATTAAACAGATGGATCTGACGCTCCCAGGACCCAGGACGCTCCGCCCCGCCAACCGGTGTCAATGCGTCACGTGCCTGCACCGTGTCCTCAACCACCAGGCGACGCAGACGTGTCGTCCCACCAAGGCGAATTCGGGTTGGCGATGTAGAGACGGGCACTGATCCTCTACGCGTCTTATACTGCGCTCTCCACGTTCCGTCACAGTACTAAAAACGGACAATGGCTCTTGTCCCTTGTAGTCTTTGACATGTATACCACTCACAGTGTACGTTTTTTAACCTCTTTCATCTCAAACTAGCTATCTCTTGTATTCATTTGATAGTCCCCTGCATAGGTTTGTACCCGGCGTGGCATAGCTGGTATATAAATACCGGCATTCCTCATCAGAACTCCCATCTGTTCCTCTGATCCTGCAAGCATGGCGTCGACCAGACGCGATGGATATACGCCACGCACTCCGCAAACTTATAATTTCCCAACGGTAGGACCAACACCGCCGCTTTCGCCTGTGAATACTCTTGGGGGCTCGCTCCATGTGGGTATCTCTCCTGATACACCCCATCCACCACCTCCTTCAGAATGCCTTCATTTGGCTATGGACAACGAAGATGCCTTCGTAGGGGTAGTTCCTTGTATTGAACACCCTGGGATGAATAGACGAACTGTATTTGGCCTAAAGTTGTCAACGTCGAGTGCGCAAGGAGGTCTGTCCTTTGTGGGATTCATTTTGTTTTAATATCAATTTCCATTATAGCAAGCGACCTATTTTACCACGGAAACAAATATCCCGATGATGAACCATACAAAGAGATGGATGAGAATAGCAGGTTCTGGAAAACTTGTGTCGATGAGGGTATGAAGGTTGATGCCGGCAAGGTGATCGATTGGACAGATGCTCTTGATGTCCTTCTCGTATTTGTGAGTCCCACTCGCCAAAGCTTTCCATACATCCTCAATATTTCCCTAGGCTGGATTGTTCTCTGCGGTCGTCTCTACATTCGCATGTCAAACCTTCCAAACCCTTCAGGTTGACCCAGCCGATGTCATGTCTTCCCTCATCTTCGAGCTCCTTGCAGTTGTGCGCGCCATCGACGAACATGGCCCCGGCTCATCTAAAGGTGTCATCCGCACTGATACCTCCTTCCATCCCACTCGAACAGCGACATGGGTCAATGGGTTGTGGTATGTCAGCTTGACGCTTAGTCTGGCGACCGCTCTCGTTGCGGCTCTGACGAAGCAATGGATTCATCAATACATGAACTACGCCCAGTTGGGAACACCACGAGCTCGCGCCCGGCTTCGTCATTTCCGATACCTTCAACTGCAGGCTTGGCATGTGCCCGCCATCATTGGTCTCCTACCCGTCATGATGCACATCGCCTTAGGCCTCTTCTTGTCGGGCCTGATTATCCACACCCGCGCATTGAGCCCAGCAACCTGCTTTGTCGTGAGCGGACTAGTGTTGCTCACCTTACTTGTCTACGGTGGCACAAACCTTTTCCCCGTTTACAACCCCGCTTGTCCATACAAGACGCCTCTATCTCATTATGCATATGTTACTTCTCGTCGAATTTCCGGACTGTGGGAAGTCTTGATCGACTACATACTGTCCCACAAATTCAGCTTGTCGTCAAACAACGCATCTGCTCTTCAGCGCGTCCGCGCAGAGACGAAGTCTGCCTCACTTTCACTATTCGACTCAGAGGAAGCGTTGGTGAAGACGGCCGCTGCCTCGCATTCTCTTGACGCTCAAGTGGCCGCTTGGTTGTACAGCGCCTCCTCCAATTCGTCAGTCCAGAATATCATGCTGCAGGCGCTGGGCAATCTCCCTCTTCGTACTGTGCAAATTGTCAAAGATAGTGTCGGTGTCGGTGCTCTTGAGAATGTACTCTCCCGCGCCCTGAACTCCCCCGATTTCGCGGATCCCAGCAAACAATCAGCGTATGAGCGGCTTCTACGCTCACTGTATCGCCTCTTTCCCGACACATCGACTACCTTTTTTATGAAACCAAATACCCCGCTATCACGTCTTCTCGATATTGGTCGTCCTAACGTGGCTGCCGAATTCGTTTGTGACCAGATTCTTACACCATATCGGGTTCAGATTCTGGCAAACGCATTCAGCTCTGGGCCTGACTGGCTGCTTGAGAGCCCTGCTCATTGGCAGGCCTGGATATCTTGGTTTACGGGCGAACATGAATGTTCAATGTGTCTTGACGGAAGAAACACCAGCAATGAATGCTATACATTGCTCTTGACCGTGGTACATCCGTCTCGCCGAAATCTTCAAGGGACATATGGTCGACGCTTTTTGACGGTTACGGATGACGGACTCGGAGCCTCGCCTGATCAGGAAATGAACATGCGGGACGCGACGGTGCGCTTCCTGGGTCCCTCAATCTGTGACTTGATGCTGTACATTGCGTACCCCTCTTCAAGCTTGACCATCCATCCCAGAGCCGTCCCGAGTGACATTAGATTGCGCCTAGCCCTCATTCAGACGGATTGGGTTTGGAGAACATGTTCATCCTCGCCGGACGATACGTCAATGATTGCAAACATTATTCGCAGCATTCGGGGCAGCGTCGGAGTAGATGGCACTAGTGCCCATAATCATGACGGAGTCATGAGTGCGACCTTCCATGCCTTGAAAGACGTGATAGTGACAGATTCGTATGGGACGGGCGTGATTTCTGCAGCTCATAGACAACAACTACTTCACCCCTTCTTCAGATCGCTTGCGGTCTCGGAGGAGAATCTTCTTCCAGATTACCAGAGCTGGATGACCGACTCCGTAGCCGCTACGATTGTCCAGATGGTTTTCGCGGAGCCTATACCGGTTGTCCTGCCACTGATTTCTGATTTGCTTGTGGCTACTGTTCGCACCGCATGCCCTATACTCTTGCCGAAGATCTGTGTCGAACTGTGCTAACGTGAATGGCTGGACGTAGCCTCACGCGTGTTCTTCGATGAAATTCCCTGGGATAGTGAGGTCTCTGCTTCAATCTGCCAGAAACGATTGTATACGCTTATGCTTGCTGCCTACATCGAGGCACTCTACGTTCTACGAGATAATCTGTCTCCGACATACTCAGACGTCCTGGCGTATACTCAGAAGCCCTCGAATCTCCTCACACTGTGCCAAATCTTGTTGTCAGATGTCGAAAGATCGTCGAAGCTCTGGCAATTGGCTCCGCTGATTGGTCGTTCTCAATGGGCACCCTGCTTAGATGATATTGATACCTTTATTACTGCAGAGGGCACCCGCAACATATACAAAGTAATGATCTCAGCCCATCCATATCAGGACGGTCGTCGGCTGAGCTATCCTGCTGTTGATGAATTACCTACTATCTTGGCCAGATTCAAAGGACATATAGAAACACATCCTTTTGGTTGTGATTGCCATGTAGTACGAGTGCATTTTCTTTTTACTGTTCCACTCTCTAATCCCCGAACAGTCAGGCGACATCCCGAAGCGAATAAGGTTCTGGAAGCGGACGCATATCGGTGTCATTGGGCGTCGCTCTGCGACGTCAGACAGTCGGCACATACTGCATTGACAAGTACTGTAGTCCTTGAAAGATAACAAAAGTGGAGATTAACAGACCGTTATCTGGGAACCACTGCAGTTCGACTGTTTCTTAACGTGATGAGGCTTGGTTCGTGAAGGCCGCGCAACTGGCGGGAGGGGTGGAAGATTAAGCCTAGTGACATATGAGCTGATGAGAAAAGTTACAGGAGAAACCATACTCCGCGCGCCACTGAGTCTCAACCTGAGCCGCAATCTCGTCAACGCGAGCTTTATAATACTGAACGTCACCATCCCCACTCTCAAGAAGAGTTTGGATATGTCTGAAATAACGCCACAGAAGATCAGAAAGTTCCCGGGTCTTATATCGGTAGTAGTAGATGTGAGGGAAAAGGTCGTGCATGATCCTGGGAGACGGTAATCCCTCCTTGATCCATATAAATCCTTCTACGGACACTTGACCTGTTTGTTTGCATTCAGAGAGGGGTCTCCGACGAAACGTTTTACACACCATTATCCCAGAAATCCATGTTCCGCGAATGGACAAGTATGTAAGCGCAGACTGTGGTCCATACTTCAGCCGTCATAGTGTCTGGCATATCGGAAAAGTCGGGTCTCTGGTGTGGTGCAGAGCATGAATGCGATTCGTGCATTCGGTCGAAATCAACAAGTCGAAAGTCTGCCCCACGTTGCAGAACGTTGCTCTCCTTGAAATCGGCGTGGAGAAGGCCTCTGTTATGGATCGCTTGTAAATGGCTGAGAATGATAGCCCTGCGCAAAGGTGAGATACAAACGAGTATGATGATATCTCACACACTTCTCTGACCGCGCTAGATGAATGAGAGGACAATCGAGGGAGGAGCCGAACAATTCCGTCATGAGACAGCCAACGTGCTCTCCCCTCGTTGTTGTGGCGTAGGCAAGCCCAATCAGACGGGGAATTGCCGTTCCTTGAAGATCCACCATCCTGTCATACCTCTCGGCCTCGCGACAAAGGCGCTCGGCGTCGCCAAATTTGAAAGCGATATCGTACTCATAGCGCGCGCCACTTTCATCCACCATATATCCACTATAGACGCTCGAGTTTCTTGTAGCGTGGAGGCATTCGGTGATAACGATGTCGTCAAAGGACCGTGGCACGATAGGTAACTCGTCGTTGTCGTAGTATATCTCGTCGTCCTCTAGTTCACCAATGCGGTTGAAATATTGCGGAGCTGTGAAGCTCTCATCGAAGCGAAAGCTGGCCATGGTTAGAGGGTGATGGTGGTGGTTGGAGGAAGCTCGTGCTAAGGACCCGAGTATGAACAAAGTGACGGGGTCACGTGCATGCCTTTGATTGTCCGCTCGCACTCCTTTGTCTCGACCCTTTCACTCGTTTCTGCCACTACGTACTCCACTGTCATGACAGATACTCCCTCATTCGCGTCAATAGTGCCCCAAAGCATTCCAGTCTTGGACGACGACTCCTTTGAGGATATCGCGTCACGCTGTTTTCCCAAGGACACAATTCCTACGATGGTATCCAAAATCAAAGCGACTACCACACGGATGCCCACGAAAACGGAGATCCTGTATTCGTATGACCGACAACTACATCTCGTTTGTCATCACCCAGGGCTCTGGCCTGATCTCTTGACGAAGCTTGACCAGTTGCCCGCGTGGAAAGCCATCGTCGACCAAGACTTGGACAATCCTGACATGAGAGCATGGGCATATTCCCTTGATCCGAACGTGACCTCTCTCTCTCTCGACATGGTCATGTATTCTGAGGAAGATGTGGCCGATCACTCTATTGCACGCTTTCTCCGCCCAGCTACAAAAATCATACAAGCGATGTCAGAATGGATGCACCGAGAGGAAGACATTCCATCCACCACCATCTCACTGTCAGCCGCATTCGCCACTCAGGACCAGTCTCTACCGGACCGAGTTCTTCGTGAACGCATCAAGGCGCTGGGCAAGCTGCTCAGCAAGATCAGGGCGATTATTGAATTCAAAACTCCCAACTCTCTTCGAAAAGAAGACTTCAGAGAGTTTCTTGCCGCCTTCAACGACATGAAGAAAGCCTTCGATAATCCCTTCCCTGTGCCATTTCTCTGGATGGATGAATATGAAGAGCTCAAAGCCAAGATTGATAAGATTATGTGCCAGGTCTGCTCTCGCCATTATTTTTGCAAGTCCTAATGCTAATCCATAATAAGCTTTGGTGTGAATTGCAATCTTATGAGGTCAAATACGGCCTCTTGTCGTCGTTTCTATCGAATATGATTGTGTATCGGGAGAACGTCATGGGAAAAAACTGCCTATACTTGTCGGACTTCGTCGATGCAAGTGAACTCACCTTGAAGCATGTTGTTGCTCTGGAAGCACTCGTGCTCGGGTGGATTACACCTCCCCCGCCTCCCCAGCTATCAGAACGAGTGCAGAATCTCATGTCCACCTACTCTGACCCCAGGAGCCTTAGTAACCTGCTCCGGTTACCAGAATCCACAACTGCTGGTTGGGATGCCCGGTATGTCATAGCGCTCTTTCATAATCTCACGGCATGAACCGTTTTGCAGCTTTTGCTCAACCGCAAACGTGCAAATCGCTGTAGCCTGTGCACCAGGCAATTTCGACACAAGCTCAACATTAACTCCCAAAGCCCGACGTCTTCCTTCGCGTATAGCTCTTGGCATGGAGGACACCGAAGAGACCCCACGTCCTCAGCAACGGGCCTCTGCAATGAGGAATACCAAGCCGAAGAGCGTGGGCCGAAAGGGAAAGAACAAGGAGACTAAGTGAACCAGATAACCAAATGTCATGATAGGATACTAGTATAGAGCGAAGTTTGTAATGTTCTGTTCCTGTTGTATCAATAAAGATTCAATTGTATCCTGTACGAAATAAATCTACTTACAGCCGCGCTAAAAAAAGGCGTGCATGATCCTGGCAGTCACACCCTTCCGCCAACGTAGACGTGTTTTCTATAATGCAGCTTAACGATATAGCGGTAGGAGTATAACTATACATTATCAAAAGATATATCTTTCGCAGACCACCGAAACTTCAGGTAAGGGCGGCCTGCACGCCGCGGCGGGACCGTGTAGGTCGTCGTGGCGCAGGCTGTGTAGACGAGCTGAGGACCTCGAGGACTCTTTGAGACTGTGATCCGCGTAAGAGCCGACATACCAGACATAGAGAACGGAACCTACCTGCGCCGCCATTTCTTCTCGACTTCCGCTGCAGTCTCGTTGATGTGAGCTCTCAGGTACTCTACGTCGCGCCTCCCGCTCTCAAGGAGAGTCTGGACGTGCTTGAAATAGAGCTGAAGGAGCTCGGGGAGTTCCTTAGTATCATCGTATTTGGTGTCGAGAACGTCGGGGAAAAGAAGCTTCATGACTCTAGAGGACGGTAGGCCCTCCTTTTTCCAAAATATCCTTTGAAGAATACGGTGCCTATGTGTATGGTTCAATACGCTTTATCGTCGAAAGATCATGTAAACACATACCATCATCCCAGAAGTCCATATCCAGCGCGGGGACACGTACATAAGGACAAATCGCTCTCCAATCTTCCATTGAAAAGGAATTAGGCTGCTGCGTAAAGTCGATAGCCTTGCCGGATCCGGTGCATTTGTGTGTTTCTTGCATGTGGTCGAAGTCGACAAGTCGAAACTCTGATCCTCGTTGCAGCACATTGCTTTCCTTGAAATCCGCATGAATTAATCTCTTGTCGTGTACAGATTGAAGGTGGTTGAGAATGATAGCCCTTGATAGAGGTACGATGAAGAAATAAACAATATACAAAACGACGTACTTCTCCGACCGCGCTAGAGATATTAGCTTGCAGTCCAAGGCCGAACCGAACTTCTCTGTCATGAGACAAGCCAGGAAGCCGCCTCTCGTAAGATCTGCAAAAGCGAGCCCAACCAAACGAGGAATCGCCTTTCCCTGAAGCCTAAACATCTTGTCGTATTTCTCCGCCTCTTGACATAACTGTTCTTCGTCTCCGAATTTAAAGGCAACATCGTATTCCTCATAACGCTTGCCTCCGCGGTCTGTAAAGTAGCCAGTGTAGACGCTCGAATTCTTCGTTGCATGAAGGCATTCGGTGATGACAATGATGTCGAAGGCCTCGGGCACAATGGGCAGGGCAGATTCATCGTAGAAGAGTAAGTTATCCTTTACTTCAGAGATACGGTTGAAAAGTTTGGGAGCTTTGAAGTGCTCGTCGAAAGAAAGGGCAGCCATAGCTGTGGGGGTGATGGTGGTCTTGAGTAGAGGTTAAGTAACATTGACTGCATCACGTGTCGGAAACGAAGAGACAAAGTCACCTGATGGAGAAGACAAAGTGAATGAATCGCGTGCCGAGAACAAAGTGCCCACAAAAGTGGCTTCAATGGCTCAGGCCTCTGTTTCTTTCTACCGCTCCACTACCATAATGGCTCCTCTCGCGGATTCGCGTCGTGCATCAAGCAGAAGACCAACAACCGCCCCAACAACCACACTGTCGGTAGCATGGCGTCCAGTCATTTTCTAAAGTCCACTCTACCTCGAATGGTCTCCTCCGTCGTCGCAACAACAACACGTTCTCCGTCGACGACGCTGTGACGCCAAATACCCCCCGTCGAGGAAGATGACGACGAGACGCCGCGCGACAAGGAGAAGCTATGTTATCATGTTGTAATCATAGTTGGAAATGTTGTAGCGAATGTTCATGTAGTCGAGTGTGCTTCTAAACTAAGGACTCCGCACTCTGTCATGATACATTATCGATGAGAACAAAACGAAGTATTCATGCACGTACTAAATATAAAAGATTCAAACCGGAAAACGATACTTGATGTCCATGGCCCTGGTTATACGTCAATTCAGTCCTTCACGAAAAGCAACACATCACTGAACCTTGTCTTTCATTGAAGTAACAAACTTCTGAAAACCCGGGAGCACATTGAAGGCTCGTGGTCTCGATGGTGGTTCCCTATCCTCCTTCACGACGAGACGTTTCTGGTTGTGCAACGACGAGCAGCTTCTTTCTGGTCAACGTCTTACTCACTAGTGGCTGAAAAAGATAATAGGAAACAACGTCGGTTCAGTGTTGGGCGGCTTCGGAGATGCTGGATGTCCCACTGCTTCCACTGATTTAGTTGTCGCTGAAGGAGAGCCCAGCGGGAAGAATGCGTGTCGGGAAAGAGGTCCGAAGAGGCCCAAGCCGGGATCCAAATTCATAAACATACCCAATTCGACTACGAGAGCAAGCCAGATATGCGTCACAGAAATGAGTCACAGTCCTGATTCGGTTCATATGCTTCTAATAGTTTTGAGGCTTGTGGCCAAGCTTTTTGGAATTCTGCTGCTTCGCGACTTTCGTCTGCAGGTCCGACTAGCGACGAGGTAGACGCGTCCGAATATGTTGAACTCAAAGTTGAGCAAATTGAAGGCATGTTGGTCGCTAATACAAGGCCATCTGTAGCAAGCGTCGCTACAAACTGTTCATGAGGTGTTATCTTACTTTGCATCAGGAAACAAATCGACGCGTACCGCCATTGAGCCACAGATTCCTGTCCTGGTTCACTGGATTTGGTCAAGTTCATTTCCATCTCGTCTCATTCCTGGAGAGCAATAGCGGGTACTGGTAACTGAATCGAAACCAACTTCGTGGCAAAGACCGCGATGCCGAAAATGCACGTCTCGTATGAGAGAATAATGCGTGTAGTTGCTGTGCCGCTATCGTAATGTTTCCGTAGCCAGATGCAGAGCAGAATGCCGTTAAAGTGGTGATGGGAACATGGGCGTAGTGAGTGACACTAGCCAAGTTCAAAGCTGGCGTAGCTGGCCGTAGCTGGGCCGTAGAAATATTTCGTAACTAGTTTCGTAGCCAGCCACCTCAGTCACTCCGAGGCATCCGAGAAAGTCCGCAAATTGCCGTGGTATCACGCTCTTGTCACCTCTTACTGATGGTACTATATTTCATTGAATATACTGTTCCGGAAGGTAGTAAAACTTCAGAGAAGATGCTATATATATACAATAATCTACTTGAAATGTTACTTCTGGTGATATGCTATTGTTACAGCCAGCGGGAAGGCTTGTATGGAGGGGCGGCACGGCGGGGTCACATAAGATCACAGAAATCACAGTTTCGTCACATTTAGTCAGCCGTTACTGTGCCAGCTACGAAACTAGCTACGAAAGATTTCTACGGCCCAGCTACGCCAGCTTTGAACTTGGCTACTGATAGTTGTTGGTGAATGTTGACCAGCGCTATGGTACTTACGAATGAGGCAGGCAATTCTCGCCCCCCAGCCCTCTCATATATCAAAATATTAACACCCCATAGATACTATGATACAACATATAATACCCTCAAGATCCCAAAATGTCATCAAGTTTCATGCGTAAGAAGAATCTTTGTTATACAAATCCAATGGCTCGTAAACTTGTGAATTCGTGTAACCTCGTTCTCTGTGATTCAGAGTCCAAGGATCATTACTTGTCGTACATTTCATACATAAGTTTGCTAGTAGGTCATCAGTAAAAGAACGCAAGGCCAGAAGTCACGCCACATACCTTGACGGTCCCTCCGCTTGACCCATGCAGTTGTGAGCAACATGAATACAGCCCAAATTGACGAGCTCATTGTCAACGTGGCCACAAGAACCGACACTATCAATGATCCCGGGGCTTTGCGTCGCTGGTAGCGACATGCATATGCAACTCGTGCGACAGCGGGTCCACTGACATTCAACGGTAATATGGTCTCCAATTTCGAGCCAGGCACAGCAAGTGCGGGGGACTTGCGCACCATGTAGAGACTGGAGAAAGCGGCCGACGTCAAATTCGTTGCCGGAAAAGTGGCGTACAACGTGTCATCCACGACAGCGTCGTTTAGGAAAAGGTTGTTAGGACTGGGGTTTCCTAAATCAAGCCGAATTCCAGCGGCGATGACCTGGACGATGTTCGAAAGAGGGGCATTGTAATCGTCCGTGAGTAGGGGTTTGTTAGTATCGCTTATAGGAAGCGAAGCGGAATACAGCGCAAGTTGGAGGTCTGCATATCCAAGCGCGACGGCGGAAACGTTATATGTTGGGACAGAAGTAGCACACTCTGCGGAGGTACCCAAGGAGGCAGGACACGGGGGAAAATCGATCTGTACCGACGTGATGATTGGAGTGGTCCCATTGTTTCGGAAAAACATGTCTTCCAACATCCTCAACCCAATGTCTCCGGAGGCTATCATTGCTCTATTCGAGGCTCAGCCTCTTTCTCTTTCAAGTAGGAATAGGACAACTTACAAAGCACCGAAGGCAAACCCCCGGGGTCATCTGTTCTAGGATCAAAAGCCCCAGATACTCGAAGATTGGTTGACCCGACGCCTCCGTAAAAGGGAGAATACTTCCCAGGCAAGTTGGAGAGGGTGAAGGCCGTCTTGGCTCTAAGTTTGTATCCCTCCGCTGCTTTACAGGTCACCACACCTGTATAGTCGATTGCGTAGCTGCGAGAATCACCATGGATGTATAGCGAAGTGAGATCGCAATGGTCAAGTGGCGTTCCTTTATACAAGACACCAGTGCCTGTATTTGATTGCGGAATGGATTCAATCGTCCATTGAAACATGGAATAGTTGGTTGTGAAAGATGTTGGAAGGAGACCCGACGACGGGCGGTGATTTCCTTTTATATCTATGGACTCCTATACATACCTACTTAAACCTTCCGATCGTTTCATATCACCTCAGTTGTTTCTACTACTTGTGCCCGACTGAGGTGTGTATTATACCTTTACGTTATCTATTACTTATACTGACATACTGTCCAGAAGCTTACCATAACCGTTTCCTTACTTTAGGTATAGTACCGACCAATAACAGTCGTTTCTACTACTTGTGCCTGACTGAGAAGCTTACCGTAACCGTTTCCTTACTTTAGGTTATGGGCCCCGCAGCGTAATCTCATTCAAGTCGATTAAGCACACAACATACCCGTACCCACGTACGACTCACACACCCACATTACCCACACCCCACTGCCTACACCACAAATACCCACCCACACACACTACCCCCTATGTTGTCTAGAATCGTCACCATTCCTCAGTTTGTTTACGAGCTTATGCTCAAAAACAATAAATCCAACTGGCCCTCCTACAAGATCCGAATCGAGCAGTCTGCGACTCGAACGGGTCTCAAGGGATATATCGACGGTGCCATCAGTCAACCCCCTATCGTTGTCCTCAGCACCGGACAAACCGAGCCTACCACCCCCTTCTACTCCAAGGCGCCATCCTGTGATGAATGGGACTTCCGTGATGGGTGCGCCACAGCACTTATTGTCTAGAACATCATCGACCCCGTTGCCATTGGGATCAACGTCGAGGGAACGTCTGCCGAGATTTGGACCCGTCTTGAACGCCTCTGTATCCCCAAGAGCGATGCGGCGTTGTCGAATGCCGAAAACACGTTCAATTCTGCGGCGTTCACTGGCAGTTCCACGGATGAGCTTGACGCTCACTGGGCTAGTCTTAACGCCCAAGTCGCGGTTTTGCGCTCCCTTGGCAAGGCCGTCACCGACAAGGATCTTAAAGGCGTCTTGATCCGTTCCCTCCCAGCCACAAATCCCCAGTGGTTGCCGCTCATTGCGCAACTCTTCCCATATGCCACCGCTGAAGATGTCTGGGGTGCCATCCTGACGTACGCAGCAACAATCAAACTCCCCAAGACTCCCTCTGGTGGGTCTACTGCCTTTGCGGCCGCAACGGGGAAACATCGCTGCACAAACCCTAAGTGCAAGGCAAAGACCGTGGTAGTCACTGGATCATCAACTGCTACTGGGAAGGAGGAGGGAAAGAAGGACAGTTTCCTGCTAATTTTGGGCAGAGGGGACAACAGGCACAAGCGCAGGCGAACCAGACCTCTTCGTACACGCCTGCTACAACCCCGTCTACATCTCACACCGTTCTCGCTGCCTGGGCAGGCGACGGTAACTCAGACTCGTTGATTACTGTCTCTATTAACGGTGTTGATGACGACAATCCACCTCCATTATGCCCTATAGAATCTGAGGTGGATGAAGGTGGTGTAACCCTAACCCTACCATCTTTGTGTGTTTGCCCTGTTGCGTACGTCGTAGACGCGCCTGTGGCTGATACAGCAACCGTTAGTCGCACATTTGAAGGCATCAGGTCGTCCTTATCCCTCACCTTCCTTGACTCTGATGCCAGCGACCATTTCTTTCGCGACCAGACTGACTTCGCCAAGTACGAGTTGCTACCCTATCATACGGGCAAGTCCACATTGGCGTCTGAAGGTGACTTTCCTATAGTGGGAAAAGGAACTGTTACCAAGACGTACAATGTTGGAGGCAAGAAAGTCACGCTTACCTTCAAGAACGCGCTTCACGCTCCATCGCTTTCCGCGAATCTCATATCCGTTAGCCAATTTGATTGCAGTGGTTATTACTCTCTCTTTGGTGGAGGGAAAGTTGTAATCACAAAAGGTCCTGGAGGAATGCCGATTCTATGTGGTAGAGGGTCGTCGGGGATGTATGTCATTGACTCCTCCTCCAGTATCGCCATGCTGTCGACTTCTTCACCAGTCGATCTCCAGACGTGGCATCGTCGCTTTGCTCACTCTGACACGAAACATATCTGCGAGATGGCGACGAAGGGTTTGGTTGACAATTTGAAGATAACCAACCTCACTGTCGATGGACGTTGCCCAGACTGTCAGGCTGGCCGTCAACACACGCGTCCTTTCAACAATCCTACCGATCCCAATGTATCCCCCCTCAACCTGGTTGCGATGGATCTGTGGGGTCCGTCGCGCACAGCGTCCGTCGGGGGAAATATCTATATGATGATCATTGTTGATGCGGGGACCTCGCACAAGCATGGCGAGTTCCTCAAGGACAAGAGCAACGAGTCAACCATTGCGGCCTTCGATACCTATAAGGTCCTGGTGGAGAAGCAGACTGGGCGAAAGATTAAACGTGTCCGGACTGATAATGGGTTTAATTCGCATGCATGGACCGAGTACTTCAAGACTCACGGTATCATCCATAAAACCACGGCACCATACTCTTCTACACAGAATGGGCTGGCAGAACGGGCGCTACGAACTGTCATCAAAGACGTTCGTACCAGTCTTCACAACTCTGGTTTGCCGCATAAATTCTGGGCGGCAGCAGCGGCGGCGAGTATCCATGTCAGGAACTGTTATGAATCGCCATATTTTCACATTTTCACATCTTATCGCATCTTATCGGGGGCCTTGTCTTATCAACCAACAGACCGTTTCATCATCTGTTTCGTCATCGATCATACCCCTTTTCATTACCAAAGCCGTACTCATGTCGGACACACGTCCAACACATGGATGACATCATACATGCCGATACCTCATGGACTTCCTATTGTATACACACCATCGACACTCGTAGTACACATGGTTGTTTCAGTATTATTACTTACATGCAGTTACCACCCGTATTTAATGGTTTCACGGACTAGTAGCATACAACACTGGGTCAAGGGCGTGGAGCATCCCTAGTGGAAACGCGTATGGACAAGGAGTCCCAAACATAGACTTACTAGTATATAAGCAGTAGTGTAGTATCATTGTACTTTAGTTCCAATCTCGTTTATACACCTGGCCTAGCCTAGTTCTACGAACGCGAACACTTTCTTCCTTAGTTCTTGCTGTGGTACCTGGTTTAGTCTTGTGGCTATAGTCAGTCGCTAACAGAAGATCAGAACTACTTCTACCACCTACCACACATCCCTGATCGTCGATCAGCACTTCGCTGTTTGATCATCGCACATTTCCCCATCCCCTTTCCTGTTTACAGATCACGGATTCCTAATTCCAGCGCACGTCCGCATACATGTGTATTGGTCCCAGTAGCACCGGCTAACAGTTAGAGATAACTGCCTCGGGTGCTGGAAGTAGCCGCTCTCACGAGAACGAACTTTTGGCAGTTGCACTTCAGTGGGCACTGTTTACGGGTCAACCCCCGTTCCCAGGAAAACTTCGGCTTACCTCACACCAGAGGGACGTCGGCTGGGCAATTGCGAACTTGTGACGAGCTCTTGGGCTCCGTAGATACATAGTCAGTAGTCAGTAAAATAGCGTAGACAGTTACGATACCTACCTACTTTACTTACCTTATGATACACATCATCATTCCCCACCCTACCAAGTCCTGGATTCTATTTCAGATCTAGGCGACTCCTCCTTATTCATCCAAACCTCTATTCCCTCACCCGTTTCATCCAAATCCGCATCACCCATATCACCACTTTCACCCTTTCACTCTCCGATC
Organism: Mucidula mucida; assembly: GCA_015501055.1. NCBI lineage: Eukaryota > Fungi > Basidiomycota > Agaricomycetes > Agaricales > Physalacriaceae > Mucidula > Mucidula mucida. The sequence goes on from JADNYV010000019.1 coordinate 58,012, forward strand.
TCATTACCCCGATTCACCATGTCCAACGAAGCACCCGAAACCGCTCCTCACACACCCGCTCATTACGCCGATGTCGAAATCAAAGGCCGATCCCTTGTCAACAAGCCTTACGACTATGACGGGGACAAGTCCAAGTACAAGAGCTGGTGGCGATCGATGTTCACATACATCCGTGACAAGAAGAACAACCTCACATCTGACTCCGAAAGGATCGATGTTGTTCTCTCCTACATCCGAGGAGATCACGTAGATGCATGGGTCCAGAACTACTCGGACCAGAACTTTGATGAGGAAGAAGAGGAATGGACAGTTTCTTGGACGGAGTTCAAGGAAGATTTGAAGGAGCGATTTGTGGATTCCAACCTCGCGCAAGACGCGCAAGACCAGATCGAGCGGTTGCGCCAGGGGCAAGACACCGCTCAAGATTTCTTCCAGAAGTTCGAGGTTCTGCTCACTCAGGCAGGATATTTGAAGGATGACACATTTGTTGTGCGACTTCTCAAGACCAACGTCAACGAGAAGATCATTGATCAGATCTATGGCAGCCGAGACGGGTTGCCAGAGAAGTACAAGGATTGGAAGGCACAGATCATTCAGATCGATCAGCTGTGGAGAAGGCGGACGGTGAGCAAGAGGTCCGGCATGCAGTCCCGGCCCCTAGCTCCGCAGGCAGCTACATCAAGAGCCAATCCTACGAACCCACCCCCGACGCCGATCACACGACGAGATGCCACTGGTGTTACCTATGGGGGAACCGGCAGGCCAATGGACATCAACAACGCACGTCGAAGAGGACTTTGCTTCAGCTGTGGCGAACACGGCCATGTCAGCAGGTTCTGTCCTAAGAAGGGTTGACCCCAGACGATTCGGGGTCTATGGACCGAAATGAACAACGAGGAGAAGAAGAAGTTGGCCGAAGAGTTGGGTTTTGTGAAGCTCCCGCAGTAGACGCAGTCCTGCCGGAGCAGTTACCAAGGGAAGAATCGTCAGATGCAGAATCTATTTATAGTACTGGTACTAAGGCATCTAAAATATCATCAACAATTACCACCAAAACCTGCGAAAGAAAGATACAAACCAAACATGCCTGAGTGGGTAGCACAAAGGCTAAGAGAGGATGATGTGCCGAGAGCAGTGGGAATTTTGAGAGCATGGATGCCGGAGCGGAGAGAAAGAGAAGCAACGGAAGAGAAGGTGATGGCGATCAGAGCATTGACAAAGGAAGCTGCGGTGGAAGTTGTGATGGAGTTAAAAAAGTCAAGGAAGTACATCTGGGGAACAAAGGGGCAGGATATGAAACTCCGAGTAACCATAGAGAGCGTACACACAGGCTTTAAATGGGAAACAAGTGCCCTTCTTGACAGCAGAGCAACGGGTTCTTGTGTCAATAAAGAATTCGTTGAGAAGAACGGACTCCCATCAAGGAGTTACCGGTCAAGCTTCCTGTCTACAATGCGGATGGAACCCTAAACGAGGGAGGGGCAATCAAAGGTTTTGTGGAGGTCCGGATGAAGATCGGTGATCACGCTGAAAAGATTAAGTTGGCCGTTACTAATCTTGGCAAAACAAGCATCTTTTTGGGGCTAGATTGGCTACGATATCACAACCCCACGATCAACTGGACGGAATCCACATTGACTTTCAATCAATGCCCAGACCGCTGCGGCTATCTACCCAAGTATGACTCGCCAGAAGACGAAGGAGAAGATGTAGAAGAGAAGTTGGAAGAGGGAGAGCACTTGTTCTGGATGGACTGGGACAACTATCGCAAAAGCGGTGAAAAGCTGAGATCACAACAGCCTTCATTCGCTGCTGCACCTTACATTGAGGAATTCTCCGATGTATTTAGCAAGGCGGACTTTGACAAGCTACCGGAGCAAAGACCCTGGGATCACGCAATAGAACTCATGCCTGGTTCCAAACCGGTTGACTGCAAGGTCTATCCCCTTAGTCCATCCGAGCAGAAGGCATTGGACGAGTTCTTGGAGGAAAACATACGCACGGGACGCATACGGCCATCAATCTCACCCATGGCGTCACCATTCTTCTTTGTCAAGAAGAAGGACGGAAGTCTTTGGCCCGTGCAGGATTATCGGAAATTGAATGACATGACGATTAAAAACCGATATCCCTTGCCGTTGATCCAAGAACTTATCGACAAGCTGAAGGGAGCGAAGTGTTTCACAAAGATGGATGTCCGATGAGGCTACAATAACATCCGGATCAAAGAAGGTGATGAGTGGAAAGTGGTGTTTAGAACAAGCCGAGGCCTGTTCGAGCCCTCAGTTATGTTCTTTGGACTCACAAACTCGCCGGCAACTTTTCAATCGTTCATGAATCACATTCTGAAGGAGTTGATTGACGACGGACATGTTATAGTCTACTTGGACGATATACTTATCTTTACGAACACTCTCGAGGAGCATAGACAGATTGTACGAAAGGTACTGGAGATATTACGAGTAAATAAGTTGTATTTAAAACCAGAGAAATGTAGTTTTGAGGCACATACGTAGATTACTTAGGAGTTATTGTTGGAGGAGGAGAAGTGAAGATGGATCCGGCAAAAGTGGCCATAGTGAAGGAATGGAAGGAGCCGATGAAGAAGAAGGAAGTACAGTCATTCCTGGGCTTCTGCAACTTCTACCGACATTTCATCCGGGGATTTGCGGGAGTAGCGAAGCCATTGACATCACTGACTGGGAAGGGCGAGTGGGTTTGGGGCATGGAGCAGCACAAGGCGTTTGAGGAGTTGAAACGGAGGATGACGGAGGAACCCGTTCTGATCGTACCACGCGACGATGGCAAGTTTTGAGTCGAGGCGGACTCCTCAACTATGCAAACGGGGCGGTTCTTTCCCAGTTTGTTGACGGAAAATGGAGACCAGTAGCCTTTCGGTCTCGCGCGCTGAACGAAGTGAAGCGCAATTATGAGATCTACGACAAAGAGATGATGGCTATTATGGACTCAATCAATGACTGGCGGCAATATCTCCTTGGCGCCAAGGAGACAGTGGAGGTTTTCACCGATCATCAAAACCTTCAGTACTTCAGGAAGCCGCAGAAGTTGAACCGGAGGCAGGCGCAATGGGTCACGGAGTTGGCGGAATATGACATACAGATGATTCATAAGCCAGGCAGGACGATGGGAAAAGCTGATGCCTTGTCAAGGATGACAGGCCTTGAGAAGGGGGAAAAAGACAATGAAAACATTGTTTTGCTAAAACCGGAGTTTTTTATATCACAAATTCAATTTTCTTTACATACAGTAGCTACACCGGAGGACAAATTACTTAACAAAATCAAACAAAGACAAGGAAACAAAGACAGATACGTACAAAAAGCATTAGAAAACAAAGAAAAAGGATGGGAAGAGAAGGAAAATGGACTTATTATGTGGAAAGATCGTATTTACATACCAAAGGACAAGGAATTGCGGGGAAGAGTTATTGGAATGCACCATGATGCACAGCTTGCAGGGCATCCGGGACGATACAAGACCCTCGAATTGATCACACGCACCTATTGGTGGCCCGGAATCAGCCGAGATGTCCGCAAATACGTAGAAGGGTGTCAAAAATGCCAGGCCACAAAGTCACATCGTACAAAGCCGGCCGCACCCCTTCACCCTATTAATGTGCCAAGCGAGCCATGGGAGGTAGTAGGGACGGACATGATTGGAGAACTGCCGGAATTGGGAGGATACAACGCGATCAGCACGTTTGTGGACCATTTCACAAAACAATTACGCATCATACCGATACACACCACTCTGACGTCAGAAGGCATGGCCCGCATCTACCGTGATCACATTTTCCCCATACATGGGATACCACGACAGATGATACATGATTGAGGTCCGCAATACCACTCACGTTTTATGAAGGAGTTGTACCGGCTGTTGGGCATTGAAGGAAACTTTACAACGGCATATCATCCACAGGCAAACAGACAGACAGAACGGTTAAACCAAGAGATAGAACATTTCTTACGGTTATTTGTCAACTACCATCAGAACGACTGGCACAAATGGCTACCCTCTGCCGAATTTGTTTACAATGATCGGGTACACTCAACAACCAAAGTCACTCCGTTCTTCGCAGACATGGGCAGACACCCCTACAAAGGCACCGCCCCGAAAACGGCATTGAGAAATGAGACTGCGCAGGAGTTTGCCGACGGTATGAGGAAGACATGGGACGAAGTGGGGTCGGCATTGAAGATGGCAAAGAGGACATGAAACGGTTTTATGACAGGAAGCGGACAGAGCAGTGAGTACAAGGAAGGCGACAAAGTATGGCTGGAAGGGACGAATCTCAGCACGGACCGACCAATGAAGAAGCTCGATGACAAACGCTTCGGGCCGTTCAAAGTGATCAAGAAAGTCGGGACGAGCTCTTACAAGCTCCAGATTCCTCACACGTGGAAAAGCATCCATCCCGTGTTTAATGAGCCCTGTTGACGCCTTACCACGAGCCCCAATTTCCGACACAATCCCGAGACACGGTCCGCCACCTGTTGGAAGGAGCCAAACCGGAATGGGAGGTTGAGAAAGTGGTTAATTCCCGGAAGTACCGCGGGGGTTTCCAATACAAGGTTCACTGGAAGGGTTATGGCACACACGAGCAGACATGGGAACCGGCATGCAATCTCAAGAATGCCGATGAAGCTATCCGATTTTCACCAACAGTACCGAACAAGCCGAAGCCACCGCGCTTGCTCGCATTGAAGTCCTATGTCGCAGTTTCCATCCCATTTATTCCGACCCATGCCACCGCCCGATACCGAACCCCTCGACGTCATGCTACCCTCTGCAGCCCTCATAAAGCAACTCTGGCGCAGAATGGAACTTGCGCCTTAAGGAGGGGGTGATGTTATGAATCACCATATTTTCACATTTTCACATCTTATCGTATCTTATCGGGGCCTTGTCTTATCAACCAACGGACCGTTTCATCATCTGTTTCGTCATCAATCATACCCCTTTTTATTACCAAAGCCGTACTCATGTTGGATACACGTTCAACACATGGATGACATCATACATGCGATACCTTATGGACTTCCTATTGTATACACACCATCGACACTCGTAGCACACATGGTTGTTTCAGTATTATTACTTACATGCAGTTACCACTCATATTTAATGGTTTCACGGACTAGTAGCATACAACACTGGATCAAGGGCGTGGAGCATCCCTAGTGGAAACGCGTATGGACAAGGAGTCCCAAACATAGACTTACTAGTATATAAGCAGTAGTGTAGTATCATTGTACTTTAGTTCCAATCTCGTTTATACACCTGGCCTAGCCTAGTTCTACGAACGCAAACGCTTTCTTCCTTAGTTCTTGCTGTGGTACCTGGTTTAGTCTCGTGGCTATAGTCAGTCGCTAACAGGAACTCTATGCCGACGAGGAGGCATCCTGGGAAGATTCCTGCAGAGAAGATGCTGGGCAGCGACAGAGCGTCGCATATTTCCGTGTATGGGGGAGTCTTTGTAAGGCTAAGGGCCAGTTGTCAATGGTGCCAGGGTGGACGGAGCGAGCAAGTTGGACGACCGCGGAATCCCCGCTACTCTGATTGGGTATGGAGTTGGTGCGGGAAATTATGTCCTTGTTGATGACCGCGGCGTTCAGTTTGTCAGCCGTAATGTTGAGTTTGACGAGACACGTCGTAGAGATGGAGGAGGTGAAGGAATTTTGGGGATGAGGACGAGAACGAGCTTCAAACGCCGGTGCACACGGATGCATTCAATAGTGCCCCACCTAATTTGGTGGTCGCTCCAGGTGACGAAGCAAAGTTTGAATCTTCTACTCCTTCTATTACCTCATCTTCTTCATCTTTGATTCCCTTGGCTAACAATACACCTTCTCAGCCCGAATCACAACGCTTCTCCCGTATCCCAGTCCCCACGCGCGCGTCCCTCAAAAACACAGCCTACAAGAAACGCAAAGAACTCGCCCAAGCCGCTGGTGAAGACTGGGCAGTTGATCACCCAACGGCCAATGCCGCATCCGCCAAAGTTGACGACACTTACGAACCCAAGACGTACAACAAGGCTATGTCTCTTGACGCCAAACGCTGGACCGCTGCCATGGACGTCGAAATAGATCTCCATCGACGCAAAGGGACGTGGGAGTTGGGGTTCCCACCGCCCGGTGCGAATATCATGGCAGGTCGATGGGTCTATGCCGTCAAGAAAGATGGCAATGGTCAGCGGATTCGAGATAAAGCTTGCTGGGTTGGTAAGGGCTACACCCAGCAGCTAGGCATTAATTATAACGAGATGTGGGCTGCTGTGGCGCGTATGGAATCTATTCGCATGATGGCAGCTGTCGCAGTCGCTGAACGTCTTCATGTATGGCAGGTCGATTTCGAAGCGGCATTCCTAAACAGCAACACAAAGGAAGAGATTTGGATGCAGCAACCACCAGGTTACGAGGTGAAAGGACGCGAGGACGAGAAGTGTAGATTGAAGAAGACGATTTATGGAACTATGCAGGGCGGTCATGATTGGGCGGGGACGTTGCAGGTAACTTACAACGAGTTGGATTACAAGACCTCAAGGGCGGATCCTTGTGTGTGGGTTAGGAAGGGCGAAGATGGTGAGTATACACTCACGGCGACCTACACAGATGATGTGCTAGGCGCGTCGGCCTCACCATTCGAGGCAGAGAAGAGGAAGGCAGAGATTGGCAGGATCTGGGACATTCGCAACGTCTTTGATGAAGAACGTCTACTTGGTATGACCATCCTCAGGAGTTCAACGACGGAACCATCTCCCTCTCCCAGCGCAGATATTCTGAGAAAGTCTTCAGGCAACACGACCTCAAAAATATTCCCCTCCACTCTATCCCTCTTTCTGTCGGCACATCCCTTACGAATGAGATGTCCCCTACCACAGACGAAGAACAAGCTGACATGAAGGACAAACCTTACAAGTCCCTTCTTGGCGCCGTTATGTGGGGACAACTCGGGACGCGCCCCGACCTCTCATACGCCGTCAGTGTTCTGTCCCGTTACCAAACCAATCCTGGACTCAAACACTGGAAGGCTCTCCTGCACGTACTTGGATATATCCGAAAAACCATCAAATTTGGACTCATCTTCTCCTCCGGCGAGCCACTTGCCCCAGTCAGGTATGTTGACGCCGACTACGCGGGATGCAAGGATACCCGTCGTTCCACTTCCGGCCAGGTTTTTATGATGGCGGGTACGCCAGTCTCCTGGAGCGCAAAGAGACAATTGACGGTCGCGCTATCCACTGTTGAATCAGAGTATATCTCTATTTCACGTGCTGGTCAGCAGATGCGATGGATGTATTCCTGGCTCGAGGAGATTGAGATGCCGCAGGAGAAGCCGGGTATCTTATGGGGCGATAACCGCGGTGCCATTGACCTTACCAAGACGACAAAATCGCACGCAAAGGTCAAGCATATCAACATTCGCCATCATTACATTCGCGAACTTGTCGCCGGGAAGGAAATCCAAGTCAACTTTATTCGTGGCATGGAGAATCCCGCGGACATCTTCACCAAGGCCTCGCTCGAGACGCCCATTACCGTTGCCTTGCCACGCTGAACATTGGGGAGATTGATGACTAGTCGTCGGATCTGGGAGTGTTGGAAGGAGACCGACGACGGGCGGTGATTTCCTTTATATCTATGGACTCCTATATGTAACTACTTAAACCTTCCGATCGTTCATACCACCTCAGTCGTTTCTACTACTTGTGCCCGACTGAGAAGCTTACCGTAACCGTTTTCCTTACTTTAAAAAGAGTCTCCGACGTTAAACACGGTTGGCGCGCAGGCCGAGCCTGGCGTTGGCGCACGCATCGGAAGGACATCATACCACTCCGATTGCGTGTAGTTCGGATTGGGGTTAAAAATCGTGATGGTTTCGTATCCGAACCAAGGCAACTAAAAGTATGTTAGCACCAAAACTCTCAAGCAACAAGGATGACGAACCATTCAGAACAGTCAATAGACCAACGACGATTAAACCGAAAAATAGGACAACGGGAGCGAACCACGGATAGGAATTGGGCGGGTTATGTTGTACTCGATGGCCATGACACCCGTTACGAGCAGAAGGAGCCAGATTCTACATTTTATACAGCGCGGAGGTACCTCCTAAGCAGAGCTATTGAGACAGGCTCAATGCATGATCGAAAGGAGACGTCAACACAGCAATGCCAAGATTGACTCAACCTGGTAGACCGTCGCCAAAATTCTTTGTTGTTGACAGATTCGTCGTGTCAACATGAAAGGCAAAGATACCAGCTATGCTCGTCTTTCCAGCATGGGGCCCTTTGGATTGAAGAACAGCCCAAAGAGCGACGACTAATCTTCAGGACAGCGAAGGACAGCGATCGGTTGACTCTGAATCTACTGTCTGACGTACCGCCTTTTGCTTGGCTTCTGTTTGAGTTACGGATCCTGGACAATGTTAATGAACGTTAGATTTACTCTTTACAACCTGTTATCATCACTGGTTCAAAGTGCACGCCCTCAGCTTGTTATAGCCCAACTTGAGTCAGTAAAAAGGCGCATAGCAAGCTCCCAACGGTACTGACTGCTGACAGTCGATTAAAGAGTGAATCGAGGCAGCTAAGACGTAGTCAATTGCTGTGCAAGCATTCTGAGTTGTCATTGAAGCGGGAGAGCGCGCGACGTCGATTGCCGAATCCGGAACAGTGTCCCGATCGCTTTTTCGGTTTTCCTTTTCATATCGCGCATCCACCTTTGTGCTCTTATCTCGACCTCAAATAAGAGCAGCGCTGTCATAGCTGGCATTAGTAAAATGCTTCCCCACTCAGACGCAGACACGTACCTTCCTTGACCTCGCCCCACTGCCAGCACTCCTGATTACTCTTGATCCAAAGATCTATCGGGATATGGGCGTTGAATATCCTTCCCCAGGCGATGGCGGGACTGGTCCGATCCCCGCGTGGCCAAGAAATGCAGTAACCACTGTCAGATACGTGGGCATTGGCGTTCAGCCATAACTTAACTAGAAGTAGTTGTCACGGTCAGAGTTTGCGTAGAACGGGAGAAGAGGAAGGCCTCCAGGCGGGAGAGCGAAGCACGCGACCAATAAGGTCGAATTCAAAGTTGAGCTTATTCAAGTAACTCATTAAAAATTCTCCTGAGTCTTCCTCGCTTTGCATTATGAGCTAATAAAGGAGAATGTTAGAAGGGGGACCTAAATGGTAAAACTGAACGAACTTTCTCGCCTTGCTCAACTGTAATAGGCGTTGCCTTGAACAAGTCCGGCATAGCAGCAGTAAGCGCAGCGAAGAGCTTTGTACTAGGCTCGAGAGGATGGCCGACCGTGACGTCTTCGCTGATCCAGAAATTATGTTGGGGATCCCGATTGGTACCAGCCTTGTGATAGAACATCCTTATGAAGTCGACCGTCGCATGAACAAGTGGAGCTACGTGGATGAACTCGTCACGTTTCAGAACCTCCCCAAGTTGCAGAAAAAGCTGAGCAAACGCCGAAGTGTGGACGAGGCCTTGCAAAGCCGCATTTCGGAAACACATGTTGTGTGGGTTATGTAGCCCGTGACTGTCAAAGCGCCATTGACAGGGATCGGCAATGTCTGCGCCATTTTGAATAAGATCTTTGAGTTTAGCTAGTCGCTGAGTGTCGACGGTCTGTACAGGTACACTGGACGAAGAAGCAGAATTCGGTCCACGAGACACAGTGTCGACCAGCGGAGCCGAATGAGTTCCAAGACGGTTGTTGTCTGCCATTGGTGAGCTCGAGGAGGCTGCGAATGGCGGAGATGACGAGCTTGGCTTTGTCGGTGTCGGATGCTGATGAGTACGAGGCACACTTGAATGTGAGGGGCAAGGTGGCGCGGAGGGAGTAGCAGAAGTAGCTTTTAGCGCCCGTGGTTCCGGCTGCGACCTGCTTTGAGGAATACACTGCTGAGCAGCGGAAGGGCGATTAGGTGGGACACTCTGTAAGGTACGGGGCGTAGGCATCGATGCTCGAGGTTGTGTGCCCGATTTCGGATACAGATTGTTGATCTGGCCCGACGATTGCGATGCTTTTGGAACAGGCGGAGTCCTAGAAGACCGTGGCTCTACAGTCGGAACGTAGCTGGAAGCGGAACGTGGGGTTTGGGGCATCACCCCAAATACAGGAGTATCGATACGTGAAGCGTTCTGGCTTAGCGGATGGAGGGTATATGAAGAGTCTTCACGTTGTGGGACGCTTGGCTGTCTCTGTGAACGCGAGCGAGAGTAGTAAAGAGGTTCATGAGCTTGGAACGGAGGGATGACGGGAGGAGGAGAAGGAAAGCGCTGTTGGCTTCTCGGCGCGTAGATCCTCGGGTCATACCGTTTTCTGTGCAACACTCCCAGGTCGTAAGTGTCAATATTTGGCTGGCGCACGTCCTGAAGAGGTGTATACAGAGGCAGAGAGTTTTCGGCAGGCTGATAACGACTTCCAAAGGAAGCGTCCCAATTGAAGGCCACGACTTTCTCCGCCAAGACGAAAATCTCTGCATTGAGTGCGCAACACTGCTTCATAACATCGCCACACTTGTTCTGGATTTCGGCGTAGGTAGGGGGGAACTCGACAGGATACAGCTTTGAGAATTGTCCTTGAGGGTGGCTGGCTTCACGATTGATTGCCATGGCGCGTACGTCTACGAGAGTGAATCAGTTATGCTCTACATAGATGCGGAAACCGAACGTACTGACTTTCTTCTCTGTTGCCGTCAGGACGCGTCTCTCGCGACAAGACGAATTAGATGGGTGGGAGATAAACGCCTTTTCTTGATGTCATTTATACAAAGCGTCGCCACAACCTGTTTAGGGAGTGTCTTTGCATCAAAAGAAAAGAGGAACGCCCATACCATCATTTCGCCACAATTGTTGTTCTTTAGCGAGCTTTGATTATCCTTGTCTCCATCGAAGGATCAGCGCTCAGCGCTGGGTCGCCGTCATGTTGAAGTCAATAGATGTATGCCAAAAGCTAGACCATCTGTTTCGTTGCACGTCGAACCCATTTCAGCGCCTCGGAATGTGGTGCCTCCCGGTAAAACGGAAAGCGTTAAAGGTAGGCATGTATCCCACGCCACATATTGATACGATGCGATCAAACAGCTTCGAACAGTGTATACGAGCAGCCGCCTATGCTGTTGCGACGGTTAGGAAGGCCAGGAAGTGGACGTGGAAGAAAAGGCTACTTTCGGCTTTCTCCGATCCTCAGTTGACATCTATATCATGACCCACACCATCCGAAGCTAAGTATTGTACTGGTATTGTACGACGACGACCTGCAGAATGTCTACAGACTTGTAGATGACTTAATACGGCCATAATCTCATTCACTTGCGAAAACGGCTTGAAATACTTTGTTTTAGAGAGGATATCCATCGACGCATGTGGCCTCCTCCCACCGACTTCCGCGGTCAAGGGCTTAGACAAACAACGCGTAAACAAACAACTCAGACGCAGACACCCTGTCTATTCCCAGATTGGACCTCCCACGATGCCCATTTCTCCAGAATATAGTTGCACCCGCTGTAGCTCATTCTTAATTGTCTCCAGCTAGCCATCATTCTAATTGTTTTCTCCAGGCCTGGATACTGAACTTGCTGGTATTGTTGATTGCCCAAAGAAGGTCGACAATAAGTATAGATGTATCTCCGCTGAAGATAAATAAGGCGGGCAACAGGAAGAAGTCTTTCTTGCTTCATATCAGTACTTCCTCCTTGTGCATCGCCTTCAATCAACAATCCATGTTACGGACAGGCTCCTCCGTACGCAGCCATCACGGCGCTCCGCCGCGATCACCCAGAGAGCGGACGCGCAGGAGTACGCGCAATGAGCAGCTTGCAGCCCTCATTGCAGCCTTCAAGAGAACCCAGTTAGAACCTGATTCTAACGCTGGCTCTTCCGTTGCGTCCACCCAAGTTACGAACGTGTCTACAGTCTCCCGGTCTCCCGGTTACTACGCGTACGAGCCAAGCGAGACAAGTGAAGTGAGCGACACTTCCACCGTCTGCTGGTCAGACTACGAAGGCTCCATTGTTACAAGGCGTCCTCGCCCTGACTCTTCTGCCGTCTCAGCCGGCCGGCCTCCTGGCGGCGGTCCTACTTCATACGAGCCGAGCGAGATTAGTGAAGTCAGCGACCAGTCCACGGTATGTTGGTCAGACTACGAAGATTCTAATACTACACCTCCGAGCACACGGCATCCTCGTCCCAATCCGGACCGCTCGAATGCTGAACCAGCTTCGCTTCCTCGAGAAACGTTCCTTCCCATCTCCGATATCAATGACTTCAGTGCAATTCAGATCATCTTGGCTTTGATTCATGATTGTCTTCTTGCCGTTGACAACCTTTTCCATGGTCATCGCCCTCCAAACGTCTTCGAGCATCGTTATCGTTTGCTGTCTCTATACATCGTGGCAGATGATGTATCCGCTTTTCGCAGACCCTTACAGCTGCAAGGATTCCATCTGCGGTACTTGGCTATCGAAAAGCTGCTCGAGTTACGCCAGAAAACACTTTTCGCTACTAGAGAAGAGCTAAATCTTCTTTTGAACAGTAGCCGCCGAAGTGAAATACATACGGTGCGGGATATCATCGAGTATCTTCGACAAGAACCCCTAGGGAATGTTTTCAGCGACGACGATTGGATTTCGTTCCAGCGAGTCCTAGACAAGATTGACTCCTACTTGACAGACCACGGCCGCCTTCGGAATGGGTAGATATCATCTCGAGAGACATCAGGTCGTTCCTTGATATACGGCCTTTCCGCGATGTTGTCCGTTCAATACCTTCACGGAAGTCACACCTGCACGCGAAGTCGCTATGTTGATGACATTCTCTTTGGCCTGTGGGGTATTCATACCAAGGCTTTCTCCGGACCATCGGACACTCAATTCATCTCTCTCACCGATGACTCCAGGCGTACGCCTTACTCTGATGAGCGCCGAATGCGCCATATTCGTCAGCTAGTCTTATGTCGGGATGTTGTATGCGGTGTTCTGCCGGGCCCTTCTCCTATGACAATGCGAGGTGCCTACACCACGTATCTTCGGCCTGTCTTGTCGGTATCGAGACAACTTTACGGTTTCTGTGAGTTTTCATCATTCAATGGCATTGAGCCACCCTCTGATGCAGTACAGGGGCGGCGTTGCCCTCGCAGGAGTCTGCAGAGCTGGAAAACTATATCAAAACTTTCTTCATTGTAACGTATGAGGAGAGGATGGACTGGTGTAAGGACTTTCAGTTGATGGCGCTGCATACTATGATGAACCACGTTACGGACTTGCACAAGAGGTACTTCTCTCGCGATTCTACAGCATAGAATCGTAGGGACACTACGCGAAGATACAGCCTCGCGATCGTAAATCAAAGAACTCTTGAAACATCTTGTCCTGGAGTGTCTTCGACATTGCTGAGTATATAGATGTCGGTTGAGTACAATGATATGATCTCAAAGGTGGACTCACCCTTCAGTAATGCTCCGCAATTCATGGGATACCAATCAAAATCATCGACTCTCTTCTGCAGGGCAAGCACGACATTATCTCTTTGCAATTGCCCTTCCGTATCTTCGAACACCTCTTTCCACCATCTTCGTACTGCGGAAACAGGGTACAACCTTGTTCCTCCTCTCGGTAAAAAGACGGTGTCACTCGAAGCTGGCCTGCAACTATTGAGTGAAATAACCGTCTCCACTAAGTACTAACTGTCAGTGAGCATCATTATCTCTGTGAAAATTCACTTACTCCACTTCTTCTGACGCGCAAGTACGGTATCTCGACTTTGAGTAGGAGCAACACTGTGTCGGATGTGTGGCGTAAGTATGTTCGAGTGACAAAACGAATGCGCTCACTTTCTTTGATGTGCCTCCATACCTACCTTTTCATACAACAGTGCAGGCTTGTGCCAGAGATCTATCGGGATCCCATCAAAGAGGATATCCCAAACGGCCTTTGCGTTGCTAGGGTGTCCGTGAGGCCAAATCACGCCAGCCACCAAGTCGTCATAATCAGTGTTGTTCGCGTTTAACCATAGGTCAACTGGAAGAACGTTCAGTGTACATACCAGCGCATTGATGTGTCTCGCACCATAGGGACCGATGAGGTCTCCGTATGCAGCCGTTTGCGCAAGTTCCAAGTAATTTTCACTGGCAGCAGCTAGCTTTCGTCGTTGCTCGTCATATTGCTCGTCATAACTTAGAGGTTGACTGTATATCGCAAAGGAGGATTAGTCTTGGCGTATCATCATATGCAAGCCCACTATCGGTCATGATTGGATTGAAGGGTGTAGGAAGAACAGTTGATTGCTGAATGAGAGGTGGCTGCGGTTACTTATAGAGAAACGAGACAACGACCTTGATACAGAACAAGATACATCATTGCCTTACCTTCATCCAAAGACGATTTGTTCATAAAAAAGAACATAGGTGTCTTATGGGAAGGCGGGTTCATTACAGAAGGCCGCCTGAGAGACCGAATGTCGTCCCTCGGGGCAGCAGAGACCATCCGTCGTTCACCCGAAACCAAGGACGAACATCGTCTTCCTCTCGCGCACGATGATAGTCAATGCCATGACCGGGATGCGTCACGTCGGCAGTATAATGGCCAGTAACGGCGGAGCTTCCGTGTTGGTACACAACTATAACAGTTGTATTACATCTCGGCAAACGAGACGAAAGTGTCACTTACCTCCCACGAGTTTGTACTTGCTATTGAAGGGATGCCTACCATAAGGTGCTATCAGCTCTGTCTGTCGTAAGCATCACACATTGGTTGAATGAATCGCCACCTGCCTGGGGGTACGTTCACAATTGTATCCACACGAATCGGTCTGAATTCTTTTCTGGTTCCCTTGGCCTTGCTGTCAAAGACCCATCGTCCAAGTTGTATCACAAGCACAGTAGGTAATTGCTCAAGGTAACGCTGTTGTCCTAGTAGTCGGAAAAAAGTTCGAATGCCACTCGCAACATCGAAAACTGTTTCCTACTCGAAATTAGTACATATGTCAAGAGTGTTCATTGGATGTTTGCTTACCGTTACGGGGAGTCGCAATACGAATTCAGAGGTGTCAGAGATGCACCAATTACTGAATAACCGGGATACCGCAGTCTTCTTCGTGCTCTCGACCCGATACCTATCAGATTACAGTGTACGACGTCTAAGGAAGAGCCGAACTTCTCTGTCATAAGACAAGCCAAATAGCCATCCCCTGTTTGTTTCGCAAACACGAGCCCAATAAGACGGGGAATCGCCTTGCCTTGTAATATGGACATCTTGTCGTATTTCTCGGCCTCGCGACATAACTGTTCTTCGTCTCCGAATTTGAAGGCAACATCGTATTCCTCATAACGCTTGCCTCCGCGGTCTGAGAAGTAGCCACTATAGACGCTCGAGTTCTTTGTTGCATGTAGGCATTCAGTGATGACAATGATGTCGAAGGCCTCGGGCACAATGGGCAGGGCAGATTCATCGTAGAAGAGTACTGTACTAACGCGACCGGATCTTCACGGCATGTTACGCGTTATGATTGTGAACTAAATTACCAGTAGTTCATCCAGGGTCCATAGACCATATTGGGAGCCGCGGGAGGCGGCGGCGCGAGCCGCCGCGGCGAAAATTTCCGCATTTGGGCTGATCCCGACAAAATTTACCGTTGTTACGCGTTATGGAAGCCGAATTAGTTCACTTCACGGGGCCCTGTGACGCGTTATGTGAATTAACGGTCGCGTTAGTACAGTAAGTTGTCCTTTACTTCAGAGATGCGATTGAAGAATTTGGGGGCATTGAAGTTCTCGTCAAGACGGAGAAGAGCCATGGTTGTAGTGATAAAGTAAGGTGTACCACTGCCAGGTCGTAACAACAAAGGTGCCGCCTACGTCACGTGCGTGGCGTAAAATTTGTGCACGTGAGACGCCCCACGACCCTTCTTGAGAAACACCAGATGGATCTTGCGCAGTTCAGAAAGGGTTAAGCATCCAATTCCGAAGGTATTTGAGTGCACTACGATACATTAATCCGTTGATATATATTACAGATGGTCGTTGAGATACAGATAGGTTTATCAATACTAGGCAGAGAGCGGTCAATGCGCCTCTGTCCGCGCGGCACGGCGACGTGGTTTACTCACACGCGCCCTTACAGCTCGCGCAGGTGCCTCCTCCGATGAGGTCCTCTTTTTCTGACTGTTCGTATAAAGATATGAGCTGATGTGACAGACATAGTGGAACGAACGCACCCGCGGAGCCAGTCCTTTTCCACTTGCGCCGCAATCTGGTCGATGTTGTTTTTCAAATGCTCTAGAGAGTACGTCCCACTATCGAGGAGAGTCTGGACGTGCTTGAAATAGAGGCGGAGAAGCTCCGGAAGTTCCTTCGTATCATCGTATCTGGTGTTGAGGATGTCGGGGAAGAGAAGTTCCATAATTCTAGCCGACGGCAGGCCCTGCTTTTTCCAAGTGAAACCATTTACAAACACGGAGCCTGTGTAATTTAGTGATGGTCGCGATTGAAGGATAATGGAACCACACACCATGATCCCAAAAGTTCATGCCCAGCGCAGGGACACGTACATTAGCGCAAATCGCATTCCAATCTTCCGCTGAGAAGGAATCAGGCTGCTCTGAAAAGTTGATAACCTTGTCTGACGCGGTGCATTTGTGTGTTTCTAGCATGCGGTCGAAATCGATGAGTCGAAACTCTGCTCCTCGTTGCAATACATTGCTTTCTTTGAAATCCGCATGAATCAAGCCCTTGTCGTGCACAGATTGTAGGTGGTTGAGAAGGATGGCCCTGAATATGAAGGTGAGATGAAAAAAACAAGCACCATCTCAGACCACATACTTGTCTGAACGCGCTAGAGAAATCAGATCACAATCTAGAGCAGAGCCAAACTTCTCCGTCATGAGACAACCCAGGTAGCCGCCTCGTATACGTTTTGCAAAAGCGAGCCCAATCAAACGAGGAATCACCTTTCCTTGTAGCCTGAACATCTTGTCGTATTTCTCGGCCTCGCGACATAACTGTTCTTCATCTCCGAATTTGAAGGCAACATCGTATTCCTCATAACGCTTGCCTCCGCGGTCTACAAAGCGACCGCTGTAGACGCTCGAATTTTTCGTTGCATGAAGGCATTCCGTGATGACAATGATGTCGAATGCCTTGGGGACAATGGGCCGGGCGGATTTATCGTAGAAGAGTAAGTTGTCCTCTACTTCGGAGATACGATTGAAGAATTTGGGAGCATTGAAGTTCTTGTCAAGACGGAGAAGAGCCATGTATGGGTGTAGTGATAAGTTACGAGTCAAGGTGTACCGAATCGTAATAACAAAGGTGCCGCCAACGTCACGTGCGTGGCGTAGAATTTGTGCACACGCCACGGATTCAATGCGCACTCAAATTTGGTGCATCGAAGATGGTTGAAAAACTCGTGACCTTCTCAGGACCACTACATAGCTCTTGCGCATTTCCGAAACGTTGATCATTCAATGCTGGGAGTGACTACCATACACTGATCTGTTGATATATACTACACATGGTCGTTGAGATATATTACACATGGTCGTTGAAAAATATATTACACATGGTCGTTGAGATATACAGAGAGAGAGAAAGCGGGCGGTCAATGTACCTCTGTCCTCGCGGTACGGCGACGTGATTTACTCACACGCGCCTTTACAGCTCGCACGGGTGGCTCCGCGGATGCGGGGCGTTTTTTCCGACTGTTCATTGACCACATAAGCGGATGCGATAGACAAAGTGAAACGAACCGTACCTGCGGAGCCATTCCTTTTCCACTTGCGCTGCAGTCTGGTCGATGTTATCTTTCAAATACTCGAGGGTGTGCGTCCCGTTATCAAGGAGGATCTGGACGTGCTTGTAATAAAGCTGAAGCAGCTCGGGGAGTTGCTTAGTATCATCGTATCTGGTGTCGAGAGCGTCGGGGAAAAGAAGCGTCATGACTCTAGCGGACGGCAGGCCTTCCTTGTCCCAAGAATATCCTTTGAAGAACACGATGCCTGTGTGTGTGGTTCAATACTGTTTACTGTATGGTCGAAGGATCATGTCAATACATACCATCGTCCCAAAAGTCCATATCCAGCGCGGGGACACGTACATAAGGACAAATCGCTCTCCAATCTTCCATTGAAAAGGAATCAGGCTGCTGCGTAAAGTCGATAGCCTCGCCGGATCCAGTGCATTTGTGTGTTTCTAGCATGTGGTCGAAGTCGACAAGTCGAAACTCTGATCCTCGTTGCAGCACATTGCTCTCCTTGAAATCCGCATGAATCAAGCCCTTGTCGTGCACAGATTGTAGGTGGTTGAGAAGGATAGCCCTTGATAAATGTAAGATGCAGAAATGAACATCGTCCAAAACGACGTACTTCTCCAATCGCGCTAGATAAGTTAGCTTGCAGTCTAGGGCCGAACCGAACTTCTCTGTCATGAGACAAGCCAGGAAACCGCCTCTCGTACGATCTGCAAAAGCAAGCCCAACCAAACGAGGAATCGCCTTTCCCTGAAGCCTAAACATCTTGTCGTATTTCTCCGCCTCTTGACATAACTGTTCTTCGTCTCCGAATTTAAAGGCAACATCGTATTCCTCATAACGCTTGCCTCCGCGGTCTGTAAAGTAGCCAGTGTAGACGCTCGAATTCTTCGTTGCATGAAGGCATTCGGTGATGACAATAATGTCGAAGGCCTCGGGCACAATAGGCAGGGCAGATTCATCGTAGAAGAGTAAGTTGTCCTTTACTTCAGAAATACGGTTGAAAAGTTTAGGAGCTTTGAAGTGCTCGTCGAAAGAAAGGGCAGCCATAGCTGTAGGGGTGATGGTGGTCGTGAGTAGAGCCCTTTGCGGACCGGGTTAAGTAACATTGACTGCATCACGTGTCGGAAACAAAGAGACAGAGTCACCTGATGGAAAAGACAAAGTGAATGAATCGCGTGCCGAGACAAAGTGCCCACAAAAGTGGCTTCAATGGCTCAGAGCCTCTCTTCTTTCTACCGCTCCACTACCATAATGGCTTCTCTTCGCGGATTCGCGTCGTGCATCAAGCAGAAGACCAACAACCGCCCCAAAACCACACTGTCGGTAGCATGGCGTCCAGTCATTTTCCAAAGTCCACTCTGCCTCGAATGGTCTCCTCCGTCGTCGCAACAACAACACGTTCTCCGACGGTCGCGGAAATAAAATACTCTGCGGAAGAACAGATGCACGTCCTCTGTTACGATTCAACCTTCTGGGAACGCCTAGCCACAGCCCTGGATGACAACGATGCCTGGAAAGCTGCATCCAAGCAGGATCTAAAAGATCCAAGGGTGCGCGCATGGGCGCACGCGGTAGACCCAGAAACCACACATTACTCGCTGGGAAAAATCCTCTATTCCGAAGAGGACGCTGCCGACCATTCTGTTGCGCGCTTCCTACTCCCCGCGACCAAGATAATTCAGGCGATGGCGGACTATGAAGGCGGTGATCAACTGTCCCAACCAATGTTATGGATAACGTCCGTCTCCGCTACAAAGACCAGTCCAAACCGGATCGCGTACTCCGTCTTCTCGACTTGATCAAGGCCATCAACGAAGTCAAGGCAATCATAGAGTTTAAGACTCCGAATTCGCTCGACGAGAAAGAGTTTTATCTCTTGTTTCGATGCTTTGTGAACATGCAACAGGAATTCGGAGAAACCTTTCCAATTCCCTTCTTCTGGATGGACGACCAGAAAAGCCTCACGCAGAAACTCGATAAAATTCTCTGCCAAGTGAGTCAGCATGTTGTGTAATATTGCCGAGTCAATTCTAACGCGCACCTTAGTTGTGGTGCGAGATGGAATCGTTCAACGTTTCGTACGGGCTCTTATCTTCTTTCCTTTCTAATATGATAGTGCGCCGTGAAAAAGTCCAGGGCTATAATTGCCTATACTTTTCCGATTTTCTGAGCGCAGACAGACTGACGCTGAAGCACATTGTCGCTCTTGAAGCAGCTGCCCTTGGTTGGATTACTATTGCGCCGCCTCCCGAGTTTTCCGAAGCAGCAAAGAATCTTATGGTCAACTATTCCGACGGGGATTTGCTCAATGGATTGCTGCAGGATGGCGAGTGCACCTACGGATGGGACGCTCGGTATGTCAATTTCCATTCCCATTAGCACCGATTTAAGCAATGCGCAGATTTGTTAATATGCAACACGTACGGCATGCGCTGACTCTGAGCGCGCCTGCTGGCAACCCCGTACCTCCCATCAATGACGCTGGGACGCCAAATACCCCCCGTCGAACCCAGCCTCCTCCTGTCGAGGAAGATGACGACGAGACGCCGCGCGCCTTGCGCACGCGAGTTGCACAACAAGGAAAAGTTAGGAGGTTTGTGGTATGATCCTGTGTTATCGTGTTGTAATCGTACTGTTGAAAATGTTGAATCGAATATTCATGTAGTCGAGTGTGCTTCTATCGAATAGATCTGAGGACTCCCGCACTCTGTCATGATACCTATCGATGAGAACAAAACGAAGTATTCTTGCACGTACTAAATATAAAGATTCAAACCGGAAAACGATGCTTGATTTCCTTTGACCTGATTATACGTCAATTCTGTATTTCACAAAAAGCAACAGATCACCGAGCCTTATCGTTCAGCGAAGTGACAAGTGCACATCCAACCGATGCTGTACGAGCTCACTCACGGCCCGTAGTCTCAATGGCGGTTCCCCATTCACGACGATACGCTGTTGATACACTGATCATGACGAACACCTCGGGCAACGACGAGCAGCTTCTTTCTGGCCAACGAGCCCTTTCCACTAGCATACAGGAAACAACGTCGGTTGGAAGCAGGCGGCTTCGGAAGTGTTCACTAGTGCCAAGCGTCGACTCCGAATAAGATACCCCGCTGCTTCCACCCGATTTGGCTGTCGCTGAAGGAGATTCCAACGGGATGGGGGAAGCGGTCCGGAGAGGCCCAAGCCGGGATCCAAATTCAAGAATTAGATGGTTGTGTTCGTCATTGGCTCCCATAGGACGTCAGGTAGGCGATCTGGCGAAGCGCACCAGAAAGGGTTCTAAGCTCTCGAACCTAGTTTCGACGACTCTATCACCACGGCCGCGCTTGGAAAGTTCTTCAGTCAATTCGACTATGAGAGCAAGTCAGATATGCGTCACAGAAAGAGGCACAGTCCTGATTCGATTCATATGCTTCAAATAGTTTTGAGACTTGTGGCAAGCTTTTTGGGTTTCTGCTGCTTCGCAACTTTCGTGTGCAGGTTTAACTAGCGACGAGGTAGGGTAGACGCGTCCGAATATGCAGAACTCATAGCTGAGAAAAGTTGAAAGACTGTTGGTCGCCAATGAAAGACCATTTATGGCCGGGCAAGCAGCGCCATGAACTGTTGATGAGGTGTTACATTACTTTGCATCAAGCAACAAATCGCCGCGTACCGTCATTGGGCCACAACTTTTTGTCCTCGTTCATTGGATTTGGCCAAGTTTGTTTCCATCTCGTCTCATTCCTGGAGAGCAATAGTGGGTACTGGTTACTGAATCGAAACCGACTTCGTGGCAAGGACCGCGATGCCGAAAATGCACGTCTCGTATGGAAGAATAGTGCGTGTACTTGCTATGCCGCTATCGTAATGTTTCCGTAGCCAGATGCAGAGCAGAATGCCGTTGAAGTGGTGGTGGGAACATGGGCGTAGTGAGTGATAGTTGTTGGTGAATGTTGACCAGCGCTATGGTACTTACGAATGAGGCAGGCAATTCCCGCCCCCCAGCCCTCTCATATATCAAAATATTAACACCCCATAGATACTATGATACAACATATAATACCCTCAAGATCCCAAAATGTCATCAAGTTTCATGCGTAAGAAGAATCTTTGTTATACAAATCCAATGGCTCGTAAACTTGTGAATTCGTGTAACCTCGTTCTCTGTGATTCAGAGTCCAAGGATCGTTACTTGTCGTACATTTCATACATAAGTTTGCTAGTAGGTCATCAGTAAAAGAACGCAAGGCCAGAAGTCACGCCACATACCTTGACGGTCCCTCCGCTTGACCCATGCAGTTGTGAGCAACATGAATACAGCCCAAATTGACGAGCTCATCGTCAACGTGGCCACAAGAACCGACACTATCAATGATCCCGGGGCTTTGCGTCGCTGGTAGCGACATGCATATGCAACTCGTGCGACAGCGGGTCCACTGACATTCAACGGTAATATGGTCTCCAATTTCGAGCCAGGCACAGCAAGTGCGGGGGACTTGCGCACCATGTAGAGACTGGAGAAAGCGGCCGACGTCAAATTCGTTGCCGGAAAAGTGGCGTACAACGTGTCATCCACGACAGCGTCGTTCAGGAAAAGGTTGTTAGGACTGGGGTTTCCTAAATCAAGCCGAATTCCAGCGGCGATGACCTGGACGATGTTCGAAAGAGGGGCATTGTAATCGTCCGTGAGTAGGGGTTTGTTAGTATCGCTTATAGGAAGCGAAGCGGAATACAGCGCAAGTTGGAGGTCTGCATATCCAAGCGCGACGGCGGAAACGTTATATGTTGGGACAGAAGTAGCACACTCTGCGGAGGTACCCAAGGAGGCAGGACACGGGGGAAAATCGATCTGTACCGACGTGATGATTGGAGTGGTCCCATTGTTTCGGAAAAACATGTCTTCCAACATCCTCAACCCAATGTCTCCGGAGGCTATCATTGCTCTATTCGAGGCTCAGCCTCTTTCTCTTTCAAGTAGGAATAGACAACTTACAAAGCACCGAAGGCAAACCCCCGGGGGTCATCTGTTCTAGGATCAAAAGCCCCAGATACTCGAAGATTGGTTGACCCGACGCCTCCGTAAAGGGAGAATACTTCCCAGGCAAGTTGGAGAGGGTGAAGGCCGTCTTGGCTCTAAGTTTGTATCCCTCCGCTGCTTTACAGGTCACCACACCTGTATAGTCGATTGCGTAGCTGCGAGAATCACCATGGATGTATAGCGAAGTGAGATCGCAATGGTCAAGTGGCGTTCCTTTATACAAGACACCAGTGCCTGTATTTGATTGCGGAATGGATTCAATCGTCCATTGAAACATGGAATAGTTGGTCGTGAAAGAGTCTCCGACGTTAAACACGGTTGGCGCGCAGGCCGAGCCTGGCGTTGGCGCACGCATCGGAAGGACATCATACCACTCCGATTGCGTGTAGTTCGGATTGGGGTTAAAAATCGTGATGGTTTCGTATCCGACCAAGGCAACTAAAAGTATGTTAGCACCAAACTCTCAAGCAACAAGGATGACGAACCATTCAGAACAGTCAATAGACCAACGACGATTAAACCGAAAAAATAGACAACGGGAGCGAACCAGCGGATAGGAATTGGGCGGGTTATGTTGTACTCGATGGCCATGACACCCGTTACGAGCAGAAGGAGCCAGATTCTACATTTTATACAGCGCGGAGGTACCTCCTAAGCAGAGCTATTGAGACAGGCTCAATGCATGATCGAAAGGAGACGTCAACACAGCAATGCCAAGATTGACTCAACCTGGTAGACCGTCGCCAAAATTCTTTGTTGTTGACAGATTCGTCGTGTCAACATGAAAGGCAAAGATACCAGCTATGCTCGTCTTTCCAGCATGGGGCCCTTTGGATTGAAGAACAGCCCAAAGAGCGACGACTAATCTTCAGGACAGCGAAGGACAGCGATCGGTTGACTCTGAATCTACTGTCTGACGTACCGCCTTTTGCTTGGCTTCTGTTTGAGTTACGGATCCTGGACAATGTTAATGAACGTTAGATTTACTCTTTACAACCTGTTATCATCACTGGTTCAAAGTGCACGCCCTCAGCTTGTTATAGCCCAACTTGAGTCAGTAAAAAGGCGCATAGCAAGCTCCCAACGGTACTGACTGCTGACAGTCGATTAAAGAGTGAATCGAGGCAGCTAAGACGTAGTCAATTGCTGTGCAAGCATTCTGAGTTGTCATTGAAGCGGGAGAGCGCGCGACGTCGATTGCCGAATCCGGAACAGTGTCCCGATCGCTTTTTCGGTTTTCCTTTTCATATCGCGCATCCACCTTTGTGCTCTATTAGCTGCCTTGGAACGGCCTTTCACGCTGCTCACGACCTCCAATGTCGCCACCGTACTCGCCATGCAGTCCTCCTCAGTCCCCAGATTCTGACGATATGAATTTGGCTGAAACACCAACTTCTATACTTTCAGGCGACGGTTCCTCACTGCTAGACGACGCGGAGGAGATACCGGTTATTACTGGAGCCACCCAGAAAAAGAAGAAGAAAAAGAAAGCCAAGAAATCAGCCAAAAACAAGGCCGACAGCGCCTCTGCCAATATAGCCGACAGCGCTGGAAACGATGGGCAGCATCCCGTGCTCCGTATCAGCAGAAACAAGCACTGGCGATATATCAGCTCGTATCACGTACGCGCTTCGGATTTTGACCCCTTGTATTACTGACAAGTTGGACAGGGTCCTTGGTTGCAATTGCCTATCGAACTTTTGGATTCTCTACTTGTTCTCAATCTGGATCCCGCCACATTTGCCTCAGAATCCAGAATGCCACCAATTACCGCGTCTCCAACCACCCCTGCTCCGAATCGTATCCAGGACCGAGCGTATCACCAAACATTCAACGACGACTCTCCTCGAATGGGTAGCGCGTTCGCGCAGCTCCCAATGCCGGCCCCCATTCCTCCACCCAAACCTGGCAAGGCTACGCCGCCACCTATTGACCCAGGCGTGTTTCGGAACGTGACTTCGATTCGGCGACTAATAGATGAGGCGGCGGAGCTCTCTGTTAGAGCAACTTCAGGATTAAGCGCTGCCGAGCTTAGAGGCGGCGGTGGCGGCGGTATCAATGGTAGCCCATGGGCAGCGGTTCAGACACTAGGTATCAACCCTATGGGGAATATCGGCGGGAACGGGAGGAACGTTGCCATGTCTGCCATGCGTATTCACAGACTACGAGCTTTAGCGGTCCAGAAATTGGCCGAAGCATATAAAGCGGACGAGATTGCATCAAGCGTGATGGTCATGCAGGGAGGAAGCGTGTTTGATGATGTTGCTGAACGCGTACTGAAAGTCGGTACGTATCCCAATTCAAACAGGTTGAATGTATCACTGATCTACGCTGTTAGATCCTGACGACATTGACGCCAAGTATGTACATTTCTTCCACGAGAAGATTCCATCGCGTCAGCTCGCAGAGTCGACAACCACGCAAGTCTTGGATGAGCTTATCAGAGCCCAACCCCAAAGACTCGAATTCTACCGCACGAGAGGGATTGTGCACTGTTTCCGAGACGAGTATCAGCAGGCTACGCGTGACTTCACTTTTGCCTTGAAAGAATCGCGAGCTCAGCGAAAGGCGCGCATGAGCCATAACGATCGCGCAGCTGTCTCCTCTGATTCGCGTACGAACCGCGCGCGCAAGAAAAAGAAGGGCAATGGTGGGGGGCGGTCCAATGGACAGGCACCGCCCAATGGGACGAGTGTACCAGACACGCCCGACGGTCTTGATGGGGAGCCTCTCTTGATCCATCCTTCTGTGCTCCCTGACGCCCCAGATCCCATTGAACCACAACTCCTTTTCCTTCGGGGATCTGCATATCTCCAGCACGCCGTTTTTCTTATCGAGACCGCCGTTCTCAAACTCGAGGGGATCAGGAAAGGCCCTTCTATCGACGGCGCCGAACTCCGCCTCTGCTACATTGAGGACGGGAAATATGGGGGAGTCGAGATTGCTCACCCTGATGGGCCTCTTGGAAAGAGTGGAGGACCAAAAGTGACGGCGTATCGTCAGGTCTTATCAGAGCCGTCTTTCAAGGACACTATCATGTCACTTCTCAAGAAGAGCATCCGTGACCACGAAAAGTTCATTTCTCATTTCGACACCCTCGAGACGTCCGACGTCTTTTTTGACCCGAATCGAGATATAGCACAACGAGTCGAGTATGCGTTCTTGCTCTCAGAGGCGATTCGGCCCGGGAATCATCAGAATCCTGCACCTGCCCCTCTGACCGACACGCCGCCCATGTTCACGACGTACCATCCTCTCCTTGTCGAAAGCCATTTCAGTATTCTAATCTGCCAGCTGATGCTGGCGGACTTTGTTGGCGTCCTGCCCACCTTCATACACACGGCTGCTTTGGTGGATGGGCTGGAAGGCTACCCAGTATTCCTGCCTCCCCGATCCATGGCTCAGGCTGAGTTCGTCGAGGTACTGGAACGGCTTGCTGGAGGGTGGAAGAACGGCATCCAGCCTCATTCTTTGACCAAGGGACGGTCGAAAGGGCGTCTAGCTATTGAGGCGGCTACTCCCATCTTCAGCGATGGGGCGGGGTCGAGCTCGAGTTCTAGCTCGTCCCCGCCTCCTTCTCCCTCCCAAGATATGGAGGAGGTGCTTGATAGTGCGCGGATTCTCCTTGCCCCCGTCGCGAAGAGACAGAAGGATCGCGCAGAGATGGCTGCGGCTGAAAAGTCTGCTGGGACGAAGAAGAAGCCTGCGCCGATAAACATCCCTCTGCATGGGCCGCGCGTGGAGGTGATTCTGGCGTGGTTGGGCGCTGTCCATCTTCCCGATCTAGAGTAACACTATTGGTATTTATACATGTACATTCTTGGTCTTCATTTATGCTATTGATTTGACGACGAACGAAATCCCGGTTGTACATTACAGACACAAATCGACAAGCTACATTACAATACATCCGAATATACAGTACCATATTAAAGTTTCAACGGCTCTACATCGTCGAGGCTCAACATACTATGAAGTTGCGTCGGCTCTTGACCGATCCGTGGCGTGAAGCACAACTTTCCCTCTAGCTTGGGACTGGTGATCTGTCGTGGACTTTGTCCAAAGGGGTATGTGTCGCCGTGCTTGAAAGGGTTCTTGCTGGTGCCGACAGCCTTCTTCCGTTCAGCACTTTTCGATACCGCCCCGCTGCGCTTGACAGGACTGCTGCGCGCCTTTGACGGACTCCTGCTTCTTCTGCCCCGCGTCGGTATCTCCGTATACATATCATCCTGGTTCTCCTCTTTTGCCCATCCGAAGACTTTGTTGGTGCTGGGAGTCGGAAGGGGTGACTCTTGCATTATCCTGAACCCGCCCAAACTTTTCTCCCCAACACTCTTCGCGTCCATACTCTTCTCGCGACCTAAATTCGAGCTCAGCGCAGCCCATCCCCAAGTGGAGGATGACGCGTTGCTCTTCTCCCGTTGAACCGTAGCAGCATAGTCCGAATTCTGCCTCGCGTGCGGGTGCCTCCGCCTAGTTCTCGCTCCCTCCACTTCATTCTCATCATCGGTTTCATAATCGTTGAGGAACTCCATGTCATCGTCTGTACCTTCGTCTTCGTCGACCTGGGAATAGGAGGACATGGTCGTATTCGTCTTGGTCGTCTGCGCACGCGATATCGGCTTGCGTGAGGTACGTGTTGATTTGGTACGTGGACGAGTCTTCGGCAATGCCAAGAAAGAGGCCGTCTCGACATCGTTCCACGATTGATCGTCCTTCTCCGGTAGGACAGATGGTGCGAGAGGAGAATCCCATTTCGACTCATCTCTTAGCTTATAGCCTCTTTCCGCTTCCATTCACGACTGCCATAAGCCGGTCCAACTTCGAGCTCATCGTGCTTCCTCCTCCTTGTCCTTGGTTTACGAGTCCAACAACCGCACACGATCCAAGCACATACGCTGCCCAAGATAATTCCGACGATGGCAAACACGGGCACAAGATAGTACATGAGCTTGGGAGATTGGGTCTCGGGATTCTTCTTGGGATAGGTGACGAGAGTCGGGACTTCAGTCAAGGATGTTGCGGTTATGGTAACGAACGATGGCAGAGATGAACTCGGAGATGGCGAGGACGTAGAATTCGTCGATGAAGGGGCGCTAAGCGGCATCGTTGATATTGTGGCGCTTGAGATTTCGACATCGGTTTCCGTGGGCAACGCAAAGGATAGAACGGGATTGGTATCCGTCACGGCGAGATCTGGTGCGAGCGGCGTATATTCAATAGGCGTTGGTGTAGGCGTCGTTCCAGCCGGCGGGTACGGCCACCAGTAATTATAGCTGCTCGAAGACGTCGGGATTGGCAGCTCGCCAGGCATAATCAGCTGGCGCACTACGGGTTGCTGCTCAACGCATAAAGCGGGCGGGAGAGTCCCAACAACGAGAGTGAGGAATAGCCAGCTCATGGTACAGAGACAAGTCGAACCGATCGGCCTGTAGTGGCGCACAAGCAGCCCTAGGGTTAGGGTACAAATGTACTTTTTCCTGTCGATCGAGGCAGAGTTGCCAGCTCAATGAGATTTTGCGTGACAAGCGTGTCCAACTCATTCTAGGCTAGTAGTCATTGAGTTTGAATGGAGTGGTCGCTAAATTTCTGACTTGAAGCTTTATCGGAAACCACGAACCGTGGAGGATAATAACGTTGTGTTGGCAATTATCGTCAGAGCTAGCGCTTGAGCAGTGCTGTAAAGTTGAAGTTGATGGTATGTACTCAAGAACTTGAACATGACTGTCCACGCTATCTCCCGGGATTTTCCGACGCTTCAAGCTTCAACGTTCAACTCTCACTAGATACTTTTGGCTCAACATAGCAAGCTACCATTCCCACATTTTCATCTTGTCCACAAACCATCCCTCAACCTCTTCGTCAAACTCGAGCTCTTGCCTCCAGAACGAGCTCCCGACCCACGCCTTCTGAAGGTATTGATCCCAAAAGAGAATCTCAGCGATGCCCTTCCTAACGCGATATCCCGCGACATGGGGGCGCGGCCCAACGAGTTCATGTCTGCAATCATCCTACATCAACCAAAATGATATGTCAATCTCAACCCGTCTTACCTGGCTGGCCGGACACCGTCATGAGCAACGAAATTCGTGGCTTCAAAGTCCATCAAGTGATCCGCTACAGATGATGCGTAATGCCGATAAACCAACGTATTCAAGTCAGCGCCTTCGCTAAATTGAGCTACGCGTCATTGTATCATTGGCCTGTCTTCCGTAGACAGGTAGGTAGTAAGTACTCACGTTATAACACCCTCCGGCGCCTCCATATTCTTCTGGACACTGAAGAACACCCGCACGCGGAGCCCAGAACGGGTTGGGCGCATGCTTCTCTAGCGGCCAGGCCGTCATCCTCATCGCCGTCTCTTCCCTATCCCGCAATTCGTCATGCTCCTGCACCAGCGCGATCTTCTTCTCTTCTTCCGTCAGGCTCTCGAATCTAGGGAGTCCGAGTTTTTGGCGATCATCATCCCGCGCTTTCCTAAATGCGACGACTTTTTGTTCAGTCCATGGGCGAGGCATGGGTTTTGCATGGTCAGCCTTGAAGCCTCATTCTAGTAGTACAGACTGACAGCTTCTTTCTTCAGTAACGACGTGTAGTTGTGTCACTTACGTAGTGTGCACTAACCAAATAAGATAGACAGATATCATCTCCAGCGTGAGGAGAGTTCTTGTAACAACTGTCGGGTATGCAAGCTGTTACGACTGATCAACCTCAAAGGAAGAAATGATTGTTTACCTATGAAGCTAATCTCGGTAGAGCCACGTAACGGCACGCACAAATGAGGACGACGCGTTGTGGGACTCAGTTGCAATACCGTTTGAGCGTGTCCTTCAAATTCCTGAGGATAAAAGCGTGGTCCATGAATAACTGGTAGGTCCTCATGAGAGCTGAGCGGTGAGGCGCTGAAGGACACTCTACTTTCCATCGTCTCTACACAATACACAAATAATCCCTAATATTGCAGTCAGAAACGGGCCACAACTGCTCTACTCGTCTTCATTCATAAGATCCCTCAAAATAGGCCGCGTCTTCAACAACGCCTCCTTCCCAATGACCTTCGGCTTCTTCAACGGACGAGACTCGCTCCCACCGCTATGCACATTTTCCACACCACGCTTCGGCGACCCCCCAGGAGAAAAAGCAGCCGCATGAGTATTATGCGCACCAGCAGGAAGCTGCAGAATCCAGTTCTTGCTCTCCATCAACGCAAAGAACTCTCTCAACAAGGGCGTGCCTTGCAAAGTCTTCCTCGAACCGAATATGATCAGCTTGGATCGCGCCCGCGTAAAGGACACGTTCATCCGACGCCAGTCCTTCACCAAGTCGCCGATCTGGAAAGATGAGGATGAGCTGGCGAATGAAAAGGGAGAGACAGAGAAGCATACCAGGCCATCGGCGTTGGAGCGAACCATCGAAATGATGATACAATCCTTATCTCTCCCTTGACTGCGATCCGCGGTGAGAAGCTCGATGCCTTCGCGATGAGGGAGCAGCTGTGTCAACAGCTTGAGCTGCTGTCGATACAATGAAATGATTCCAATGTCGTCGGGCTCGACGCCGCTCCGCAACAAGGTCTCCGTGACCTGGGCAACCAACATAGCTTCGACTTCATTCTGGACAAGGTCGCCAACACGGGAATCGCGCGCCGGGACTAGATCCGTGTCAACAAAAACAGCTTTGCACCTTCGCAAAGTTGAGCAAGACGGGCTAAAGTAAACGAGCAGAGACCCACTTTTCAGACATTAAATAATCCAGCCAACAGCCTTTTTGATGGCACGTCAACTTTCCGCCGTGTATGCTCTGAAGAAAGCGGCGATTGGGGAGCTTGAGAGATTGGTTGGCCACCTTCTGGGACCCACAGCGAAGACGATCGCTGTATATGAGCTTGTTGGAAAGCAGCATAATATCAGAGTTCATTCGATACTGGCATGTCAAATCGATGACGGAGTGTGGATGAGCGTCCGAAAGACGTCGAAATAGCGAGACGTCCAGGCCGCCTTTCCGTGCGTCGACGTTACGAACCTAGCAAAGACATCAATACAAGTCCGATTTGTCAAGAGTAAAGTGACACTGACCAATGGAGGAAGCTGGAAATGGTCACCGACAAGAACAAACTTGTCAGCAAACCGGAGGGGTCCTACACACGTCGGAAGGGTAATCTGAGAAGCTTCATCGACGATGCAGTAATCAAACTTGCGCCTCGAGAAGAGCGCACTACGCACGGTGATCAGTAAAAGAAAACAAATTATGACAGATAGACATGCTGATCGACGGAAAGACAAGTAGTCGCTACGATGAGAGGTGTCATGACTTGCTGCTCTAACTGCTCCACTGTGGTGGGAGTCCTCTTGGCTGCTAGAGTCATACAACGCACACTGGGATGCACCTACACTAAAGTCAGCTAAATCACAACGACTGAGGATCAATCAAACCTTGTCAATGTTCCCCAGACGAAGAATGTTACAGTCCGCCTTGTCTTTCAACTTCAACAATATAGTGTCCACCGCGGAATGAGTATAGGATGTCAACAACACACTTTTCCCCATCGCCGTCAAAGCGCATATAAGGGCCGCAATGACGGTCGTCTTGCCCGTTCCCGGCATACCCAGGATTAACGCATAGTCCTCAGCAGAAAGAACCTTGGAAATGGCCTGCTTCTGATTGGCATTTAGGTGTTCCAAATGAGGGGCAACACTCCACGGAAGATCCACTTGCGTGAAGACTGGCGCCTTCAAATCTACCACAAGCTCTAGCCTCCTCGAATCGCCTTCCGCATAAAACAAGCGCGCCAAGTTCTCGCGAATGCGACCCATGCCGCTAAACAGCTCGTCACGATCGATGCGGAAGATAACTTCAGCTGGCGGTGCAGAAAATGCAGACAGACGTGTAAGGATAGGACCAAGGGAAAGATCGTGGTCCACCCCAAGAACCACATGGGTAGATGAAAGTTCGAGGAGAAAACCACGCGCCAGTGCCAATAGGTTGGGTTCCACAGAGATCGTGACGGGATCTCCGACGTTAATGAAACCGCTCAAGAACGATGCAGTGCCCATGAAGCTCGGAGAACGAACGAACTTGTACGTATACTGATGAATCTTGGTGTCGCGACTGGAAGGGAGCGTGGCTGCCGGTTGGTATGTAAGGTCGATGACCACGTCGCTGAAGCAGCGGCCTTTCTCTTCACGCTCTGCGGCGCGCATGGTCCAAATCTCCTTGCGGAAACGACCGAGGTCGGATTCTTCCAGCGCAATGAGGTGCTCCCATTCTTTGAAGAAGGCTGTTTGTACCGGTGAAAGATGGGAAGTCTTGAGCGCGTAGGTATCAGCGATAGGTGAATTCGTGTCTTCAACGCCTTCAACGGCCTGAGGAAATAAGATAATTAGCCGAAGGAACCAGAATATAGATTGTACACACTTTACGATAAAGCATGCACGTGTCTAGGGAGTAGCAACGCTTACAGACCCTCTCGTCGTCCAGAGTTGGCGGTAAGAAGGATTCACTTCCACCGCCAGCTTTCACTAGATGACGCCGCGCCATGTAACTGGCCATCTCATTCCGATAGATCATCAATCCGCGAAGCTCGTTGCGCCCGACAGGTACTTGTACGATTTCTTCGCTTTGAGTGTAGTAGAGAAGTCCAGAAGTAACTTGGATCCCATATCTCTTTTCAGCGAGAATGGTGTAGAGCATCGTCTGAGCGCGATGTTCCATTCCTGCAATAGATCGCCCTGTTTTGACTTCAAGCGGTTTAGGACCCTTAGTAACAACAGGTTGCTTTATAGGTGGTGTGGTCTCCGCGATGATAGTGTCGATAGTGGCGTCTATCTTACCCTTGATACCATGGGAAGGACACCAGATGTCTTCTTCGATATCAAGGACCTTTGTAATAGCCAATTTTGCAGTGGAATCGCGTACCGCCCTCGTATTCATGAGATTGGCGGATGGCTGAAGAGTATGCGTTAGTCGGTGAAGGCAGAAGACAGTGGACTAACCTTGGGCTCTTTGGCAATATACTTTTGGGAGAAGCCTTGTAGACCCTTGGCTCGGGCTTTGACTTCTCGCTTCGCCTGATCAACGGAAAAGTTGATGCTTAGAAGGTCTGAGAGGTTGTTGCGCACTACTTGGTCGATCTTGTCATCCATCCAGCTATCTTCCCAGCGGTCTGCAACTAGAGCAGCTTGGAGGACGGTATGAAGCATGTTCCCCCACACCAATTGCGGTGTGACGTCGGAAGAAGAGTGGACGAGTGCAGATAGCAGGGGGCGACGACGACATTGAGCAGCGTTGGAGAGGGCGGTTGCGGTTAAGAGAGTATCAGGATGAAGTATGAAGAGGTTTTGTTTCACAGAAATGGTGATAGTCGCAGTCAAGGAGGACGACGATTCTTGCAAGAGGGTGAACTCTCCTAAGATGTTTGCCTTGTCGCCTGCCGCCTATAAGAATGACGTTGTAGGATAAGAACTGTAATGAGACTCACCGACGCGTACATCGCTTTGCACCCAGTCGTCCTTCAGAATGACAGATCGACGTTCGTCACTTTTGCTCAATCTTACAACGAGTCGCTGATAGATACTCAGTTTCCAACTCCATCACAAGCAAGTGGACTCGCCTTTTCGCGCCGGTTTTCGACTACGCATTCTTCGACGGTCTGAATGGTGCATCGGGTGCAGGTTTCTCCTACATAGGGTGACTTGGAAACGTTAGAAAGCGCGTTCAAGCATTGAAGGCAGTTCATACATGCTTCAAGTCGGGCTCGGGTCTAGTAGGCTAATCCATGACGCGTCAGAGGGTCCGAATCAACGTCGAATCGACGTACCGCAGCTTTCGCCTTCTTTGGCGACTGTTTTCGAGGAGATATATCGAAATCGTCCCAATCGTCGATGCCCTCGAGGAGTTCCTCGGCATTGAATATGTACAGCGCCGGCGCAGGACCCTTGGCTTTCTCGCAAACTCGCTGTTTACGGACTGGTGTTGCCACAGGCGACGGCGTTTTGGCTTTCGGTTTCGTGGGCGAGGTGGCCCAAAGCGAGTCGTTGTTAAGAAGGTCATTCATAAAGTCGTCTTCCTCTTGTGACGAGCGTTTGATGGGAGGCATGGTGGTCAGAGACCTATGTGCAAAAACAGAGTAAACAGCGCGTCCCACCTGTCACGTGGTCGGAAGCAGATCGGGCCGTGGTACCGGTACCCAACTTGGTCTTGACCGTCATCATGTACGTCGCGTTCGCGTTCCTCGGTCTTTTCTGACGAATCTATAGGCCTCCTAAAGGCTTTGGGAGAAAGAAAGCTGTTTCAGATGGTACACCTGTAGTAGTCTTTGCTTTGAATGGTGGGATAGTCCTAACAAGCCGAAGAGTTTGGCAGAACAGTTGTCGTATCTTCATAGTCCAAAGCCATTCAAAAACCCACATTATACAAAGGGAGTTGGCCGTCGGGCAAAGAACTTGAAGAATATGCTCAGTCAGGAGAAGGAACGCGAACGCGCTGAACGAGAGCGGAGAAGGCTTGAGAGACAGGAAGGTAATATGGACATAGATCCTGAACCCGCAGAAATGCCAACATGCAAGTGTTCTCTTCTTCAGGCTATGACATTGTACTCACGATATGAAGATGCTTCAATCGAGGCGCCGCCCTCTGTATTTCCTTTGCGTCACTACTGCGATATTACCGGTCTTGAGGTATATGGAATGAATTTGATGGGTCTTTACTGACGCTTTCTGTAGGCTCCATATACAGACCCGGCAACTGGTATGCGCTATCACGACAAGAGCGTGTACCAGGCCATCAAATCTCTGGTATGTTGACTTCAGATGAACCAAGGAGATCGCTAACACGCCCGCTAGACGGCCAGCTCAGCCAAGGAGTATTTATCAGGTGAGTCGACGCGGCGCGCGTATTTTGATTTGCTGAGACCTTTTCTAGCGCGCGGCGTGAATTCCATTGTTAAATAGATTATTGTAATACGCTGTAGCTGTCAATGTCAATGATGTGGCTGTCCGCGTCACCCATAACGTGTGACGTCCACGTCTGAATTTCCCTCTTACCCTACATCGACCAGGCTCGACCTGGCCTAACGCTTGCCAAAATGTCGGTCATGCTCACCAAATTCGAGTCAAAAAGCAACCGCGTCAAGGGTGCGCCTGCCCGCCTCGCGATCCCGACGTTCCGCTCACATTTCTCTCGCAGGCCTTGCCTTCCACCCGACGCAGCCATTGCTGGCTGCCGCGCTGCATAATGGGAGCGTACAACTCTGGAATTACCGAATGGGAGTGCTCGTTGACCGCTTTGAGGAACACGAAGGCACGTCGTGAAGATTTGGACAACAATTTGAAGCTGACGCTTTTACTGTAGGACCCGTCCGAGGTGTCCATTTCCATTTGAGCAGAGCCTTACTCGTTTCCGGAGGCGACGACTACAAAATCAAAGTCTGGGGTGCGTTGACCGGTGTCAAAAGGAGACAAAAGCTAACTCGCATCACAGACATTCGACCACAGAATAGGCGCTGTCTGTTCACGCTGCACGGCCATCTCGACTATATCCGAACTGTTCAATTCCATCATGAAATGCCCTGGATTGTGGGTGGCAATTCTCGATTTCTGTGATATAAAATACTAAATTCGCCTAGCTCTCCACGTCCGACGATCAAACGATACGCATATGGAACAGCACATCTCGTCAGTGTATCGCTGTCCTAACTGGCCATACCCACTATGTCATGTCGGCCTTTTTCCATCCCAAAGACGACCTCATCGTATCCGCCTCCATGGACCAAACTGTGCGTGTATGGGATATCTCAGGTCTTCGAAAGGGCGGGTCGTCTAGCAGCGGCCCTGGCAACTTTGAGACCTTTGACACGTTCTCTACCGTCAAGTACGTGCTTGAAGGTCACGATCGCGGTGTCAACTATGCCGTCTTCCACCCCACTCTACCTTTGATTCTCTCAGCTGCTGACGATCGCACCATCAAAATCTGGAGAATGAGCGAGACTAAGGCTTGGGAGGTAGACTCGTGCCGCGGACATTTCAACAACGTATCCAGCGCTCTTTTCCACCCTAAATCCGAGCTCATCGTGTCTTGTGGTGAAGACAAGACTGTTCGCGTCTGGGACTTGGCCAAACGGACAGCTATCCAAACCTTCCGCAGAGAACACGACCGTTTCTGGGTCCTCGCCTCACATCCCAACCTCAACCTCTTTGCTGCTGGTCACGATAGTGGTCTGATCGTGTTCAAGCTGGAACGCGAACGGCCAGCATTTGCCGTTCATAACGACATGTTGTACTACATTCGCGACAAGTATGTTCGCTCTTACGACTTCAACACCGGATCAGATATCGGTCTCCTGAGTGTACGCAAGTTTGGGAGCCCATATATGCCTCCCAGAACGTTAAGTTATAACGCGATGGAGAGGGCTGTCATCACGACAATATCATCCGACAACGGTCTTTACGAGTTGACTTCACTCCCGCAGCAAGTACAAGGAGAAGTCAAGGATTCTAGCGTAGATGGCAAGAAGGGTTCGGGACAGAGCGTCATATTCGTCGCGCGTAACAGATTCGCCGTGCTGAACAAAACCACTCAGGTTCCGACTTTCACTCGTTGGGCTCAATATATACTCACTGCTTTGCCGTAGTTGATTGAAGTCCGGGATCTGTCAAACTCCGTTGTGAGGTCTATCAAGCCTCCAGTACAAACGAATGAAATCTTCTACGGTGGAACTGGCTGCCTCATACTCAGCTCAACGAGTTCCGTTGTATTATTCGATCTCCAGCAGCAGAAGACTCTTGCCGAACTGAACAGCCCACCGGTCAAGTATGTCGTCTGGAACACAGACTCATCCATGGTCGCTTTGATGAGCAAGCACAGTCAGTACCTTCATCCCTATACTTGAACGGTGCTGACATTGTGCGTAGCAATCACGATCGCGAAGCGCACTTTCGAAGACCACAGCCTCATTCACGAAACCATCCGAATCAAGTCGGGTGCTTGGGACGATGCTGGTGTTTTCCTCTATTCAACTTTGAACCACATCAAATACTGCCTTCCACAAGGGTAAGTTATCTGTCGTCAATCGCCATTCGCCATATTGAATTAGCATGTTGCAGCGACCACGGCGTGATTTGCACTTTGGACAACCCCGTCTACCTTACGCGCGTCAAAGGCAAGACTGTACACTGTCTCGATCGTTCAGCCCGTCCGCGGACGATTACCTTTGACCCGACCGAATACCGCTTCAAACTTGCACTACTCAAGAACAACTACGAGGAAATGTTATTTATCATCAAAACCTCAACTTTAATCGGACAGGGTATCATTGGCTACTTGCAGAAGAAAGGATTCCCAGAGGTGCTGATCACTTGTCATAAAACGACGTTCATATCTGACGGAACATATAGATTGCGCTTCACTTCGTTCAAGACACCAACACTCGTTTCGAACTTGCGATTGAGTGTGGCAACTTGGATGTAGCGATGGAGACGGCAAAGGCAATTGACCGACCTGAATGTTGGGAACGTTTGGCGCAGCAAGCGTTGAAGCAGGGTAATCACAAGGTGAATTTAGGCACTCTTTGGAGGTGCATATCTTATTGACGAATTTCAGATTGTCGAAAAAGCATACCAACAGACCAAGAACTTCGACAAGCTCTCCTTTCTGTACCTGGCGACTGGTAGCACTGACAAGCTTTCGAAAATGCAAAAGATTGCTGACGCTCGTGGGGACCCCATGTCAAGGTTCCACAACGCTCTTTATGCTGGTGACATTGCAGGAAGGATCGCTGTCTTGCGTGATGTTGGCATGTGTATGTGCTCCGCATTTTATAGCTCGTTAAGCTTTACTAATCTTAATCTTTAGATCCTCTGGCCTACCTTACCGCTAAAACCAACGGCCTCGAAGAACTTGCAGAAGAATTCTGGAAGCTGCCAGTCTGACTTCCGCCGATGTTGACGATGTCCCCAGTTTTGGTCCGTCGACGTTAGCTACTCCCCTGTTGTCACGGACACGACGGATCTCGTCTGGCCATCTGTGTCGGCTGGCGAGAACTTCTTCGACAAGGCATTGGCTAATGGGAGTCTTGAAGGAGGTGTCGAGCCGAGCTATACCAATGGTGATGCTGCATCAGGAGCATTGGATGCTTGGGCTGAGGAAGAAGCCCACGAGGACATCGATCCCGAAGAGGGAGGCTGGGATCTTGACGCAGACGAACCTGAAGAATCTTTGGTCCATGTCAATGGTGACGATGTACCGGAGGATGAGGAACTTGGTGCGGGTGCGAACCCTGGAGTTGACGAAACAGAGTTGTGGGTCAGAAACTCCCCTCTGGCAGCAGATCACGTCGCTGCTGGATCGTTCGAGACAGCAATGCAGGTAGGTATCGTGTGCTTGCGCTCAGAACTACGTCTGATGCTCGCTCTAGTTGCTCAATCGTCAGCTTGGCGTCGTCAACTTTGGGCCTTTAAAACCCCTGTTCATGTCTGTGTACCGCTCTTCACACACCTATCTCTCTCCCATAGCGTCATTACCTCCACTGAAGTTGAACGTCCGACGGAACCCCGCAGAGTCATCACCTGGTAGAGTGCTGCCTGTCGGCGTAATATCTCTCGATTCTTTACGAACGGAGTTGGCGGAAGGAAGCAGATTTGTGTCGCAGAACAAGCTCACCGAAGCGAAGACTGCCTTCAAATCTGTGCTGCAGTCGCTGCTGTTGGTTGCTTTGACTTCGGACGCTGAAGCTGCCCAGGTAACGTATCTATCGTTTGAACCAAGTCTTGTTGTCTGATCTCTTCATTAGTGGCGGGAAACCGTTACCAGCGCTCGCGAATACCTACTTGGCGTATCGATCGAGCTTGAGAGACGGCGTGTCGCCGAGGAAGATCCTTCCAATGTCCGCCGTAGCCTTGAACTCGCGGCGTACTTCACGCATTGTCAACTGCATCCGCCACAGATGCAGATTGCTCTTCGCAGTGCTATCAGTGTATTCGCCAAGGCGAATAACCAAGCTCACGCTGCTCGCTTTGCCAAGCGTCTATTAGAACTGAAGCCTGATCCCAAGATCGTTGCGACCGTATGTACACCTTTCCGTTCCGTCTCAACTCTTCAGCTGACTGGTTCGTTGCGCTAGTGTCGTCAACGCATCGCCGCAGGAGACAGAAATCCCCGGAATGCTGTCGAGATTACATACGATGAATTTACACCGTTCGAGATATGTGCAGCGACGTACACGCCGATATACAGAGGATCACCCTCGGTGCACTGCCCGTATACCAACGCAGTGTACCTGCCACAATTTGCTGGGAACCTCGATCCGTTGACAGAGCTGACGGAGATTGGGACGGCTGCGTCTGGGATGCCTGCGCCTTGGTGATTCTTCGTACATTGTATCCATGGGTGGTGGATCCGTGTGTTTGATACGAAAAGATATTTTATTTTCTCTGCACTTTGGAATTTTAGACGTTTCTTGTTCGTTTGTGTTTCCTCGGCACGCGCACATTCGTGGCGCTCGGGGTGTTGAGGGTAGTTAGTGCGGTGATAAGTTGTCAAGACTGTACCTGAACACACACAGGCGCGAGGTACTACTGCACAGCCTGTGCACAGCTCTGATCGGCATGAGCTCCGTGACTCGAGGCTACTGGCCTGAATGAGCCTCTTCCTCCTTTATAAACACATTTGAGCTATTTTCTAGGTATCTGTACGTTTTCCTGAACTGGAGGATCCAGCTCCGAATGCAATCCGGATGCCAAGAGGACTCTGGTCCGTAATCTTCAGCGTGCCTCGGCCGTAAGCGTTTTGAAAGCGGATTTCCGATCTGACGATGCCAAGGATAGAGGACCTTAAAAAAGGACTGTCAAGAACTCGGGGGCAGAGTCAAGGTTCCTCCCCGCTTCTGTCCTTGCTCCCTCGTACTAGTCCCTCTTTCAAATGGCTGAGATCGGTCTACAAAAGTCCGATACCTTCACGACCGTGGGGGGCGACCCCGAGGTTGCCGCCCCCAAGGCCGCGCCGGCCAGGTTTTCGTTCTGGTCCCATTTGAACGAGGATGTGGATCCGGACGCGTCGACTGGGCCGCTCGCCGCGTATTGCCTTATGACTGGATATATGTAAGTTATCGAGAGTTCTGTTCAGATTTATATGTAACCGTCGCCTCCCCCTCCCCTTGGTAGAGATGTGATTTCCTTCTCTGCGATATTCGTTTGGTGTGGATTCCAGACTGGCAATTTTGCGCAGGTCAGTGACCCTTCCGATTTTTGTTTCACTGGCCAAGTTCTTAATTGAACCTCAGCTTGGACTGGCTATCGCGCGGCTGTTCGACGGATCCCATGGGCACCGCTCCTCAGCCTTTCACATTGCGGACAAGCAAGCGTTGACATCGCTCCTTTCGTTCAACGCGGGCGCGTTCGTCGGTCGGCTCGGCGACAAGATGGGGGCACATAAGCGGATCTGGCTTATCTTCGCCACCTTTTTGCAGGCCCTGCTCACCATGGCCGCTGCCGTCACCATCTACAAGAGCGGTCAGCCGAGCGTGGCGGACGAGCGCGCGTTCCCTACGTGGACTAACACGCTATCCTTTGCTTGTGTCGCTTTTATGAGCGCCAGCCTTGGTGTGCAAGGGATAGTGGGGAAACGCTTGAATACCCAATTCACCACTACGAGTATGTCACTAAGGGTTCCCCCAGTACATTTCTGACATTCTTAATAGTTGTATTGACGACCGTCTGGGTTGAACTCGTCTGCGACCCCAAACTCTTCAATCTGAAGCACAAAGTGAAGACGCGGGACCATAAGCTGATCGCAGCGAGCGCGCTCTTCTTTGGTGCATTCATCGGTCGCGCTATAGTGGGTGCTATAGGCGCTCCCGGCGCTTTGGGAATCGGCTGTGGTTTCCGAGTGCTCATCTCGCTCTCTTGGTTCTTTGTGCCCAACAAGAAGAAGAATTAATCTCATTGGGCTTGACTCTATAGACGATATCGCGCCATTTTGCGTGTATATACCACTAGCACTACGCTGACATTTGACCTTTGGGGACCTGATTGACTAAACGTTGTTGGAGATGGAGTAACCGCTGTTTCTAATCGAAGGGGAGGTGTTTCTCTTCGTCGGCTGACGAAGGAATAATTTTGAAGTCGAATAGAGAACATGTGTGGTACACCAAAATTGAGGTAGAAAGATATCGCAGACTGGAATAATCATCCACGAGATCGTGGTGAAATAGATATAGATACAACT
The DNA here is from genome assembly GCA_015501055.1 of Mucidula mucida. NCBI lineage: Eukaryota > Fungi > Basidiomycota > Agaricomycetes > Agaricales > Physalacriaceae > Mucidula > Mucidula mucida. The sequence goes on from JADNYV010000019.1 coordinate 99,042, forward strand.
CATGAAATTTAAGGAGGGAGAGGCGCGTAGGGATACTTGACTTGCTGGACCACATCGTTCATACCCATTGCGTGAGGCATCATGGTATCTTGATCCTCTGCGTCCCCTACCAAGTCCATGCCGGGCCAAAGCCGTGAGCGCCCATTTTGGTCTGTCTCAACCTCTGTCTCGGCGCCTGCATCTCTGTCCCGCTTCTCTTTTACATCCCGGTCGAGTTCCTCTTCGAGTACAATATCCTCTTCGGTCTCCTCGACCTCGATTTCAACGTCTTCATCAAGGTCTGCAAATGTGCGACAGAGGGGACACGAGAACGCTGGATGATTGAGGAGCAATGGACGGAGACATTTATAGTGGAATGTGTGCGAACAAGGCGCAATGAAGAGTGCTTGGCGGATCGTTACAGCATAGAGACATATGCAACAATCGGGTATATTCGTCCTGCAACTGGCAGGTTTCGGAGTGGTAGAAGCAAGTGATTTGAGATTTTTCATGGCGCTCGTACTATCACCCAATTAACAAGAAAAATAATGAGCATTGGACATACTTGAATGCATTCCTGCCATCCTGCCATTCTCGACCAAGTTCAACGCGCATCTTGACGCACTTGTAGATGTCCTCTGTACCGCCTTGATATCGACACCGAGTTGTAGGATATCTCCATCCTTGACTTGCTTTGGTGGACTCTCGTCGTTGGCGGGACTTAGACGCTGGCGGTTTAAGAAGGTCCCACTCGACGAGCGGGTATCGCGGACAAAGAACTGGCCATTGACGTCGACCCACATTTCTGCATGGGTGCGAGAGACGACCTTGCTTTTGAAGGCGATTTTACCAGAAGTGGGATGTGGTTGGGGCATACTGCTCTGTGGGTAGCACTAGAGTGGGCATTGGCTCGCCCAATGCGAAGTGAAGGCTCGCCTTGCCTCAGATCGCGTGTGATTGGGTCAACTTGAGCGAACGACGGGTGTCAACGTGTGGGCCGAGCCGAATGCGATAGCTCGGTCCTCGAAGTGTCAAAGGCTGCCCCACCGTGTGCGTTTCTGGTTGCGGTGCGCTTCAATAGCGCTGCCGACAACGACAACAGGGAGTTCGTGGCTCTGGCTCATTCGTCGCCCACGCAGCAGCCCGAGAATCGTACCCCGCGGCGGCGTTGAGCTTGGAATGGAGGGAGATGGGTTCATCGCGGGGCGAGTCGTTGTTGAATTCGTGAGAAGGTAGTAGATATGGCTGTGGCTAGTCGTCAGGGCGAGATGAGATTCAGTTCATCACGCGGGGCAGTGCGCCACACGAACTGCGAGGCAGGTTGCAAACAAAGAGTTGGTGGTGGAGTCGAACACCTTCTATAATGGGAACGCGCCTACCGAATAAGGGCTGGGACCGCGGTACTTGCCCCTTACAGATTTGCCTGCCGCTATCATGATGGCATCCACCTCCGAGTCAAAGCCACGCCGACGAAAATTCGTCGGTACAACCTCGAAAAAAGCCTTCAAGTCGGCCTCGTCGGCCTACACACCGCCGCAATTCCCATCATCTCCTGCCCTCGATGCCGCCATCTCTGTTTTGCCCGCCAACTATTCATTCGAACTTCCCAAAACAATCTCTCAGATCCACAAGTTTGGCGCGCAATGCGTCGGATTACAACTCCCAGAAGGCCTTCAAATGTTTGCATGCATTATAGCAGATATCATTGAACGCTTCACGGAGGCAACAGCAGTGATACTGGAGATGTAACTTATGGAGCCTGCTGCGTCGACGATTACACTGCAAGAGCTCTCGGATGTGATTTTCTAGTCCACTACGGACACAGTTGTCTGGTTCCTATGAATGTAAACGACGAGGGCGGCCTGCGGACCCTGTATGTCTTTGTAGAGATTGCCATCGATTCGCGGCATTTGGAGGAAACAATCAAGCTCAACATTCCAACTGGAAAACAAGGATTGCAGCACCTAGTCGAGGACGTTGCACAAGTCGGTGAAAAGATCACCGCTCATCGTCATCTGGCTATATCTGCAGGGGAAAGCGGAGATGCAGAAAAGACGCGTATCGCGCTCGTATCCACGATCCAATTCGCCAGCGCCCTATCTGCGCTGCATGACACCCTTTCCGCGGACTACAACACCTTCATTCCTCGTGCACATCCACTCTCCCCCGGAGAAATATTGGGCTGCACCGCACCTTCGCTTTCCGACGACGCCGATGCGATCATCTACCTTGGCGACGGTCGTTTTCATCTCGAAGCCGCTATGCTCGCCAATCCGGGTCTCCCAGCTTTTCGCTACGATCCCTATTCGAAAAAGCTGACCCGTGAAGGGTATGACCACGCTGCTATGCGCCGCGCACGCGCGAGTGCAGTGGAAAGGGCTACGACGGGAAAGACATGGGGAATCATACTTGGGACTCTTGGGAGACAAGGGAGTACAGGGCATCTAGACGCGTTAGTCCATGCTGTGTCGTCTCCTCAAAAGGTCGATTCGGAATCGAGCGGCCTCACACCCATTCCTATTCTCCTCTCCGAACTGTCTCCTGCAAAACTATCTCTATTTGCACCCCATGTCGATGTTTTCGTTCAGACATCGTGTCCTCGTCTGTCCATTGATTGGGGTAGCGCGTTCGAGAAGCCATTATTGAGTGTATACGAGGCTGGTGTGGCTCTTGGTCAATGGCAAGGAGAGGACGGTGCACATCCCATGGACTTTTACAAGCGTGGCAGTCGGTGGGCGGAGGCTCGGAAGACTGGACGCTTCCTGACCTGAGTGATGTAGCTGCGAAGTTGATGTACTACTACTACGTTGTATATGTGTAGTATGCATGTAACGTGTATGGGACGATCGTCTTCTACGCCGTCAACAAAACCATACCCTCTCAACAAACAATGTCGGTATATCATGACTACTTCAACCTACAACAGCTTCTGATGAGAGGTGGGTCACGGACTCATTAGAGACGTACCGGAGAAATCCGAAAGCAACCCTTCATCTGTTTCCACCACCTTGGAAGCATACAGACATTTTGACTCCCGCCGCAACAGCACAAGCGGATGTTATTTAAAGAATTCGTATCAATTGTCTGTTTGATCGCATCGTATCACTCTGCGGCGCTCAAAACATGCCCGCCGCTAATCCTTTTCGGTTTACCGGGAGGCATCACATTCTTTCGAGGCGCTGAAGTGGATTCGACGTGCAACGAAACAAAGATTTTACCTTTTGGCGTACATCTGTTGACTTCGAATGACGGCGACCGCAGTGCTGAGCGCTGATCCTTCGATGGAGACAAGGATAATCAAAGCTCGCTAAAGAGAACAACAACTTGTGGCGAAATGATGGTATGGGCGTTCCTCTTTTTTCTTTTGATGCAAAGTACAATAACACTCTATAAGCAGGTTTGTGGCGACGCTTTGTATAAATGACATCAAGAAAAGGCGTTTATCTCCCACCCCATCTAATTCGTCTTGTCGCGAGAGACGCGTCCTGACGGCAACAGAGAAGAAAGTCAGTACGTTCGGTTTCCGCATCTATGTAGAGCATAACTGATTCACTCTCGTAGACGTACGCGCCATGGCAATCAATCGTGAAGCCAGCCACCCTCAAGGACAATTCTCAAAGCTGTATCCTGTCGAGTTCCCGCCTACCTACGCCGAACTCCAGAACAAGTGTGGCGATGTTATGAAGCAGTGTTGCGCACTCAATGCAGAGATTTTTGTCTTGGCGGAGAAAGTCATGGCCTTCAATTGGGACGCTTCCTTTGGAAGTCGTTATCAGCCTGCCGAAAACTCTCTGCCTCTGTATACACCTCTTCAGGACGTGCGCCAGCCAAATATTGACACTTCCGACCTGGGTGTGTTGCACAGAAAACGGTATGACCCGAGGATCTACGCGCCGAGAAGCCAACAGCGCTTTCCTTCTCCTCCTCCTCCCGTCATCCCTCCGTTCCGAGCTCATGAACCTCTTTACTACTCTCGCTCGCGTTCACCGAGACAGCCAAGCGTCCCACAACGTGAAGACTCTTCATATACCCTCCATCCGCTAAGCCAGAACGCTTCACGTATCGATACTCCTGTATTTGGGGTGATGCCCCAAACCCCACGTTCCGCTTCCAGCTACGTTCCGACTGTAGAGCCACGGTCTTCTAGGACTCCGCCTGTTCCAAAACATACGAGAGCCGCATCGCAATCGTCGGGCCAGATCAACAATCTGTATCCGAAATCGGGCACACAACCTCGAGCATCGATGTCTACGCCCCGTACCTTTCAAAATGTCCCAACCAATCTCCCTTCCGCTGCTCAGCAGCGTATTCCTCAAAGCAGGTCGCAGCCTGAACAACGGGCCCAAAAGTTACTTCTGCTACTTCCTCCGTGCCACCTCGCCCCTCGCATTCAAGTGTGCCTCGTACTCATCAGCATCCGACACCGACAAAGCCAAGCTCGTCATCTCCGCCATTCGCAGCCTCCTCGAGCTCATCAATGGCAGACAACAACCGTCTTGGAACTCATTCGGCTCCGCTGGTCGACACTGTGTCTCGTGGACCGAATTCTGCTTCTTCGTCCAGTGTACCTGTACAGACCGTCGACACTCAGCGACTAGATAAACTCAAAGATCTTCTTGAAAATGGCCCCAGAAAGTCCGACCCCCCGGGCTCATGGCGTTTTGAATGTCACGGGCTACATAACCCACACAACATGTGTTTCCGAAATGCGGCTTTGCAAGGCCTCGTCCACACTTCGGAGTTTGCTCAGCTTTTTCTGCAACTTGGGGAGGTTCTGAAACGGGACGAGTTCATCCATGTAGCTCCACTTGTTCATGCGACGGTCGACTTCATGAGGATGTTCTATCACAAGGCTGGTACTAATAGGGACCCCCAAGATGATTTATGGGTTAGCCGCGATATAAAGGCAGGCTCTGAAATCAACCCCACGAGACTGTCCAATGTGTTTGCCAATGTTCTTCCTAGATATTTCACCTCGCGACTTGTTGCAGTGGAGCCAGGCCAATTTGTACGTACCGTCGAGTATCTTCCAACATTCGTCAAGGTTGACATCGTTTACAAGATCCCATTTCAAAGCGAAATAGACTGCGGAGAATTTATGATTGACTACGTGTCAGTCCTGAACATCGAATTCGACATGCTGCTTCGCTCTCTCTTGTCGCCAACTTGGAAACCTTCTGCCCAAGAGCTTCGACGCGAGTACGATAGGGAAAAAACGAAGGAGACTGCGGTGTCCCGGTTATTCAGTAATTGCATCTCTGACACCTCCGAATTCGTATTGAGACTCCCCGTAACGGTAAGCAAACATCCAATGAACATTCTTGACATATGTACTAACCTGGAGCAGGAAACAGTTTTCGATGTTGCGAGTGGCATTCGAACTTTTTTCCGACTACTAGGACAACAGCGTTACTTTGAGCAATTACCTTCTGTGCTTGTGATACAACTTGGACGATGGGTCTTTGACAGCAAGGCCACGGGAACCAGAAAAGAATTCAGACCGATTCGTGTGGATACAATTGTGGACGTACCCCCAGGCAGGTCGCGATTCATTCAACCAATGTGTGATGCTTACGACAGACAGAGCTGATAGCAACTTATGGTAGGAATCCCTTCAATAGCAAGTACAAACTCGTGGGAGGTAAGTGACACTTTCGTCTCGTTTGCCGAGATGTAATACAACTGTTATAGTTGTGTACCATCACGGAAGCTCCGCCGTTACTGGCCATTATACTGCCGACGTGGCGCATCCCGGTCGTGGCATTGACTATCATCGTGCGCGAGAGGAAGACGACGTTCGTCCTTGGTTTCGGATGAACGACGGGATGGTCTCTGCTGCCCCGAGGGACGACATTCGGTCTCTCAGGCGGCCTTCTGTAACGAATCCGCCTTCCCATAAGACACCCTATCTTCTTTTTTATGAACAAATCTGAGACCCGTAGTCTTGACTTGTATTGTCTAATTTGATACCTGCTCATTCGCTTGACCTTGATGTATTTCGACTGGATTATGGGATCCCAGCTAGTACCGCGTTCATTGTTCTATTCCCAAACCACCTTGTTCAGTTTCAGACACGGACAAAATACAACCCGTCTTTGGATGAAGGTAAGGCAATGATGTATCTTGTTCTGTATCAAGGTCGTTGTCTCGTTTCTCTATAAGTAACCGCAGCCACCTCTCATTCAGCAATCAACTGTTCTTCCTACACCCTTCAATCCAAACATGACCGATAGGTGGGCTTGCATATGATGATACGCCAAGACTCATCCTCCTTTGCGATATACAGTCAACCTCTAAGTTATGACGAGCAATATGACGAGCAACGACGAAAGCTAGCTGCTGCCAGTGAAAATTACTTGGAACTTGCGCAAACGGCTGCATACGGAGACCTCATCGGTCCCTATGGTGCGAGACACATCAATGCGCTGGTATGTACACTGAACGTTCTTCCAGTTGACCTATGGTTAAACGCGAACAACACTGATTATGACGACTTGGTGGCTGGCGTGATTTGGCCTCACGGACACCCTAGCAACGCAAAGGCCGTTTGGGATATCCTCTTTGATGGGATCCCGATAGATCTCTGGCACAAGCCTGCACTGTTGTATGAAAAGGTCAGGTACTGGAGGCACATCAAAGAAAGTGAGCGCATTCGTTTTGTCACTCGAACATACTTACGCCACACATCCGACACAGTGTTGCTCCTACTCAAAGTCGAGATACCGTACCTTGCGCGTCAGAAGAAGTGGAGTAAGTGAATTTTCACAGAGATAATGATGCTCACTGACAGTTAGTACTTAGTGGAGACGGTTATTTCACTCAATAGTTGCAGGCCAGCTTCGAGTGACACCGTCTTTTTACCGAGAGGAGGAACAAGGTTGTACCCTGTTTCCGCAGTACGAAGATGGTGGAAAGAGGTGTTCGAAGATACGGAAGGGCAATTGCAAAGAGATAATGTCGTGCTTGCCCTGCAGAAGAGAGTCGATGATTTTGATTGGTATCCCATGAATTGCGGAGCATTACTGAAGGGTGAGTCCACCTTTGAGATCATATCATTGTACTCAACCGACATCTATATACTCAGCAATGTCGAAGACACTCCAGGACAAGATGTTTCAAGAGTTCTTTGATTTACGATCGCGAGGTTGTATCTTCGCGTAGTGTCCCTACGATTCTATGCTGTAGAATCGCGAGAGAAGTACCTCTTGTGCAAGTCCGTAAAGTGGTTCATCATAGTATGCAGCGCCATCAACTGAAAGTCCTTACACCAGTCCATCCTCTCCTCATACGTTACAATGAAGAAAGTTTTGAAATAGTTTTCCAGCTCTGCAGACTCCTGCGAGGGCAACGCCGCCCCTGTACTGCATCAGAGGGTGGCTCAATGCCATTGAATGATGAAAACTCACAGAAACCGTAAAGTTGTCTCGATACCGACAAGACAGGCCGAAGATACGTGGTGTAGGCACCTCGCATTGTCATAGGAGAAGGGCCCGGCAGAACACCGCATACAACATCCCGACATAAGACTAGCTGACGAATATGGCGCATTCGGCGCTCATCAGAGTAAGGCGTACGCCTGGAGTCATCGGTGAGAGAGATGAATTGAGTGTCCGATGGTCCGGAGAAAGCCTTGGTATGAATACCCCACAGGCCAAAGAGAATGTCATGCAACATAGCGACTTCGCGTGCAGGTGTGACTTCCGTGAAGGTATTGAACGGGACAACATCGCGGAAAGGCCGTATATCAAGAACGACCTGATGTCTCTCGAGATGATATCTACCCATTCCGAAGAGCGGCCGTGGTCTGTCAAGTAAGAGTCAAACTTGCCTAGGACTCGCTGGAACGAAATCCAATCGTCGTCGCTGAAGACATTCCCTAGGGGTTCTTGTCGAAGATACTCGATGATATCCCGCACGTATGTATTTCACTTCGACGGCTACTGTTTAAAAGAAGATTTAGCTCTTCTCTAGTAGCGAAAAGTGTTTTCTGGCGTAACTCGAGCAGCTTTTCGATAGCCAAGTACCGCAGATGGAATCCTTGCAGCTGTAAGGGTCTGCGAAAAGCGGATACATCATCTGCCACGATGTATAGAGACAGCAAACGATAACGATGCTCGAAGACGTTTGGAGGGCGATGACCATGGAAAAGGTTGTCAACGGCAAGAAGACAATCATGAATCAAAGCCAAGATGATCTGAATTGCACTGAAGTCATTGATATCGGAGATGGGAAGGAACGTTTCTCGAGGAAGCGAAGCTGGTTCAGCATTCGAGCGGTCCGGATTGGGACGAGGATGCCGTGTGCTCGGAGGTGTAGTATTAGAATCTTCGTAGTCTGACCAACATACCGTGGACTGGTCGCTGACTTCACTAATCTCGCTCGGCTCGTATGAAGTAGGACCGCCGCCAGGAGGCCGGCCGGCTGAGACGGCAGAAGAGTCAGGGCGAGGACGCCTTGTAACAATGGAGCCTTCGTAGTCTGACCAGCAGACGGTGGAAGTGTCGCTCACTTCACTTGTCTCGCTTGGCTCGTACGCGTAGTAACCGGGAGACCGGGAGACTGTAGACACGTTCGTAACTTGGGTGGACGCAACGGAAGAGCCAGCGTTAGAATCAGGTTCTAACTGGGTTCTCTTGAAGGCTGCAATGAGGGCTGCAAGCTGCTCATTGCGCGTACTCCTGCGCGTCCGCTCTCTGGGTGATCGCGGCGGAGCGCCGTGATGGCTGCGTACGGAGGAGCCTGTCCGTAACATGGATTGTTGATTGAAGGCGATGCACAAGGAGGAAGTACTGATATGAAGCAAGAAAGACTTCTTCCTGTTGCCCGCCTTATTTATCTTCAGCGGAGATACATCTATACTTATTGTCGACCTTCTTTGGGCAATCAACAATACCAGTAAGTTCAGTATCCAGGCCTGGAGAAAACAATTAGAATGATGGCTAGCTGGAGACAATTAAGAATGAGCTACAGCGGGTGCAACTATATTCTGGAGAAATGGGCATCGTGGGAGGTCCAATCTGGGAATAGACAGGGTGTCTGCGTCTGAGTTGTTTGTTTACGCGTTGTTTGTCTAAGCCCTTGACCGCGGAAGTCGGTGGGAGGAGGCCACATGCGTCGATGGATATCCTCTCTAAGAGCCTGTTCGGATACCGCCGCTCGCGGAAAGTGGAAAGTGGGCTCGGAGGTCGGACCGGGCGCGTCCGACCTCATCCAAGAGCGATGCATTGGTGAATATCTGATGCGTACCATTGAGAAACATGGTGAAAGTGACCTCTTGGAGCTGCTTGAACTACTCTTGCCCTTTTTTGATCATATCTGTAGCGTTCTTCCATGTCTTCAAGCTTGTATCTACTACTTACTGTGCAGGGGCCATGAATGTATTGTTATTCTGATGTGTTTATTGTCTGTGAAACCACATGGGGCTTGGCGTGGATGGGGGGAAGCAAGGAGGACGATTGGAGGACGGGGCACCAGCAAGGATCTTAGAATGGTCATGACATGCTCAGACACGGCGCTTCTTCTGGACAAATTATACTGATAACATGTTTTATAGCACTTGAACTAGTCATTTACATTGGCACAAGCACAACAATGGCATTTCTGGCACACTTGAGCGCGTTTCTTTGTGGAGCGGCGACCTCGGACAACGCCCGGTCCGACCTCCGAGCCCACTTTCCACGTCCACTTTCCGCGAGCGGCAGTATCCGAACAGGCCCTAAAACAAAGTATTTCAAGCCGTTTTCGCAAGTGAATGAGATTATGGCCGTATTAAGTCATCTACAAGTCTGTAGACATTCTGCAGGTCGTCGTCGTACAATACCAGTACAATACTTAGCTTCGGATGGTGTGGGTCATGATATAGATGTCAACTGAGGATCGGAGAAAGCCGAAAGTAGCCTTTTCTTCCACGTCCACTTCCTGGCCTTCCTAACCGTCGCAACAGCATAGGCGGCTGCTCGTATACACTGTTCGAAGCTGTTTGATCGCATCGTATCAATATGTGGCGTGGGATACATGCCTACCTTTAACGCTTTCCGTTTTACCGGGAGGCACCACATTCCGAGGCGCTGAAATGGGTTCGACGTGCAACGAAACAGATGGTCTAGCTTTTGGCATACATCTATTGACTTCAAGATGACGGCGACCCAGCGCTGAGCGCTGATCCTTCGATGGAGACAAGGATAATCAAAGCTCGCTAAAAGAGAACAACAACTTGTGGCGAAATGATGGGATGGGCGTTCCTCTTTTTTCTTTTGATGCAAAGTACAATAACACTCTATAAGCAGGTTTGTGGCGACACTTTGTATAAATGACATCAAGAAAAGACGTTTATCTCCCACCCTATCTAATTCGTCTTGTCGCGAGAGACGCGTCCTGACGGCAACAGAGAAGAAAGCCAGTACGTTCGGTTTCCGCATCTATGTAGAGCATAACTGATTCACTCTCGTAGACGTACGCGCCATGGCAATCAATCGTGAAGCCAGCCACCATCAAGGACAATTCTCAAATCTGTATCCTGTCGAGTTCCCCCCTACCTACGCCGAACTCCAGAACAAGTGTGGCGATGTTATGAAGCAGTGTTGCGCACTCAATGCAGAGATTTTCGTCTTGGCGGAGAAAGTCATGGCCTTGAATTGGGACGCTTCCTTTGGAAGTCGTTATCAGCCTGCCAAAAACTCTCTGCCTCTGTATACACCTCTTCAGGACGTGCGCCAGCCAAATATTGACACTTCCGACCTGGGTGTGTTGCACAGAAAACGGTATGACCCGAGGATCTACGCGCCGAGAAGCCAACAGCGCTTTCCTTCTCCTCCTCCTCCTCCCGTCATCCCTCCGTTCCGAGCTCATGAACCTCTTTACTACTCTCGCTCGCGTTCACCGAGACAGCCAAGCGTCCCACAACGTGAAGACTCTTCATATACCCTCCATCCGCTAAGCCAGAACGCTTCACGTATCGATACTCCTGTATTTGGGGTGATGCCCCAAACCCCACGTTCCGCTTCCAGCTACGTTCCGACTGTAGAGCCACGGTCTTCTAGGACTCCGCCTGTTCCAAAACATACGAGAGCCGCATCGCAACCGTCGGGCCAGATCAACAATCTGTATCCGAAATCGGGCACACAACCTCGAGCATCGATGTCTACGCCCCGTACCTTACAGAGTGTCCCACCTAATCGCCCTTCCGCTGCTCAGCAGCGTATTCCTCAAAGCAGGTCGCAGCCGGAACCACGGGCGCTAAAAGCTACTTCTGCTACTCCCTCCGTGCCACCTCGCCCCTCGCATTCAAGTGTGCCTCGTACTCATCAGCATCCGACACCGACAAAGCCAAGCTCGCCATCTCCGCCATTCGCAGCCTCTTCGAGCTCACCAATGGCAGACAACAACCGTCTTGGAACTCATTCGGCTCCGCTGGTCGACACTGTGTCTCGTGGTCCGAATTCTGCTTCTTCGTCCAGTGTACCTGTACAGACCGTCGACACTCAGCGACTAGATGAACTCAAAGATCTTCTTGAAAATGGCCCCAAAAAGTCCGACCCCCCGGGCTCATGGCGTTTTGAATGTCACGGGCTACATAACCCACACAACATGTGTTTCCGAAATGCGGCTTTGCAAGGCCTCGTCCACACTTCGGAGTTTGCTCAGCTTTTTCTGCAACTTGGGGAGGTTCTGAAACGTGACGAGTTCATTCACGTAGCTCCACTTGTTCATGCGACGGTCGACTTCATAAGGATGTTCTATCACAAGGCTGGTACCAATCGGGATCCCCAACATAATTTTTGGGTCAACAAAGACGTCACGGTCGGCCATCCTCTCGAGCCTAGTACAAAGCTCTTCGCTGCGCTTACTGCTGCTATGCCGGACTTGTTCAAGGCAACGCCTATTACAGTTGAGCAAGGCGAAAATGTTCGTTCAATTTTACCCTTCAGGTCCCCCTTCTAACCTTCTCCTTTATCAGCTCGTAATGCAAAGCGAGGAAGACTCAGGAGAATTTTTAATGAGTTACTTCAATAAGCTCAACTTCGAATTCGACCTTATTGGTCGCGTGCTTCGCTCTCCCGCCTGGAGGCCTTCCTCTTCTCAGCTCGCAAAAGACTACATGCGGAATCCAAAACAGACCTCCATATACCGGCTCTTCGGCGCTGCAATATCTGAGAGGGTCCATTTTGTGATGACGATACCTATTGATGTAAGTCATCATTGTTTTTGATTCTATCTTCGTCTGCTAAGAATGACAAAGAAAAGTGTGGTTGACGTCGCCGGTTGTCTTCGACTCTACTTCCAGCACCTCCCTGAACCAGCATACTTTGAACAATTACCGTCGGTACTCGTGTTGAACCTCGGACGCTTTGTCTTCGGCTCCAGAGGGGGCGTTCAAACCACCTTCAAAGAACTTAAAATGATTAAGATACCGCAAGTCCTCACTATACCTGAAGGTACGCCACACGTTGTGCTCGTAACCGACTTTCTCCTCACGTTTTATCATGGACAGCACTCATATCTTCTTATTTTCAACTCCCCTCGATTGTCAATTATAGACTTTTCGCAGGTGTGTAGTAAAGACTGTCGCAATCTTCCATCAATGATCCTGATGGTTTCAGTGGTGTATCATCATGGGCCTACTGCTGTCACGGGCCATTACACGGCCGATGCAGCACATCCGGGATACAGATTACACCATCACCGCGCGCGAGATGAAAAAGACACTCGACCGTGGTTTCGCGCGAATGACACGTCTGTTTCCCATCTGCAAGCAACCGAGGTCTATCGCACCCCTGACTGCCCTGACGGCAAGCCCTCTACAAAAACACCCTTTGTTCTGTTTTACGAACAAATACCAGCATAGAACGTTCTAGGAGGTATCTGACTCTCCGTTTTTGTCTGGCTTGTACCTAGTCTACTTGTTCCTTTTCAAGCATGCGTTGTCTAGCAGAACAACTTCTGGCCTATCGGGAAGAAAGGAGGGTGTCCTTTGTATTCGCTTCGACTTATAAATTATGATACTTGCTCCGCAATCAAGAAAGCATACTAAATATCTTCACCCTCCGTCACGTTGTGTACCATGAGCGACTCAGAATCAGAATCAGAATCAGTCAGGTAAGCCCGACGTATCGCAGTGAATCACATTGAGGACTACCCACCTATCTAGACAGTTGCGTTACGAAGCGGACGAACGAAAGCTCAAGGCTGCCGCAACGCTTTACTTGGAGTTCGCGCAGGTCGCTCCTTATGAAGAACTCATCAGCCCATATGGTTAGTGACGTGCACCGTTCTACGCAAACTCTGACCGTGACAACTACTTCTAGTCAAGTTATGGCTGAACGCCAATGCCCACGTATCTGACAGTGGTTACTGCATTTCTTGGCCGTGCGGGGATGCAACTCATCCCGGCATCGTCTGGTATAAGGTATTTGACCGGCGTATCCCGATAGACCTGTGGACGAAGAATAATGAGGAGTGCTGGGGTCAGATCAAGGAAGGTAAGTCCCCGTCTGCGTGGCGAAACACTTTACTAATGCCAGCTACGACAGCGCTGCTTATATTGGAGGTCGAGATACCGCATCTCGCACGTTTGAGGAAGTGGAGTACGTAACCAGCTGTAACTGGGTGTATCTGCTAACGGACCTTCTCAGTGGAGACGTTCGTGGCGCTCAATTCTCCCAGGCCGGAGTCAAGTACATATGTCTTCTTGCCAGGAGAGGACATAATACGACATGACATTCAAACGGCGCGAAGACGGTGGAAAGAAATAATCGAGGACAAGGAAGGTCGGTTGACCCGACCTAATCTTGTAATTGCTCTGCAGAGGCGCGTAGACGACTTCAACTGGTATCCGATGAACTGTGGCGGAATAGTAGACGGTGGGTCATGATTCAAACATACAAACCTAACAGCTCATTTTGTTTAGCAATGTCACATCTTCTTCAGGAAAAGATGTTCCAAGAGTTCCTTGATTTAAGGTCACTGCGTGCGATACAAGATATGATGCCAGTGCCATAAAGAAGTTGTCGATGATTATGTCGTCGACATACTGGAGAAGTACCTCTTGTACAAGTCTGCCAAGTAATACATCATTGAACGCACACCTTGCCACTGCATACTATCCGGTGAAAGCATCCTCCCTTCGAAAGCCTCCACTAGGGAATCTTTGATGGAATACTCGAAGTAGTCATGATCTTTCGTGGATAGTACCGTCCCTATCGGCGCGTCAAACACTGATATCTGTCGCGCTGAAAGGATACTGAACACTCACAGAAACGATATTCTCTTCTCTGCTCTGAAATTACAGGGCGGAAGTATCTATTATAGGCGCCCTGCTTTGTGAGAGGAGATGGCCCAGGGAGAACGCCGCATAGAATGTCACGGCACAGAACCAAGTCGCGAATGTGGCGCAATCGGGATGATTTGGAATAATGAGTACGCCTCGAGTCAGCAGCCAAAGAGATGAATTGAATATCGGAAGGCCCCGAAAAAGCCTTTGTATGGACAGCCCAAAAGCCAAAGAAAATATCATGAAGCATCGCAATTTCGCGCGCAGGAGTGAGGGCCGGGGAAGTATCGAACTCAGCAACATCCTGAAAGGGACGAATGCGAAGGAACGACCTGATGCGCTTTGATATATCCTCTGTCCGATCTGATAGCGAGCGACTGCCCAGGACGTCATATATATCTCGCATGAGCTCCTGAAACGACGTCTGACGACTCTCTGAGGCGTTTCCCAGCGGTTCATGGAGATCGTTATTGATGATATGCTGCATCAAGTCAGCTTCATAACGTCCTTTACGCCGGCGAGCATCATGATCTGACTCTTCACGAGAGGCAAAGAGAGTCCTCTCGCGCACGATAACCAGACGTTGAATCGCCGAATACCGCAGAGTGAACCCCTGCAGCTCTAAAGGCCTTCTGAAAGCGCGTACATCGTCTCCCACAACATAAAGAGATAGCAGACGGTAGCGAGATGCGAAGACTTTAGGTGGGCGGCGTCCAAGAAGGAGCTTGTCGATAGCAAGGAGACAATCATGAATCAAAGCCAAGATGATCTGAATGGCACTGGAGTCATTGATGTCATGGAGTGGAATGAAGGTGTCTCGGGGAATCGCAGCTGGTACAGCGTTGAAGCGGTTGCCGACGACCACTGTGGAAGAAAGACGACGCGTGCTCGCAGGCGGAGTAGTAGAACCGGCGTTGTCCGACCAACATACCGTGGACTGGTCGCTGACTTCACTAATCACGCTGGACTCGTATAAAGGAGGACCACGGCTAGTACCAGCAGATCGACTGGCTATTGAGACGGCGCTGACGGCCGGGGGAGAGTCAACACGAGGACGACGTGCAACAGTAGAGCCTCCGTAGTCTGACCAGCAGACTGTGGAAGTGTCGCTCACTTCACTTGTCTCGCTCGGCTCGTACGCGTAGTAATCGGGAGACCGGGAGACTGTAGACACGTTCGTGTTATGGTTGGACGAAACGGAAGAGCCAGCGTTAGAATCAGGTTCCAACCGAGTTCTCCTGAAGGCTGCACCGAGGGCTGCGAGCTGCTCGTTACGCGAAGCCCTGCGGGCCCGCTCTCTGGGTGATCGTGGCGGAGCGCCGTGATGGCTGCGCACGGAGGAGACTTCGTGTAGCATAGATCGTTGATTGAAGGGAATGCACAACGAGGAAGTGCTGATCCAGCAAGGGAAAGAAGTGATATGGAGGAATCTTTCCGTTGCCCGCCTTATTTATGTTCAGCGGAGATACATTGATACTTATTGTCAACCTTCTTTGGGCAATCAACAATACCAGCAAGTTCAGTATCTAGGCCTGGAGAAAACAATTAGAATGATGGCAAGCTGGAAACAAATAAGAATGATATACAGCGGGTGCTACTATAGCCTGGAGAAATGCGCATCGTGAGAGGTCACTCCAATCTAGGGTGTCTGCCCGATGAGTCATTTATTTACGCGTTGTTTGTCTAAGCCTTTGAGCGACGTGCCGCGCCCTTTTGCATCCCGACTTCGGACTTGCATTCACCTACAATCTATACCACGCTCAATTTCCATCGTGTCTCTCCTCTTTGAAAGAGCAAGTGACCTTCCACTTAGCAGAATCGGAGCAGGCCAGCGCTGGTGCAGCTGCGAGCCCAAGCAATCACCATCAGGACCACATTACCTGGGAGTACGAGTTCCTTTCAATCACCACTTTGGTTCCAGTACGAGATCTCTTTACTTTGTTCATTATGCGCATCACAGATTCAAGTTCATCATCCAGGTTGCTACGCTCCATATCAATGTCATTGACAAACATAGCTCAATTGAGCGCTATCTACCGTGTGCCTTGGACCAAGTTGACAAAACTAACGTGAACGTGCTGCCTCGAACCTCATTGTGATCTGCGACGGGATTCTTTTCAATATGAGTTTGCTCACACAACAGCTTCCATGTCAAAGCGGCGATTGACCTTCCCGTGGTTTGTGTGTCACGAACACTCTACATCATTTCGGTTGAAACCAACGTCCGCGAATGATGTATAAAGAACGAGAGTAAGAACGAGAGTTTCCCCCCAGGACGCAACACCGATCATCTCAAGATGCACACGCTTGCAGCAGCCAAACGCGAAGAGGTATCGATAGAACTTCTGTGAGTACTTCTAAGCCTCTTTCTGGCGCAGGTCTCAGGCATTGCAGGACTGGACCCCATGTTTGTTTCCCAGATGGTCACCGTTCGAATCCCTGATTTGACTGTCTCGGAAGATCCTTGGAATGTTTCTCTCGTGGTTCCTTCTTGGTATCATCAACGTTCAAGTCTGTGCGTCTCGTTGGTTGTCGCTCGAGCCGCCCGTCGCTGAATCCGCGTCTGTAGATATCTTCTACCTCAACCAGCCGCACCACAATAACCCACTGCGTGAGATTAAATGGTTCGGTAGGTGCCCTTGTCGTCGTCGAGTATCATTGACTAAAGGAATGTTCGAAGTATACGGCCTTTTCCTGCTCGAATGGGCTCAGACCATTATGATGACCCACGACGCGTTCCACTGGTACGTCATTAACTGGGGCAACAGTGCGACGTTGAACGATATATCGCTCATCTGGTTGAGTGCGTCCCTCCATATTCTACGGATACTCCAGCATTGACGATCTCATAGATGTACCACTGCTGGGATCGGTGATTTCATGTGCCGTCCAGATCTTCTTTGCCTGGCAAATCCGCCAATTATCGAAGTCCAATTGGATGTCTGGGTACATACTGCCTCGTTCATTCTGGTGGATTCACTGACCCGCCATGTTACTCAGAGTTATTGTTCTGGTCCGTCGGTGTTCTGTGGTCGTGCGCCCTGGAGTAGTAACCTATGGATATAGATCGCGCTTGCTCATGCGAGCACTGGCATCGTTAGCGGCATCAAAGTAAGTGCATGTTTTTTTTTCATTAATCGATAGCTGACCCTCCTGAAGGTCCGGGTTCTGGGATCGTTGAGCAAACTTGGCACGACTACCGGTCTTGTTACAGTACGTGTTCATCTGAATCCTATGCGGACTACCCTTGAAGAAATCATCTCAAGTTTACACATGTCGGTGAAGCTGCAACGGACGTTATCATCGCGGGAGCCATGACATTCTTTGTGAGGCATATCAAGGCTGGTGTCATACCTCTGTATTGAAGAGTCTGGTCAGCTCTTCCGCATGAAATCAGGCTTCCGAAGAACCGATACACAGATTACCAAAATCATTCGACTATTCCTAGAGACGGGATTCTTGACATGTACGAGATGTTCATGTTGGCGCCCCAATCATTTGATGTCAATTGCACTGTAGCCACCGTTGCTATCTTGGATGTCATATTCTTTTTCTTGTTCCCTGTGAGTTGGTGATGACTTATGTTTTCCCATATTCTCATCGTCCCTCATGATAGCCAAACACCCTACACATGGTTCCGTGAGTCGCCATATCCTGATTTCCACAGTCGACTAACAGCAGTTTCAGATCGTTGATGCTGCCGAAACTGTACGTTCAACTCTCGCATTAACCCATGATGGTCAGAAATCTGATAGACCGCCTTGAAGGTACACGAATGCTCTCTTAGCGGTTGTAAGTCACACCCTTCGCGCCCACTCTATAAATGTACCTACTTCCCAAATCGTAGCTCAACAGCAGGATACTGAATGGCGACCGCGAAAACTCCAAACTCACGTCGGTTTCCATTCCATTATCCTCCTCCTCGAAGTGAGGGGCAGCAGATCTGTCATGCGTGTTGACGAAGTCGAGCATACCTACCCACCTCGAGATCTGAGTGTGAATGGACGTACAGCCTCGGTAGCTTTTTCGCTACGTAGTACTGGTGTTAAGAAGTCTAAACTCAGTTACAGCGCTACGTAGAGCACGAATTATATGAGTCGGATTTCAAGCCGGTAGAACTCCCGAGTGCTACTACTTGAGTCATCATGGCAATATCTGTAGAATTTCTTTCCTTCTGCTTATCTGGTTTTTGATTATGTCGCGATCCGTTTGTACCACGGTAAGTATTCCAACGGCTTATATCGCCATCAAATTGGAGAATCATTTCGTTGCTCTATAGCTGGAGTAATCAAAACTGCAAACAGACAACGCATCAAGCATTGCTCGAAATTAAGTACGTCGGACCCGGTAAACGAACTTAGTTGCCAGAACCGCGGGGTGTGAGGTCGGGATCCCAATACTTGAATGTGATGTCCATCATGAACTACGACATTCTCGACGACGATGGCTCATTCGGCGCCACTGTCCTTGTTCCTGGGGATGTTTCAACAACTTCGGTCGCCCTTACTACCACTTTTGCAGAAAGTGTCACTCCGGCCCCGCCACCACGAACATCCGCCGACGACTGCCCGAATGATGGCTCTGCACTCTCTACGCTTCTCGATTTCTCTTCACCGGTGATCTTGGCGGCAGTCGTTTCTGATCTTAGGAAACACAATTCTTCCCTTCTTCTTAGCTTGGCGTTGAATCTCCCGTCTTTGAAAAGTCGCCAGACACACCTTTGTGTGAATTGCAGTGTGAGCGAGTACAATGCGCTGTATTGTGGTGCGGCGGTCTCGAGTTGAGTATCGAAATCATGTATAATTATTGGATAGTGAGTCCTCTCTTCGGACCCTCCTGGTAGTAGTCTTATTCGTTTCTTTGCAGATGCAATTTAGCGCCTATGTCAGTACGCTAGCGCAAGACGTGACCTTTTCTTGGACCAGAGCTCTGGCTTCATGGCATTACTTGGATGATCATCACACGGATTCTGGATTTTATCCTTCTTAAATTGTGTCGGCGTCTATCCTATCATGCTACTGATATTCAACAAAGAGGCGGCGTGTCTTTACTCATTGCCCCCTACTATGATTATCTCCGAACTTTCGAGTTCGTACAGTACTTACCTACCGTTTTTGAGATGTGTCATAACAATTTCATGGTACTCGTTGCTCCGTTGGTTCTCTACTTTGCGATGTTGTCGCTTCATATTGCGTAGAATTAACCATGAAACGACATCCGGCACTAATCGGCAAGTGACCGGCGTTTGCCGAGTATCGTTGCTTTCCCTCCACCATGAATTCGCTCAGTATGGACGGATTGTATGCTCTTCTCGCCCATTTATTATGACATTTTGACAGCAGAAAAGTGTGAACTGCCTCAAGAGCGTCAAATTGATCTGCGTTCATCATGTAGCACCCCGCGATGATATAAATTGTACTTCTTCTCAATGGCCACCCCCACAATGGCGGAAAGCATCCCTCTTCAAGTCATCCGTGAAGATGGTGTCGCAGAATCTCATGCGTCGGCTTCGCTCTCCAGATCTCATATCAAAGAGCGGCTCAGTCGAAGAAATACAGTGTCATTGGACTATTTCGACCCTGTCGGCACGCAAAACCTTGCTGAAAGGCTGCGACGCGTTTCGCGCAGTCATCTTGCCGACTCTCAGACCACGCTCAGTGACCAGCCAAGGGATTCGAACGTGTTTGACCTTGAAAATGTCATGCGCGAGATGATTAGCCAGTGAGTATCCTGGAACGTTTGTGTCAGCCATTGCCGTTCATCTTCTTTTTAGAAGTAATCAAGCGCATATTAGGGACCGTCGACTAGGTGTCTCGTTTGAAGGACTGCGTGTCGTCGGCCTTGGGTCAGCATCATCATACCAAGAAACATTAGGAACACTTCTCAACCCAAGTTACCTTGGGGAACGTGTGCGCAATGCCAGGAATCCTTTTTTGAGGAATATCATATCCGGCTTTGAAGGTGTAGTCCGTCCAGGAGACATGCTTCGTTCGTACTTCTACAATATTCCAAAAGCTTGTCTAACTGCCCTGTAGTTGTCTTGGGTAGTCCCGGATCAGGATGTACCACTCTCCTGAAGGCTTTAACGAATCAGCGTTCCGAGTATTACTCGGTCGAGGGTGAAGTGAACTACGACTCACTCGCCCCAGACACCCTTGCCAAGCATTTCCGCGGCGACGTTCAGTACTGCCCCGAGGACGATGTGCATTTTCCTACTTTAACTGTGGATCAGACACTCAAATTTGCCGCCAAAACTCGTGCGCCTCACAAGCGACCACTTGCTTGGAGTTCCAAGGAAGATTTCATCGATGTTACGACGGACGTCTTGATGACTGTTTTTGGCCTTCGTCACGCCAAACATACAGTCGTCGGAGACTCGTCTATCCGGGGAGTGTCCGGAGGCGAGAAGAAACGAGTGTCCATTGCAGAAGCATTAGCAACTCGAAGCCGAATCGCTGCATGGGACAAGTGAGTATAGATCTGCCTCTGTCCCAAAAGAGGGGTCTAATAATTTATCAGCTCAACGCGCGGTCTAGATGCCTCAACCGCTCATGAATTCGGTCGTGCGTTGCGTATCGCCACAGACATGGCCCACATGTCCACGCTAGTTTCTATCTACCAAGCCAGCGAATCTTTGTACCAGCTCTTCGACAAGGTCTGTGTAATCTATGAAGGGCGCATGGCGTACTTCGGACCTGCGGACCAGGCTCGTCAGTATTTTGTTGATATGGGTTATGTGCCTGCGAGTAGGCAGTCTACCCCAGAGTTCCTTGTTGCCGTCACGGATGCTCACAGTCGTATCGCCAATCCGGATGTCGCGACAAGACCACGAACCGCTAGTGAATTCGCAGACTATTTCCTCAAATCTCCGATTGGGCAGCAGAATCGTGATGATATAGAGCTCTACAAGTCTGTTTATGTGGGGTCGACTGCTGTTGAACAGGAATACCGGACATCCGCCTCGGAAGAGCATGCGAGGCATGCGAGACTGTCTTCGTAAGTCAGTATTGCAATCGCCGTGTTCTTCATTCACACCTTTAAGGGCTTATGTCATTTCAATACCTATGCAAGTACGGGCAGTCATGACGCGCCGCGTCCAGATTCTCAAGGGCAACAGATCCGCCATCATTGCGCAACTATTGTACGACGGTTCTCCCTACGCAGTCTACTGCTCATTCTCGATCTTATAGATCATTCATCGTTAATGGTATCATCGTTGGAACGGTATTCCTGCGCCTCAAGAGTGATACTTCGTCGCTCTTTAGTCGAGGAGGTGTTCTGTACTTGTAGGCATGCCCAATATCTAAAGGTCGTCACTTGAACATTTATCCACAGTGCACTTTT
The DNA here is from genome assembly GCA_015501055.1 of Mucidula mucida. Classification (NCBI taxonomy): domain Eukaryota; kingdom Fungi; phylum Basidiomycota; class Agaricomycetes; order Agaricales; family Physalacriaceae; genus Mucidula; species Mucidula mucida. The sequence continues at coordinate 120,634 of JADNYV010000019.1, forward strand.
ATTTGGCTCCCTTTCCAGCATGGCCGAGATCCCTGCTCTCTTCAGTCAACGGACCATCGTTGCTCGCCATCAAAAAGCAGCTATGTATCATCCCATGATAGAATCTATCGCTCTAACGTTGGTGGACATCCCGATCTCTACTTTGACTATGCTGGTCTTTGGCATAATGCTTTATTTTCTCGTCGGTCTACAATCTACAGCCAGGCAGTTCCTGTGAGTTGCCTTGTCTACAGAGATTGGCTTAACTTCTCATGAACGTTCAGTGTTTTTCTGTTGTATCTCAACACGGCTGCTCTGACGATGAAGGCCATATATCGCACAATTGCTGCAGCAACGACCGCCGAAGCGTCTGCTATGGCTGTCGCTGGTCAGTCAAGAACCGCTCCGTGAAAACCAAAATTATACAAGACTGACCGAAGGACAGGCTTGACAACGTTGGCCCTCAATATCTATACGTAGGTCATTTTTTAAAGTTCACAAATATTATCCGAACGTTATCTACACAGGGGTTACACCATTCCCAAACTAACCATGGTTGGTGCTCTGAAATGGATCGCGGCTATAAACGTAGGATTTCTTCGTCTTGGCTTCGCGTTTTTTGTTCACGGTGCACAGCCCTTGCGGTATGCTTTTGAGGGCGTCATGGCAAACGAGCTCCACGGCTTTCAAGCGCATTGTATTTCCTTCGTGCCATCAGGGCCCGGTTACGAGGGCGTCAGCCCGTTGAATCAAGTCTGTGCCGTCGTTGGCTCTACTGCAGGACAAACGTATGTGGAAGGCGATGTATATCTCAAGCTGGCGTTCGGCTACTCGTATGACAACTTATGGAAGGTAAGTTCTCATTCGTCACCACGAGACCAACAGCCGAACATTTTCGGCCGTAGAACTTTAGTATCATGATGGGTTTCCTCGGCGGTTTTTGGGTGGCACAATTCCTGTTTTCGGAGTACAATACCTCTCTGGCATCGTATAGTTCTACGGTGATGTACCGACGGGGACGCCAGCAAACTGATCGTGGTCTAGAAAGGCATGATGAAGAATTCGGTTTCTCGTCTGCCGCACAGGCGAGGCTAAGTGACAACGGGATTTCACCGATAGCGAGGAGTAATGACCTCTTTTCTTGGTTTGGACTCAATTACACTGTCTCACTCCCCATGGGGCAGCGCGTCCTCCTGGACAATGTAATGGGGTATGTGGCGCCGGGAAAAATGACTGCATTGATGGGAGAATCGGGCGCCGGAAAAGTCGGTAATCATGTTTTTCTTGACTGAGGTGATGTTCATTGAGACCCATAGACAACGCTGTTGAACGTACTAGCGCAGCGCGTAACGACGGGTGTGATTCGGGGAGATCGGCTCGTCAATGGTCAACGACTTGCGAAAGACTTTCAATCCCAAACGTCGGTTACTTCTCCCCATTATTGGATCAAAACGTTCTCAACACATCTACAGCGGATATTGTCAACAGATGGACACGCATACTCCAACAGATACTGTCCGAGAAGCCCTCCTCGTCTCCGCCAAGCTTCGACAACCTGTTTCAGTGTCGTTGGCAGAAAAGGAAGCTTAGTGAGCTGACACTATGGTCGCCTCATCGAGCAGTCTGAACGTGCCTTTCAGTGTCGACCAATGTCTCAAGATGTGTGGCCTTGAGGATTATGCCGACGCGATTGTGGGTTCCTTGGGCGTAGAACACAGGAAACGGACCACGATCGCTGTCGAACTTGCGGCCAAGGTGTGTTGAATTGCGCTACAGCCTCTTCATACTGGATTCTGACCCACAGCCGAAATTGCTTCTGTTCCTTGACGAGCCTACATCTGGTCTCGATTCTCAAAGTGCCTGGGCAATCGTGAGGTTCCTTCAAGATTTGGCTAGCAGCGGTCAAGCTATACTGTGCACGTACGTCGATTAGCTTCCTTTCAGTCCTCGGTGACTAATTTTCATTTCAGCATCCATCAACCTTCAGCAGAGCTCTTCCAAGCATTCGATAGACTGCTGCTTTTGAAAAAGGGCGGTAAGATGGCGTACTTTGGCGACATTGGCCCGAACTCGTACACGTTGATCAGCTATTTCGAGAGAAATGGTGCGCGTCGATGCCATCATACAGAGAATCCGTAAGTGTGCGTATGAGATGAATGCAACCAAAGTGAACCGGTTTTGACAGGGCCGAGTTCATGCTGGACGTAATTGGTGCTGGCGCCACCGCGCAATCTGAACAAGATTGGCGAGTGTATTCAGGTGTCGCGTTCCTGCACAGCGTATTCATTATGTCGGCAGGCATCAGATATGGAACGATTCACCTGAGCGCGCTGACCTGCAGAAAACGATCGAAGGAATACATACGAGAGGAAAGTCGGGCGGCGCAGTGCTCACAGAAACGAGCAGAGAGTTCGCGACTCCCTGGATGATCCAGTTCAGGGTTCTCTACGCTCGCGAAAACATTGCTAGATGGAGGAACCCTACTTATCTTCTTGCCAAGTTGATGATGAACATTGCCACCGGATTATTCGTTGGGGTGAGAACACGCTCATGTGCTTTACTCACAACTGACAACTGTTTCCATAGTTCACGTTCTACCAGAGCGAAAACAACCGCCAAGGGACGACAAACAAAGTTTTTGTTAGTTCTTTTTTCTAGCTTCGCGTACCTGTTGACTTGATGCGCAACTGCAGGCCATCTTTCTCTGCCTTGTCGGGTCTGTTACTCTGGTAAATCAGCTTTCCGTGGAGACCATGAAGATGCGCCACGTTTACGAAACGCGGGAACGGCCGAGCCGGATGTATCACTGGTCTTCCTTTCTAGCCGCTCACTCTTTATCCGAATTAGTTTGGAACGTGCTGGGCTCAGTGATTTTGGTTTTCTGCTGGTATTGGACTGTTGGCTTCCCTTCGTCTAGGGCCCCGTACACGTTCCTCTGCTTGGCACTCATGTATCCTGCATACTACACTAGCATCGGCATCGCGATAGCCATTTCTTCTCCAAATGCACATGTGGCCAACATTTTGACGAGTTTCGTATTCGTGTTAATCCTTGTATTGTTAGTTATGTTTTCCAATAGCTGACACTGGTTGACTCGCCTTTGTAGTAACGGGGTGATGCAGCCGTTTCAACTTCTTGGTTGGTGGAAATGGATGTACCATGTCACTCCATTCACATATCTGGTCGAGGGCCTAGCAGCGAATGGTAAGCAAGGGACCTGCCTCTGACTGTTACTGATGCATATATACTAGTCATTGGTGGGGGTCTGACGATGAGTTGCTCCGATAAAGAATTGGTGTCTCTTGATCCTCCATCTGGTCAAAGTTGTGGGGCCTTTCTGCAGCGTTACATGGAGATGGCAAGTGGCTACCTCTTGAATGCTGAGGATACAAGAGCGTGTCGTTTCTGTCCGTTCCTTGACGCGGACGAATATCTTCAGCAGGCCCTCAATATATCGTATTCGCATCGATGGAGAAACGTTGGGCTCTTATGTGTGTATATTTTCGTGAACGTAAGTAGCTCCTTCAGATACCTTTGTGTGCTGACCATTTTCTGCAGATTTTGACGATGTTCTTGCTCATGTATATTCTCCGTATCCGTAGAAGCAGTAATTAGTCACTTGTAATTTATTCTGGGCTTGTTCAAGTCCATCCAAACAAATGACCAAACAAGACGATCATTCTGTCACTCATAGCGCCACGACAATTATTTCCTTCAAACGATGCCAAAGGGTGAAGGATCGCGTACTTCACCGATATATCTCTCAGACGACGACGACGACTACGAGCCCACTGTCGTCGTCGTTGCCAGGCAGAAGAAACCGGTGACCAACCATGCTGGTACCCAGAAGAATGCCAAGTCAGCGCCCTCTGCTACACAGCCTAATGATGGTGCGCCATTACCCTCATTAAAAATATGCCTAATGAAATTCCGCCACAGGTCGTACTAGCCGCAAACGCAAGCTCAAGCACCCTCCGCATGACGATCAGCCTGTGGCGGGCCCGAGCAAAGTACCGAGCTCGTACAAAGCAAACGGCGACCACGGGCCGTCTAGCGATGCCAAGAAGCGCAAGAAATACCAGAGCAAAACGTCTCGCAGGGGCGAGCGCAAGTTAGCTCGTCTTAGCGGACAATCGGCGGGACATGGCCTACAGGCATCCAGCGACATCGACCCTTCATTCGCCTCTTCGAGCAACGGCTTTCATGGTTTTCCTGATCTGCCTTTCTCCTCCGAACAATTTGGGGCCGCTATGTTGCAACCGCAATTCATGATACCCCACCCTTTCCACATGCATTTTCCACCATTTGCTTTCGATAATCCCCTCAACGTTCCTCACTCTAATTGGGTTGGCCCTGCTGCCATTAACGCTGGTATGCCCTGGGATGCATCGCCTTGGAATACACAGATGCCCGTACATCATCCCTCCGACACGCCTTCCCTTCTCGGCAACAGTCCTGATAATCCAATGCTTGTGGATGACAATACTCCGAAACTATCTCGGCGGGCGAAGGCTAGCATTGCGAGTACAGAAACTCCTTGTCCCCCATCCAAACCACCGAAACGCATCATCGGTATGCCTTCCGACCGTGACCCAACTGGTCAAAGACGTGCATTCAAAGTTACGCCCACAACAATCATCGAAGCAGAGCCCCCAATTACGGGTCAATATGTTCCCAATGCTTCTCGCTGTCTCATCATGGAACAGATCCCTAAAATTCATCGCAATCCTGATTATATTCGTTCCTGGTGTCGGAAAGTATCGCAATGCTCTCCTCTCTTCCTTGCAATCGAAAGCAGCACCGCCAGCGCTATTATAGAATTCCCGTCGAGATCTCTCGCTGAGAAGGCATGGTCAAGTCCAAAGATTGGAAACACTCAGATCATGCAATCTACAAAGGGCGCACCCCGCGAAGACTTAATCCGTGTCTGGTGGTACAAGGCTAGTGATCCTCCTACAGAGTATCTTGTGAAGGAGTTTGAAGATGGCGAAATAGAGGATGAAGAGGCAGTCAAAGAAGCGGTGAAAGAGGCCAAGAAGTCTGAGGCAAAGGAGAAAAAGGCTAAGAAAACGAAAGAGCCCGGGCCCAAAGTTTTGGAAGCAAGTCATGAGCTCATTCCAGCATCGACCAACTCATCGCCAATTGTGGCATCCCCGTCAATGACTTCGAATGTTTATTCTATGATATCTCCTCCTGGGCACACCTTTCTACCATTACCGTCCCATCCCATACTTCCTGTCATATCACCTTACGGAGTGCCGCAACTTCCTTCCACTTCTCTCACTTTAGAGCGTCCGCCACCGCCACCGCCTCCCGTCATTCTTCCCCGCAGTGCACCTCCAACTCCTGCAGCGCCTATCTTAGCGCCAGATTCATCACGCATAAGGGCACCCCTACCTCCACAAGCCGAGCTCGCTTCGAAGTGGCGCGCTCCTCCTATAAAGACTAATCGCAAAGATCTATCGTTGCTGGTTCGTACAGATTCGGAGCCTTCCGACGGCCACTTGTTCGCTACTCCTCCTTCTCCGGCATCTAGCGTTATGATCATCGACGAACCTTTGAATTCTCTTCCTCAATCACATCGCGTGGAAGCCGATCGTGATGTTGATATGGAAATCGAAACCCCCATCTCAGCTGGACTGAGGCCAGACGACAACATTGTTAGCTTTCAGCAGCCATGCGACTCGATATCTCACGGCAATGAAGTGGTGATGGCCTCTGTCAGTCTCATCGACCCATCGGTATCTCCCATCGTTGTTGGTTCAGCCGAGGATTTCCGAGAAGGATCTGGAACACCACCTTCTGAGCCGCGAGCTATGAAGAACGCGCCGAAAGGCCCCAGTTTTGCTATGCGGAAGGAACTTGAGGTTCGGCTTGCTCGACAGAGACTGGAGTTGGCGATGTCGGTCCCTTCTACCCCTGCTCTAGCGTCGTCGGAACTATCAGAGGTTGCGCAGCTCAGACTCAAGGTACTGGAGAGCAGGAAAAAACGGGCATCAGCAGTCGCTGGGAATGAGATTGGGTCTGTTATAAGTACACCTTCCATTCTTCCGACCACTGGCGTATCGTACTTCTCATCTGAAGCCGCGTCTTCAATATCCACAGAATCTCCTGCACTCCGATCCACGTCACCGACAGTGGCCGAAGAGTACATCTCGCCACTCCAAGAACAAGTTTCGGAACCACCGATGGACTCCGCAACGCAGGAACTTAATGATCTTGCGGTTTCACTGATCAACGAGACGATACAGTCCGCGACGCTCAAACCTCTATCTCTGAAGGAGAAATTGGCGGCCAAGGAGCGTCTGTTGCAACAGCAGATAGCTGGGTTGAAGGCCCAATTGACCGCGAAACAAGGAAAGTCCGCCAAGGAGCCGTCTTCAGTGGTGCCGAAGGACAATAGTCGGTGCGTGTCTGTTTTCTTATTCATTGTGGGAGTCGGGTTGCGGGAGGAGCTAAGAGTTCGTATCAGGGTCGATGCCAAGGAAAACAAGCAGCCAGTCCAGCATATTACAGTACAAGAAGTGAGGGTGCAATGGCCGGAACATGCGTATAGCGGGATTCTTGTAGTGAGCGACGATGAGGATGACGACGACGAAGAAGAAGAAGATGATGCTTAAAGTGAAGTATGCGGGTTTGTGTTTCTTCCTTGTATCGTTCTGGGTGGTGTCGCGATCACCGCAATCGAGTAACCAAGGTGGCACTAATTCAGGCGGCGGGGGGGTGGATGACGTTGACTGTAAACTCTCGCGACTACTAGCTGCCATTGTTCTGACTACTTGCAGGTGAATTATTTACGTCGTTGGCCCTTTACGCCCTCAAAGGTAAGCAAACACATTTACTGTTCCGCCTGCTGATCTAGATGGTATTAGGACACACTGTTACGCGATCAATGAAGGGAGCTGGAGGTTTGTATTGGCGTTGGATAGGCGAGACATGTTAAAAGTCCTCTAGACTTTTTGCATGCGCGTAGCGACTGTGACTTGTTCCATTGCGCTGCAATGACAGCCCAAGGTCTGCGACGCGTAGAAGCAACTATAAATTATACTTTGTGCCAATTTTAGCCGATTCTGTTGTCGTGGATGCGTGAATTCAATGAGGATATTGGAATCGGAACAAGGTCAGTTATTCGACCGCCTTCGAAAGTAGGCACAGTCGTTACCTAAGCAAACATGCCGTGTCAGCGTGACACAGCCCGAGATTACAAAAGGCCGCCACTTTCGCTCTTAGCCCTGTACTACTCTCATCCTCGAGCGTCCTCAGAACTCATCGTAAGTGGTTATCCCGCTCATCGTCTCCGACAGCGAGCTCATCGTGTATCGCATCCTTCTCCATCATTGCTCAACCTGCCCTCTTCCTTAATCCCTGTCATCACTGTGATCTTGTGCGATTTCAACCGATTCAATAGCCTTTCAGCTCAAGTCTTCATCGACCGTAATGGCTCTCAAGCGTATTAACAAGGTTGGTGGATTACAGTGTACTTGGTTGTCGGTATGCTCAGGGGGTGCGACCACAGGAATTGCTTGATCTTGGCCGTGATCCGCCCTCATCATGCAGCGCTGGACCGACCGGCGACAACATGTTTCAGTGGCAGGCGACGATTATGGGCCCGGTATGTCGTTGCCCAGCTTATCCACCCATCGCACTGACATCGCGTCATCCAGGGTGACTCACCGTACTCTGGCGGCGTCTTCTTCCTCTCCATCAGTTTCCCGACCGACTACCCCTTCAAGCCGCCCAAGGTCAGCTTCACCACCAAGATCTACCACCCCAACATCAATGCGAACGGCTCCATTTGCTTGGACATCCTTCGGGACCAGTGGTCGCCCGCGCTGACCATCTCTAAAGGTGTGTGCCTTGTCGGAATTGTGTGGGGCTTCTTAATCATTCTCTCGCAGTCCTGTTGTCCATCTGCTCGATGTTAACAGACCCGAATCCCGATGACCCCCTTGTGCCCGATATCGCGCATCTGTACAAGACCGATCGCAGCCGGTACGAGGCAACCGCTCGAGAGTGGACGAGAAAGTAGGTACCCCCTTCTTTCTGGTATAACACGTGCTCATTGTACCGCATCTGATAGGTATGCTATGTAGCATAGAGGGACGGTTTGCAACTTTATGATGTAGATTGGTCTCATACGCGCATATGTGTATCTTCTTGTTGGTTTTCTCGTGTCGCTTTCCATGCTGTTCTAGTACTCACATCCAATCTTCCTTTGCGACAATCAACAATGAGCTTTCAACTGTAATCCGTGCCTGTGAACGTTAACATGCGGTGACTCTCGTCGTGCGCATATTAGGTCTGGTCTTGTTTCACTGGTACCTCCGCGTGCAGCGGTTTACTGAGGAACAGAATAATTAACATGCGAAGTAAATGGGTGCGGTAGCAATTGAGCTCTTCTTCGAGCATGCGCACAGTGGTGTTGGGTACGTTATAGTATGTAGTTGTAGCGGTAGATCTTAAAGCAACTGAGTATCCCTTGAGCATGGTGGAACATAATACGTTAACTTGTAGTCGCAGCAATGAAGCCTGCAAGCAACTGAGCCATGTCTCGTATCTGCGAATACATACACGCAAGGCATGGACCCCATACGTCGATGTGCGGGCTCACAATAGCTAAGAAAACAAGCCTTGGATCTTCTTGGGTCTGCCCTCCTAAGGGATGCGTTGATACTGCTGTTATGTTACGCTCTGTGCGCGAGATGTACGAGCAGCACCTGCTTGTACAGCGGTGGTGCGAGCTAATGAGATACGAATAAAGTTGGGGCTCTCCCGGCTACTCACTGAACCTCTAGACCACAGGCTGGTCTGAATATCGGGATACGCTAAGCGCTTACCTTTACCGAGTCAAACTCCTGTAACATTGATGATGTTCCCACGGCCTTGTTTCTACATCTCCTTCAACCCCGAGACGAAGATGAATCGCTCATGCTCGACAACCCAATCGATACACCCGAAAGCGGCCATCAAACCCGTCCTGAGAAAGCTCCTGCTCAAGGCTGTTTGCTACTTGATCTATCCTCTGCTCGCTTGTTCGTCAGGCTTCGCGATCTTCCTTTTTGGGACAGCGTCTCAGGCTGATGCAGTGTTCATATTCTCTCTCCTCTCTCATGACTTGTCCCTCCAGGCAAGGCCATACTTATCGACCGATAACGCTTCGTCGTGCTGCAGCTCTGTGGAAGCTCCAAGGGAGATCAAACCGTACATGTCGAGACTTTTGCGATTTCGCAGCTGTGCTGAGCGCTTCCTTTGTATCCCCAGTATGATTGCTCAGTTCGACAAAGAAGGCGCTAAGCGTCTATCACACTTCCAGCGCATCGAAACCACATGGAGTCAGCGCCACAGGTGATCAGCGTTAGTCGAACGGACACTTCTTCCCGGCCCATCGGCTTCTGACCTGGATTTGGAAACCGACTATAGCATCGGTCTGAAACGTGGCACCGCCATACAGATGATTGGTGTGTGCTTCAAATTTTGTCGGCTGGCCGCCATGTACGCTGAGGGCAGAGACAAGATTTCGTACCTCCAGATACGGTACCCGAAACGGAAACGGCTCCGAGCGAGCCTAGGATTGCTGCAGCTCTAACTGTTGCATCATACACAAACATACTCAGCCCTTGAACTAAGCGCGTTCCGATCTGGGTTATCAAGTCATCCAATGAGCTCTACGACGTATAAAAAGGTACGTGGTGCTCCCTCTCATTCTCATCTTCACTTCCTCATTCCATCTCTCTATAGTGCCTTTCCCCCCTCCTCTACGCGACTTTTTCTTCGCTCCTCTTCATTGTAGAACCTTTCCTTCAATTTCTTCATCAACCGCTTCTTCTTCACAATGGCGTACAACAATATTTACGGCGGCTGGGGCCAAGGCCCTTCGCCTTCCGTTTTTGGCGCCCTTCCGTATCCCACTCCCCCTGCCCCCGCCAACTTCGTCACGTTCTACCTCACATCGTTCAACCCTTCGGTCCTCAACTGCACGGTCATTGGACCGCAGCAGATGACCTACTTTACGATTGTGACAGACCCGCAGATGCCGACGTACACTGTGATCAAGGACGCAAAGTCGCGTAACATTGGACTTATGGAGTGGCAAGCGTCGCCCTTGGTGGAACTCCGCGGCGTCTTGACCAAGCAAAAAGTCAAGCACTGGCTCAAGCTCTCCCATGACCAAGCGTGCGCCAACCATTTCACTCTGGTCATCGCATAAATGACTAAACGTGCTGATTCCAGGTCACGCACGATGGACGTGCGGGGAACGCGATATCTGTGGACACCGCAGGAGCAGTATATAAATGTCGGTGATAGCGCACATTGATCGTGTATAGTGTTTGACTGATCCTCGATACTTAGCTTTACTCCAGTGGATCGTCCCCGCGTTTGTTTGGGCGTGTCTGCCGCGGCCAAGGCACTATCACCGTTGACATCGCCTCTGAAGCGATGCAGCTTGGCTTGCTCGATACCATGATTACGGCCACTGTTCTCCTCCAGTCCGGGAGGAACATTGATTAGTCTAGCATCCTCTCTTCGTGACATTTTGCTCAGAGGGCGTCATGTCAATCCCTCTATGTGACTTTGTATCATTCGCTTTGCTTTGTAGACGCTATCCATCTTCTCTTCGCTTTCTTGGGACTTTATTTATTTGCTCTAGAACTTGTACTACGGACACAGTTGTAGTTTACCACCACGTATTTATCCAGCATCGATTGTATTACAAGTGAATGCCATAGACGAATCGATTAACATGAGATGTATTTCAGTCCGGCTTGGATGAATCGTGTAACAAGTACTTCCTCTGGTCCTGAACAAACCCACGTACACTGTGCGCCGGGCAGTGACTCAGACGAGCTCGAAACGCGAGCGCCCTACAACCCAATTCAGGACTGGGAAGGAGTAGTGCCGGCACACCTGTAAGTGACCACCACGTTCTCGTTCTTGAGAATTAGGTAGCAAAAGTGTCAGAACTGGGTATCTGAACGGCGATGCACCGCCCTAAGACTAGATTTTGACTCCCTTTTGATTGTCGAGCAAGTTGTCCTGTGTTGATGTCGCGCGCGAGCCTCCTAGATGCGTATCCTGACCGTCCAACCGCACAACCGCGTTGCGGTTATGTAGCTGTGTTTACGTCAGATATTAGAGCTCGCGGGTAGCCAGTGTACAAGTTTGTTACGAGACTCACGGTTGAGAGAAGGGGTTGAGGAAACAACTCCGATGGGTAGAAAGAGATCGTACACACGTGGGAGATCGGTCCGTGCGACCGTGCGAATCTGTCTTTTCCTCCATCAACCACTCGTTCATTGACGTTCAAGCAAATGTAGATCAAGAGAGTCGTACACTCGGGTGGACTGATGGCTGTCTCTCAAAATACGCGTTTCGAGTGTCATTTTTAGCTATCGTCCAAGTAACAATGCTGCCGCTGCGCGCCATCATCTTCTTCTTACTCAAATACTTTGCCAATCGTGGCAATCAAAGGTGTGTATCTACTACCTCCTGTTTCGCCCTCATAAATTCTGCTAGACCATATCGCGTCTTGGTCTACTGGTCTTGCGATTACGGATCTACCGGGATGCGTGTCTTTTGGGATATGAGTTGCGGCGGCCTGTGTAACGAAAATCGTGGACTCAGTAGCACCAGCCCAGTCCATTGTTCCTGGAACAATCTCGGTCTTTTATCACGTCGCAATCGAGGCTACGAGACGCGTGGGTTATATCCGGAAGGTCTGCATTATGCGCTTGAAAACCTGCATTTGTCTGCTCGACGATTAGCATCATGTGGTTGAGTATGTCCGAGTCTATTTTTCCTTCCGGGTCTACGCACGACTTTGTTCAAAACACATACTCTTAACGGCCTATGGTATTATCATGTGAAGATAGGTGCATGCGAGTTGGAGCACCAAGTATGATCACCACCTGAACTTCGGCTTGAGTCCCCTGTATTTTTGGGAACACGGATCAGGCGCCTCGAATCGCGTATCCTGTGCCTAGTCGCGTAAATGCGTACGCCCATTCTTTTTCTCAGAACATCAAATGTACTGACGAAAACGGACAGATTTTGGGAAAAGGGCACCTTTCATGACCGATATAGGAACTTTAAGCTCAAACGCTCCTCATGTTTTCTCCTCTCCTGTCGAGATGCCTTGACATCATGTGCTATCTCTGTGAGAATAAGGACAATTTCCTTCATTGGTCTGGCTGGTCGTTACGCTGGTAGCCATCAACTGGAACACGTTTGATCAGGCTGCGCCTTGTGGGCTGAGATTTCGTACATGTTGTGGGGACATATTCAGCGCGAGGCGCTTTATCGGCAGCTGGATTTCCTCGCGGTGACATTCTTCTCTGGCCACGCAGCATCCCGCTGATATTTCCTCAGCGTATAAAAAGACTTGTGATGGCTTCGTAGAAACTCCAGATCCTTTGTCTTGTCTTCGGTATCACTTGGTCGTCATGTTTCCTACATCATCCAGTGCTGTCGCTGCGCTGTTGCTTGCATCCCTGGCATCCCCAGTTGTCGGTGTTTCTTATGTTCTTACCGACAGCTTTGTTGGCTCTAGCTTTCTTAATGGCTTCACCTACGATGCCATTTCGGACCCAACTGGCGGTAGAGTGTATGTTCATGCTCGTCGCAGCCAATTCTGTTGCTTATGCTCCACAGTGTCTACGTCGACGCCGCCACCGCGGCCGCTCAGAATTTGACCTACGCGTCGAGTGATTCCTTCATTGTACGCGCCGATCACACCACTGTTTTGAGCGCGTCTGGTCCAGGGCGTAACTCTATACGCCTCAAGTCAACCAAAACTTACAGCAATGGAGTCACAGTGTACGATTTTAACATTCGGAGTAAGATAACTTGTTAACATCGCTTCAGTTTCAACATCCGACACATGCCGCAAGGATGCGGGTTCGTTCTTCCTTCCGCTTTTCTCTGGCAGGACGACTAACGAATTCTAGGACCTGGCCGGCAGTTTGGTCATTTGCTGATCCTTGGCCGGGGACGGGGGAAATTGATATTCTTGAGGGCGTCAACGACCAAGCTTATAATCAAGCGACACTGCACACGTCGCCTGGTAAGCATCTTCTTGTATTATCAATGGGACCTCGGACGCTGATCTGAATTGTGTACTAGGCTGCACGATGCCCGCATCCCGAGACGAGACTGGGTACCTCCGTTTCGACTGTGTGTTTGATCGTTGCTAACAGGTTTCAAGCGTTCCACTCCAAAACGACTGTGATACGGCGGTCAACGACAACGCGGGATGCGGTGTCCAGTTACAGAACACGGCGAGCTACGGTCCTCCTTTCAATGCTAACGGTGGAGGATGGTGAGTCCTTGCCTTTTCATCATAAATCGTACCGCTGAAAATCTACTGAAAAGGTACGCTGTGGAAAAAACCGATACTTATATCAAGGTCTTCTTCTGGGCAAGGAACGATGCAAGCGTTCCCGTTGGTGTACGCGATGGTAATGGCGATGTTGATACAGCAAACTGGGTATGTTGGACTTTCGCTCCTTACTTGCGATTTCTAAAGCCACAGTGACATAGGGTACTCCGTTCGCCTATTTCCCCAATACCTCATGTGCTATCCCGCAATTCTTTGGTGCACATAATATCATTATAAATCGTGAGTCTCTCTTTCCATTGCGCTCACTTCCCTTACATCCATTCGTAGTCACTTTCTGTGGAGCATGGGCTGGGTAAATTTCGCTTAATTACCATTGATATACTCTTACTCACATCGTTGATGATAGTGCCGTATACGGCGACTTCAACTGTCCATCCACTTGTATCGGTTAGTCGCTCGAAAACCTTCGACATCTCTGTATATGCTCATGCTCTGTCAGACTACGTGAACAACAATCCTGCGGCGTTCGCCGACGCCTACTTCGACTTTGCTTGGATTAAGCACTACTCATAAAAAGAGAAATTGAATAGCACTGTACAAGGGCTCGCAGGCGTGTCGTGATATATATACCATAGTTTATAAAAAATCATCTCTGTACTCTATAGTCACTGTCAGTTTGTTTTTGGTGGTCCCGGCATCTCGGCTAACTCTCTTCTTTCGCCACGAACTCGGAACACCTGACGCGTTACTTGATTTATGCCCCCCCGTTAATAGGAAATCCGCTCATGCGATAGTAAGTCTCACGGCTCGAGTTGAGGAGCGGGTCATGGCGCAACGAATGCTCCTGTACCGGCGGCGACGCGGGCGGTAGCGGTCACTCGCAACCATGAACTTGACGTATCGGACTTATGGTTTTCGTCGTATCCACTCACTTCTCTTGTCGGCTACTCTCCGCTTCGCATTAAGATGGATTGCAGTTCGCAAGCTAGGGCCAAGAACCAACTCTCTTTCCACTTCTGGCAAGGTATCGGACTTAGAGCGGCGTTCGCAAGACACGCCTCATTGACGCCAAGTAAATGCTACATGTGCAGTAGATGATGGGCTGTGTTCACCAAGCGTGCCAATACTTGCTTTCTCTTGTCTGTCATATACTCGCGTCGAGATGGGGAAGACCTATACCGTTTTGGTCGACGATAATCTCCTCACCTATTCTTCCCAGTCCAACGACCAAGATGGCGAGGGCGACGAGGAAGGATGGACCACTGGGAAGGGACACTCGGAGCTCTTCATTAATAGCAGCACCCGCGACGCCAGCAGCGATGGACTATCTTTCTTGTACTCTTTCTACGGTGCAGTGTTCTCTCCCCAGTCGAATACACGAGGCTGATGAGTTGCATGGACAGGGAAGTCGATGGCCTGGACTGGTGTGCTATGGGAGACAGGGAATGTCCAATTTTCAGTTTCTGTCGACGGCGGAAGCGCGTCAACATGTACTTCTTCCAGCGGAGATGAGGACTCCAACGTCTACGCGCAACTCTGTCAGACGTCTTTCGACAATGGACAACATACTGTAAACGTAACGGTTCAGCAAAACGAAGACGATAGCGTGTCCCTTGATTACATCGTCTTCACGGTCGAGAGCGATGACGATGTCCCTCGAGGTGTCTCTCCAGGCATGTATATCCTTACCGACGATTCTGATTCGACCATACAATACGATGGGTCATGGACTACACAGGGTGCGATAGCTTATACGTCAAGCGGTATCTCTCGCTTTCCGTACGGAAATGGAACACATGTAAGTCGCACAGTTGGCGACAAATTCACGTACGCTTTCACAGGCAAGCACTATGACTCCGTCTTGATCAACGCGTTTCTGATGCTTCACTTTGCAGGAAAAAGCGTCTCGTTATATGGTGTCCAATTACTCACGGATGGGTCTCTCACGGCGACAGTGGACATCGATGGGACGTCCTACCAAAATGTGTGTGTCTATCAGTAACCAGAGTGGCAATGGAGGCATGTCGAATAAAATGTTGGCTTCTGCATCTGGTCTCTCTTCCACCACACATGAGATGGTCGTTACCGTCACTGACATCTCTGGAAACCAGTCTTTGATAGTAGACTATATCCTCTACGAACCAATATATGACAAAGCTGGTGTGTATGCATCATCAGTAGGCAGACTGCCTCTGATATCGTTTGTTCATCTCTTTAGGGTCCACCGGATCCAAAGGATGGGTTGCAGGTGTCGTGACTGGTATGCTGGCTGTGCTGGCTCTTATGGCGGCTCTTGTCTGGTGGTTCTGGAAACGAAAACACCGACATCGTGGTAATTTTGACATCGATGGTGGAACGCCAGAAAAATACCTATCTGGTGAGGATGCTGATCCTCTATTCACTTTATTTTACCGCGCTGACGATTATCAGTACCTACCTCAGAGCCAACTAATCCCGAGTCAGCATTGAAGTCCCTTTCTTACACTGGACCATCGCTCTTGGCACGTGCCAACACACAGAGAGACGCCGCAAGAGGCATCAGCAGTCTCGATGGTGATTCGAGGCAATTGTTCACTACAAGAGATGACGATCATATACCCTACCCCGCTCGCTCGCGAACGTCAGCGGAGACATTCGCCTCAACTGCTTCCCTCATGAGAGGCCGAATGGCGGAGACTTCAATACCATCAACATCCAGGCTGTTCAATCCTTCATCACCGTCGATTGCGTCTACCGCGCCTCCAGTACCACATAAAGGAAGGTCCCTATCAACCACCCCAGACTTTCAATGTACGCTATCCTTCCCTGTCGGATTGAAATTCACGAATAAATCTCTGCTTATGTAGTGTCACCTCCTCCGGACCCGGCTGTTGCTGCATCTCAATCTGCCATGTTGGAAAAAAACAAACTGGAAGCTCATGCTTCGGCCCCACCTCCGAGCGCATTTCGAACTGAACGACGATACGACAATCGTCGTTCTAGTCCAACTTCAAGTGATTCCTCCCATGCTTCGGACGCAGCCGGTGGCTCAAGGATTGCCGAGTTGGAAGCTCTTCTTTCTCAGAATAGGAAAATGGAGGCTATCACAGCACGCCGCAGCTCTAGTGATAGCTTCGTGGATCATGGACGCTCAGGAAGTTCGAGACGGTCAACAAGTGATTCCGTTTCGGCCCCGTTGCCTAGTTCCAGAGCGTCGGCAGAGCAGATGGAAGACCAGTTTGAAGAGCTTCGACGGCGGAATGAAATATTAGCAAGGGAAGTGGCGCGATTGTCCGAGTTGCCTCCGCCTGCATATGAAGCATCGTGAAGATGGCTTGAAGCATTCACTCAACTGTAACAATCAGTGGTTAGTAGGTCATTGGACATTGTCAACTCTTACCATCTCGGCACCGTATATACTTCTCAGCTGTTGCATCTGTGCGGACTGTCTCTTATTGCTCTTATACTTAGCATCTCTGTTGTTATGGATGTACAACCAAAGTATAACTATAAGTTTAATCATCCTCGCAGAACATTCCGCTACTTCCATCAATTTCGGCGGTGTCAGGGACTTCCCAATCAGATTTCGCCGCTTTGTACATCATTCAATCATGTACAATTCATTAATCATTGCCTCCATTTTCCTACGTGTCCTTCCCACCCTCCTGGGCTAATGCTCACCGTCATGTCGAGGTCTAATAACGACCTGACGCTGCCTAAACCTCACCAACTCAGTGACAAGCGTTTGCTAAAAGCTGGGCCCCTTCCCAATGCTTTCCAGACCGTCCGCCCACCCTGGGTGAAAGGTAGACGCAGTGCAGCCGAGGATGAGGATAGACAGCTGGGAGAGCTGGCAAAAGAATTATCATCCCACCAGGAAGGAAGGTCGTCCAAGTATAACGTACGCAATGTAAGCGTGTGCGTTCACTCAGAAAGTCGCGTATTGATCATGTTAAATAGCACCGGGCCATGGACCGTTGGCTGAACTTCGCGTTCGAACGCGATGAAAATCACGAAAAGCCACCAAAAGTTAACATCAAGACGGTCACGATATTCGTCCATTATTTCTGGAGAATGTGGACTTCTGCTGCGACTGTTGAAAGCATGACGTCGTACGATGCAAAGGTCTATCTCAAAAGAATGCGCTTGGAATATGGATACAAGACGCTGATTGATGACGATGTGATCATGGTGGGAGGCTCTGAAGACTCAGACGAGTCTGATAACGCGTCCGAATTTCAAGACGCGCCTACAGACACAGTGTTTTCCCCTTCTCGCCATGACTCGACGTCTGTCATCTTCAAAATGGAGAGTTTGCCTGCTTCACCTCTTCCATTTAGCATACCGAAGACTATGCCACGCAAACGAAGACGTCCTTCCCTCGACGATGCCGAAAAATCTCCTAGATCTCACCTCCCCACGCCCGCCAGGGCGAAGAAAAAGCCCAAGATAGAGCCAGCGGAGGGAGGAATTTGCCGAGCCAAAAAGCGCAAACGTCTCGATCCTCTTCCAGATTTGGAGGAGGGAAAATCTGCCAAGCGAGCCAAATTCAAGCCGCCGCCGACACCCATAACACCGCCCCGTACAAGACACGTCAAGATCAATGCTCCTGTCGCCTTTGCTACAACAGCCGTAGCATTCCCGATCGCGCAGGCTCCCCTTCCTGATGTAGAGTCAGGTGAACAGTTACTGCCATCCCTCACGCCTACACCTCCTGGTGTCGTTGAGCATGCCCCCTGTGAAACGGACGTACCACCGTGCGACGATGTTTTGTTACCTTTCAAGACAGAGCCTGCTTCCTCGAGCTCTCATCAAACAGAGCTTCAGTGTGGCGTCTCCGACATCAAAGACCTTGCCCCTGCCACCGCATTGCCTGCGTCGGACTCTTCCTCCGCTCTAGTACAATGCCATAGCACCACCGCTGTCCCCGCCGGTCGTGCATCCACAACGAAGATCATCGATTCTCTTCTCCATGATATTAATGCGGAACAGAAGCCAAGCCTGCGCGTCTCTCAATCTGTTGTGCCCGACATTAGCGCGCATACATTGCGCCGTCTCCTCATGGCACTAAAATCTGACTGTGAGCCACCCACAGACCGTCCAAAGTATGAACGCCTTCCACCAATCTGGGCAATGGTGCGGTATCGTCTTTATAGTGATAGATGATCACTCACCGTTTCTCCAGTCTCGTCAAGAAGTTTGTGAGGCGTACCCACGCTTCCAGAGCTACCAAAGCGGTGTATATTATAATAAAAACGTCGTAAAAGGGTACTTCTTATCAAAGTTTTCTGCTCTGCAAGTCTCCTCTGCATCTTGAGTGTAAATGTGGTCTGAATCTTCTTTCTTAGACGAGACGGATGGTTCCAAAACGGAAGATTTATCATCTCGCATGGGTATGTTACATGGCTTCTTTCTGAATATCTGAAATGCGAGCTCATTGATGTTTCAGCGGTGGGAAGGCTGAGAGCGTTTCCCATGCAAAGGGACATACACAAAGGAAAGCTGCGAACGATCAAGAAGAGAACGACCATTCCGTTAGCGCGCTCCTGAACACTTATAGAACGAAGGAGCCTTTAGTGCTTCTAATTGACGAAGGCTATCTGCATTTCCCATTCGACCTTAAGCAGAGCCATCTCCCATACGTCGTCCTCGGTTTCTATTTTATCTCCAATGTTTGGAGTAAGTCCGACTATCGCTAACTACATTCAGTTTGATCTTAATGCTCGCAGACGAATACCAACCCGCCAATAATGCGCAAGGATATGTGGTCCGGTACAAGTTCGCGTTCCAGTGGTGTGCAAATCAGGTATCTCCTCCAGCTGGCCACTCGCCGTTTCGTGCTCACTCTATCTACAGGATGAACCTTGGTGGACTAAACCATCTGAGCCGACCCCGCAAGACGCCACACCGCCCTCAGAACCTTTGCCGGCGAAGAAAAAGCAAAGAGGAAAACGTCAGAACCTCTTTGCTGTCGAAGAGTACTGAACTCACGTTTTCATAGCTCAACAGAAACGCGTAACCGAGATCAAGCGTGACGACGGCTCTCTGTCAGTCGTCCCTTCTCCGTGTGGCGCAGCTTTCTAACGCACTTTTCCAGAGTCTTCGCAGTGCCCGATGCATGCAATCGCTGTTCCGCGTGTGGTAACGAGTCGCCACAAGTCTACAGCCTTGCGTGGATGTGTTTGCACTCGACGTGTTCCCAATTCTGGCGCTGCACTATCAGCGATCCGCCGCCGACGCAGCTTGTATACAATCCAAAGTTCCTAAAGTTGTCGGCGGAGCCGGTCCATGTGCCCTCAACGATGTCGATCTTTCCCCCGTTGCCGGTCCGCGAGTTCAAGGAAGGAGACGAGTATGTCGCGACGCAATACATTTTCAGTCGGGGATGGCACTGCAGGAAGTGTGGACGATTATCATGCCGGTAAGGATGCCGCTGCGGACACTGAACTAGCTCAAAAAACCAATCGCTACAGGTATAGATGGCTGCGCTGGGAGTGCGCCAATGCCAATTGCGACGTACGTGTGATTCCTTTTTGTGGAAGGCGTCTTTTCCGTTCTAACGATCTCTAGAACACCTTCTCGGTTCCCATCAAGATTCAGTCACGACAAGAAGTCCACAAGCCGAATCCTCTAAGTCGAGACAACTTCGTCGTGGCGTCCTCTGGTATTAAGAATGAGGGTCTGCGAGTCTTAATGGCCGACTTTTGGACCGAGACGTGGGTTCTGCCTCATGCGTGCGTTCACACCTAGATTTCAACGAAGAGAGGATCTCACTGGTATCGTCATTCCAGCGCCGGTCGTATTCATCGTATTCGGGCGAAATTTAAAACTGAGGCGGACGCGATTTTCGAATTGTATCAACGTAATGCCAAAGATGGTACTTTGGATTTTCGTCGCTGGCCAATGAGGAGGGTAAGTGTTATGTGTCTACTATGTTGCCTAGGCCTTGACATAACACGCGTAGCATATGTGTACGATTTCTCGTATAACATTGCTCCCACCCCATGCATGATCCACTAACCTATTTCTGCAGGTAAAGGTCAGCTGTTGACTCACTATTTTTCACACAACTGTAAGTCCACCACCTGGACTGCTCGTCACTCGTGAACTGACATATTGCGTAGGTGGCGTTCCATATCATGTACGACACGCCTTTTTTTAAATCGCGTTTCGGTTATTTCTGATTTTGAGCGCAGTACGTCGGTGGTACTGAGAACACCGTACCTTGGGACAAGGCACCGGACGCAGTGGCGCAAGCACGCGACCTAATCCATCTCCGTCTAAAGAAAGCGCTCCCTGGTTGCGACGATTATCACTTCAATGAGGTTTTGAGGTGTCGTACCGTTCACCCCCGACGCATTTTTCCTAAACTCTTTTTTTAAAGCGCCGCGTACATGGAGGATCAAAGCATGGCCGTAAGTGGCGCTGGGCCTTTCCTATTTCAGTCCAGGCTAAGAGCCGTCCACAGTTCCACAGCGATGCCGAGGATGGTCTCGACAAGATCGTGGCAGGCTTATCGATGGGATCCCCCGCCAAGATGCAGTTTAGATCCGTCAAGAAATTTTTAGCACCGAACCAGAAGCAGGAAACTCTGCTGACTATCGTTCTGGAACATGTGAGGCATCTCACTTTGTCCTAAAATCAAAAATTGAAGGCATCCAGGGCGATGTCCTGGTTATGGAGGGCGCAGGTATTCAAGAACGTTACGAGTACGTCACCTTCGTATCTGTGCAATTACTTATGGAGGGTTGCTGGTAGGCACAAAGTCATACCCGAGGGCTTTCGGATTGCTGCAACAGCAAGGAAAATAGATGCCCCAAGTCATAATGTCAAAGCTGAAGTTCACAGTCAAGTTCTTTAGTGTACATTCTATTCGTTATAATTTTCAATGCCCAAGGCATATTAAGTATGCAAAAGTCGTACTGTCATAAGGTGTATCATATGAAGATGGAAAAGTCGAAAAAGTCAGAGGTTAAGCCCATGTTGCGCCAAGTCATTCTCCGTCCTACGTTCTCGCACGATCCTGACGTTGTGTACAACTAGCATTCGGTGTGGTATGATAGCGGATTAAAAAATGCAAGGAGGTCTAACGGATGTGCAAATGAGATACCAGAAAACACTGTAAATTACAAGGATCGACGATAGTGTGCAACGAGGATGACGGGAAGGCTAACAGGTATAAGGTCCTCCTCTTCATGACGAACTCGTGATTTAAGCAGTGCGACTGGGATTCCGGGCCAGTGTCGCCCCGACCCGCTGCGCCTGGATACTGCTGAAGCGTTGCAACTCCTCTGGCTTCATGGAGATCTTGCCACCAAAGCCGACCTTGCGGGCGGCACGCTTGATGAAGGACACACGATTGGAGTACAGGGACTCGTGGATCGAAGCAGCGCGGGACTGTGTGCGGGTCATCGGAACACCCTCAGCAGCATCGTGTTGAGCGGCGGCGGCAGCCTTGGCGTGGCGGTCACGGAGGTACTTGATAACGGTGGCCTTCATTCCGAACTTGATAAAGTCAAGAGGGAAGAACCAGACGATGTTCTGCATGAACAATTAGGAAATAATAAGACGTGAGAATACGCAAAACATACCCAGACCCAGACAATGCCGATCCAACCACCAGAGATAGCCCTGATGTTAGTGAAGCCCCAGTTACCGTAAGCGGCGATGATGGAGGACACAAGTTGGGCCAAGCAGAAGGCGAAGAAAAGAGCCGCGGAGGGACGCTCCATGAAGAAGAATCCATGCGAACGAGTAACGAAGATCAAGGCTTGCGATATGATGGCGACTTGAAGGTAGATGACCATGTGCAGTTGAGGATCGTTCGCCTGCACGGGGGAGGTCTCGAGGGAAACGCCGAACTTGTCCTGGAAGAATGTGGTCTCCATAATGATGATGACAAGGGCAATCCTATCGGACGTCAGCAAATGAAAGAACAAACCATGAAAGAGATACTCACGTCGACAAGGTAAGGTACAAACCATAGGCAACGGCGTAGGCGAAAATCTCAGCAAGATCCCAACTATCTGGTGTCATCGAAGGGAGCACGCGGTCGACAGACAAGGTCATGATGGTACCGTCGTTGAGGAGGGCAATGATAAGCACCATGAACGGAGGGAAGTCGAATTGGTAGGCGAAAGCAAGGATGGCGAAACAGACGACGATACGGATAGTGACGGCGCAAGCGTAGATAGAGTAGTTCCTCATACGCTGGAAGATGACACGAGAACCACGAATGGCGTGGACAATGGTGGAGAGACCAGGCTCGGTCAAGACGATATCGGCAGCACCACGGGCAGCGTCAGTAGCACCCTCGACGGCGATACCGACGTTGGCACGAGACAAAGCAGGAGCGTCGTTGGCACCATCACCGGTCATGGCGCACAAGTGACCCAAACCCTGCAGACGCTTGACGATCTCATACTTGTGCTCGGGGAAGACACCAGCAAAGCCATCGGCATCCATGATCATCTCGTCTAAAGAGCGGTGCTTGGAACCAGGAGCAGGTCCGTCCTTGAGAACTTTGGCGGGATACATGTGATCACCCAGACCAAGACGACGGCCAGTTTCCTTTGCAATAGCGAGCTGGTCACCGGTGACCATCTTAACCTTGACACCGAGAGCCATGGCGTCGTCGATAGTCTGCTTGGTGTCCTCACGAGGGGGATCGAAGATGGCGAGCAGACCAACAAGCTCGAAACCGTTACCCTCAGCCTCGAAATCATCGCCATCAACCTCTTCGTATGCGACGGCGAGAGCGCGGAGACCACGAGTAGCATACTCCTCGACATCAGCCTCCAACTTGTTCTCGAGTTCCTCGGACTTGTTGCGGGAGCAGAGCTCAATGATGATACCGGTCATACCCTTGGTGACACGCTTGAGTTTGCCAGTGGCTTCCTCGCGGTAGGTAATCTCCGTGCGCTTGTCAACGGGATTGAATGGCTTGAAGTCGAGAAGTTTGATACCGGCGCGGGCGCGGCCAGTGTCTCCGATGGCCTGAACGACGGACATGTCGATGGCATCCTGGTTCTCGGTACGGGAAGCGTAGGCAGCGAGGAGGATAACATCGTCGGGGGAGAAGGAAGAGTAGGTGCGGATGGTATCCTTGTCGATAGTAAGCTTGTTGGTGGTAAGGGTACCGGTCTTGTCAGAGCACAAGATGGTGACACCGGCCAACTCTTCGATAGCAGTGATACGGGTGACGATGGCCTTGTGCTTGGCGAGCTGCTGAGCACCGACAGCGAGAGTGACGGAAAGGACAGTAGGCATAGCAATGGGAATACCACCGATCAAAAGGACGAGGATGTTATCGAGACCACGACGGTAGGTGTAGTGGAATTTGGGGTACAGGATAACGATCTCGAGGAAGACGAAGAGACCAATGGCGATCAAGCAGAACGACCCGATTTGAGCCAAAATCTTCTGCAAGTGACCGGTGGTGTCGTCGTCCTGGCCGACGAGGGAGGCGGCACGACCGAAGAAAGTGTTGGCACCAGTAGAGATGACAACACCCTCCGCTTCACCCTGCTTGCAAGTAGAGCCGCTAGACGGATATCAGCAATCGACACGATCACGGGGACCGCTTGACAACTTACGAGAAACACTGGTCTCCGCTCTTCTTGGACTGAGGCAAGGATTCACCCGTCAACGCAGCCTGATCAATGGACACGTTGATGGCCTCAGTAAGACGGCAATCGGCGGGCACAATGTCACCAATCTTAAGGATACCATGTCACCAGGGACGAGTCCGGATGATTCAATTTCAGACCAGCTGCCAGCACGCTTGACTTTGGCTTTGGGCGCAAGCGAATCCATGAGGGCCTTGACGGCATTACCAGCGTTGCGCTCCTCGTAGAAACCGATGGCCGAGTTGATAAAGAGCAGGAGGACGATACCGACGAAATCTTGCCAGTCAGGAGCGCGGCCTTCACCATTGGACAGGGCGATAGCGACGAGGGCGGCGGCCTCCATGACCCAAGAAAGAGGGTTCCACATGAACGAGAGGAACTAGACAGGAGATAAGAATTCTTGGCACTGCGGATGTGCAGGAGAGTGGGGCATACCTGAAGGATGGCGTTCTGGTCCTCGGATTCAAGCTTGTTCGGGCCAAAAAGTTCGAGACGACGTGTGGCCTCCTCAGCGGAAAGACCGTTGTCGTCGCATTGAAGCAACTTGAAGACGTCGTCGATTACGATGGTCTCCAAGTCGACCTTTTCCTTGTCATACAAATCTTCCGCCTTGAGCTCAATCTAAGAGGCATCAGTAAGAGATTTCATGACTAAGAAGGCAAATTACCGTTGACATGTCCACATTGGCATCTGTGACGACAGCTCAGCAAAAAAAGACGAGCAGGACGGTCAGGACGACATACGAGTAGCTTTTTCTTCTTCATGACCAAAATCCTTGTACTCTCTCTTCTTCTTTTCAGGTTCCGCAGAAGGGGTGCTGCTTGGCGACGCAGCGGGAATATCGCCAGGTTCCTTTTCAGAGGCCATTGGTTAGGGAGATGCCGGGGATGGGAGAGATGGGAGGGAGTCGGGGGATAAGCCCTTCAAGGACGACGCAGGCGACGACGAAAAGGTCTTGGGCACAACTCGACGACGGTGATGGAGGGAGGAAGAGAATGCTGGCTACTCGAGTTATGTTGCCTTTTATTTCACCCGATTCAAACGATCAAACCAACACGCACAAACACCATCCGGCAGTTCCAGAAAAAGTTATTTTTACTTGCAAAAATAATATTCAAAACCCTTGCGCCTGCTTGCCCCCCCTCACTCACGATCTGCCAGTTCAATACAGCCTTGCAAGTCCACTCTAACACCGGCCCCTCGCGGACTTGGTCTGCACCGGCTACCGGCATATGCTCCTTGACTTATTCCAGAATTTGTTTCCTTCCGAATATCCGACCTGTAGTCATTTCTATTCCGAGGTATACTCTCTGAATAATTCGTTGGTTTTTGCATCATCTGCGGCCATTTCGCTAGAATCGCCCTCTGGTGCCCCTACCCGTCTCATTATGGCTGTTCGACGTCCGTCTGATTCCCATGATTACCATTCCGTACCCTTCTCCGCAGAATTGAGACATCTGATCAATCTATCCAACTCCCTATGATTGGTGCGCGACATTGCTCGCGCTTCTTTTCTTGGCCCTGTACAACGCGCATCGTCCAAGCTTCACGCGCTTCATTTCCAAGAAAGGTTTACTTGGCTGCTCCTAAGTACTTTCGACTGAGCTCTGAACAACTTGCATAACACGCGCCAACTCATCTCCTAGTACCCGGGGGTGTATGTATTACTGAGACTCCACTTGACAGCCTTCCGAGGCCGAGGGTATCGAGCACACGACCCTCGATTGTCGTAACGGCTGGTACCAACGTAGAATCGCTTCGGAACGGTTCGTGTCCGTCGTCGCAGCCGTCGTTGACGCTCGTTGACGACTGGCCAATATCCCTCACCCGTACCTGAGCGCAACTCAAATCATCCTTGATGACTGCAACCCGACATCAGCGTCGGACGGTCGGACGGACAGGTTGATATCTCTTGCGTTGACATCATTTCCCAACTGCTATTTCCCCATTGGCCCCGGGTCATCCTTAAGCTTTCCATGCGTCATCTCCACGCCTCTTCGCCTTTCAAATCGCGCATTGTATCTTTGGCGAGGGAACGGAAGCATGTCCTTTCGTTTCGGACGGCGTGTTCAATACCATGCGGAACACATTTCATCCTCTTCCGGGCGGCACCAACTCACCGTCGCCGTTCGCTACATCCTTGGACCAATCTTGACGATATATTGCAACTCGACGCGCTACCTGTCCTAGGTACACCAAGTTATTACCTCTTTGCCCTGTATAATTAGGACCCGGCTCTTCCTTTGACGCCACTTGTCCCACCGCTGCTAGGGACGATACGAGGACAGGAGTCGACTTGAACGCGTTATCGTCCGCACATCACTTCAATGAGCTCAAAGATCGGTCCGGATGTGAGGCTTGGCTGTGGGGCCCCATCCCTCCAACGCGTGTATGTACGCCACCTAGGCTCTCCAGTGGATAAGCTGTGGATCGCGTCAAATGAATAATATCCGTTTCTTGAGGAAGATCCAAAACGACGATCTGTATCTAAATTCAGAATCGGCTCTATCAGCCGAACGCCAGGGCGAAAGTAAAAATAGGGTACGCCACTCACGTGACTAATTAGACGCGTGTTACGTCGTTCATGCTCAATGTGGCAATTGTGGCACTCCCTAATCGGGCTGTCAACTTTCGACGTGCTTTCTGCCTTGAAGATTTCAAGTAAAATAGATGGGAGATCAGTCCTGGGTGCGTTCAATCTGCCATCGAGACTCACAACGTTCAAAGTCAAGGTCAGGCTTATGACTTATCGATACGAAGGACGTCTCGCCTGATGAGCTGAGGCCCTGCTTCCTCCAAGATTCCTCAGGCCTTGAGCCTCTGGTTGTCAGTGATCTTCTGATGGCAACTGCGGTCAATCGACGCTACGCGGAGGCAATAAACGACCTCGTTGACGCGACACGACACGAGGGAGAGCAACGCGCATCACCAATAACATTTCCAGCATCAGAGCGGTCACCTCGGACAGTGCGTGCAACAAATCGGAACCTGGAGCTGTAGTACCTCTGAGCCTCATTCTTCCCAACCATCACCATTTCCATCAAGAAAGGCAATGATTGTCTCAACAACGCCCCCTCGCGAATGTACACACGCAAGACCATCTACTACGCGCGTAATTTACCGTGCGACAGGCAAGTTTACTACTACTTTCGATCGCCGGCAAAGGCTTACTATGTATCTCCTTGTAGGCTACCACCATTTCAAAGGCGCCTCCGAAGAACTCCTTCACGTTGAAACAGTCGGTGACGACGACGAAACGCGCTGCGCATGTGGGGATTTTCGATATCATGATATGCACCTCAAGGAGAACCGGTAAATTTCGGTACGTCGCACACGGCCAGCCTTACTGTTCATCGCACTACTGCGCGGTGATGACAACACATATGACTTATGTAGTGCGAGGATGTTGACTAACAACATTTGATACCACAAAACTTACGATTTGTGAGACTGCCCACTTATATCCTAGGCAAGGTCTCCTATCCAGATATCTTCACCGCCGCTCCCGCCATTGTTATCCTCCGCATGCCAGTCTCAATGCACGCACTCAGTTCTCCTTATCCTGTGCGCGCCGGATGTTATGTAACGGAACGCAGCTTAATCTGAGTCCTCGATTTAATTGTGTGTTACCCGGAGGGAGTTTCGCCATTCATTGCTGATACTTGCTATTGATACGAGGTATCACCCGTCCGAAAGATTTAACCAGGTTGGAGCGGGAGTAATCAGCACGGAAGTAACATACGTTCAATTAAACAAAATGTACTCTACACCTCCTGCTCCACCTCTTCTTCGCGCAGATTCATCTCGTCAAAGTCCTCTAACAGCTCATCGAGCTTTATCTCGGGGAAATCGGCTTCCTCCTCCTCGTCCGAATTCTGATCAGCGACCTGGGCAGGTGCAGGTGCCTCATCGACGTCCATGGAGTACTGGCTCTGCTTCTTGCCCTTGGACTTTGTGGGCTTATCGACCTGCATGGCAGGAACGTTATCGGCAGCCTTGTACAGATTGACGGCGCCGCGCAGCTCCTCGTCTTCTTCGATCTCCCTCAGGAACAGCTCGTAATCCTCCTCCACCTTCTTATTGTCGCGTCCACCCATGCGACCCACAACGCCCCGCCCACCACCAGTCTCGCCTTCCTCGCCAGCCTCTTTACCGATACTTCGCAGCTTCCAATTCCTGGTGCGGTTTTTCTTCCGGCGGTTGGGATACGTCTTCTTCACCAGAATGATGTCTGGTATCCGATCGGATTTGAGTTGAGCGAATTCGTCCGAGTTGTAGTTGGCGTTGGTAAGGAAGAAGCCGAGAACGGTGTCGCCTGGCTGGAGGATGCCACCAAGGTGGGTGCGAGTGTGAAAGATCTGGTTGGAGAGTCCTTGACTCTCATAGTCCATCATACCGTCGTCTTCCTCATGCTTGCCAGAGCGGAATGCCCCTGCTAGCGCGACTTGGGCGTCGGCAAGTACATATTTGCCTCGGGAACGGCCATCGAGTTCAACGTCAAGGACAGTGAACTCGACGAGGTCGGAGACCGTGGCCAAGGAATCGAATGGTGTTCGCCAATATGCCGCCGACGAGATCTCGCACGCTTGGAGAGTCGTGGGGTCAAGCAGTTGCAAGGAATTCCCGACACGAGCACATATGGTAAGTGGATTGATGTTGCTTAGCTGTCGTGCCACCTTTAGCGGGATGCAGACAAGGTCATCCTTGCATATCGGAATGATTTCGACCGAGTACGTGTACTTGAAGTTGGCGGTGTTAGTGTGCGTGTCCGACGACAGTAGTTGTTCTGAAGCCTTGGAGCTATAGTGAAGACCTGTCAGCGGCGTCGTAAATTCCGAGCGGGCAGCATACATACCGGATAGGCACAACACTGCCAAGGAAGTCCACCATTTTGAGTGCGTGACTGCGTTGGGAATAGAAAAAGTCCAGTCCATCACGAACTTCCTTGACGGATATCGTGTCCTTCTGAGCGCCATGCTTCAGAATGAGCTGTTCCAAGAACAGGAACGTCCGTTTGTGGGACACTTTTTGTCGGACCTGAACAAGTGCTTTCCAGGTATTTTTGGCAGCGAGCTTAGCGCAATCAGGGCATTGACCGTGTTGTACCAGATATTCTATCTCGAAGATTTGTTCCAGGATCGTGTTGGTGAGAACCTAGTAGCGATTAGTGCGGATTTAGAGACACGTATATCAACATACCTCTTTCTGTATTGTCATTGACACGCGTAAGCGTTTAGAATGTGGCTCGGTCCAGATAAAATGAGCGTCCGTCAAGCGGACTTTATTAAGACCCTTCAGTTTTTTCAGACATATTGCGAGTAGTTCTGCTGATTCCGGGCGAGCGAGAACCCAAGACTGAGGTGGCGATAAAAATCGCTCGCAGTTCCGACAGAATGATACGGATGCTGAGCACCATATGTATTAGTTTAATTCGCCATCTATTAGCAAAATCAATCGCACCTTGTTTGGGTATGCCTTCCGTTATGTCTACACTACCTGAAATAATTAATCTAACAGTCTTTTATGGTGTAGATACCACATACGTATTCCGTAGGCATGCGACACACAGGTTGGCAGAGTTTGGAACGATTGGGGTTCCTATCCGAGTTGAGTGACACTACTCATGAGTTTTGTTGACGATCTTACCACAATCAGCACAGAGAACCCGATGGACCGCAGGCGCAGGGATAAATTCCATCCTTCAAGGTCAATATCGCGAGTTGGATGGATGGGGGCAGAGAGAAAGATGCGCAGATGAGTAAGTCTCCGGATCCGATGACAAAAAATATTCTCCACGTGGTTATCTCGTTGATTAGATTATTCTGGGCTTTAGATTAGATGACGCGACGACACGTCTGCAACACTCTCTCGACCATTTACTGCAATGCGGAAACTCGCGGCATTGGCGTTTGTCCCAGTGCTCTACGCGAGCCCGCCAGTCAAGGTTTCCCTCAGGACATCATGGGGCGCACCACCGACGCTGGTGGAAATAATGTGCGTTTGAAAAAAGTACAGACGGAGGCATACTGAACAAGTCAACTAGTGAAACTGTGGCGTTGGAAAGCCCAGATGCATTTTTCCCATTTGTGGACCGAGTAACACATCCCGATACGAACGCGCTGTCTCCTGCACTGACCGCTGAGGCTCTGCATCAACTCGGCCTCGAGACAGCGGTCGCCAGCGGTCTTCTCCCGGAACCAGGAGCCCTGAATGTCGTCGAAATGAATCTTGCGATGCATGCTGCGACCCCAAAGATTGAGGCCTTCTATCAACATTACGCGAGTCAGGCCGGAGACAAAGCCATGGTCTGCGGCGGTGGATCCTGGGTTGATTGGTACGGGTCAGTAGCCTGTGATGTTGAGACTCTGGTCCAGCTGGCTGGTAAGGAGACGATAGATTCCCAAGAAGGCATTCCGTGAGTGAGACACGCGCAACGTTCGTCGCTTAACTGTATTCTCGTCGACAGCACTCCTTTCGTTCGACCCAGCATCTTCTCATTCGATCACATCTACCCCTCCTCTGACGAACCTCCCCGTCGAACCGCGGTCCTGTATGCTTCACTCTATTCTGAACATTTCAGGGAGCTTCACTCGTACCTGCTGACCCACGCTTCCTCGGGAGCTCTTGAATATGTCTTTCGCCACATCCCCCCTGGTCAAGTCAGGTCCAAGAACTATCTTACCGGATATGGCGTTGCGTTGGACCTTAAGAAGATGGACTATCTTGCCGTAGATGACAGAAATACAAATAATGGCGGTAAGTTCGCGCCTTGTGACTCTTGACGCGACTTAACTCGCCGCAGGTGAATATGTCTCGACCGAGGACGCCGTGAAGAAAGTTGACATCGTAGCATCGCTCATTGATGCTCATCCTGAACCAACATCCTCTGCGGAGACACTGACCGAAGAGGAGATTCTCACCATCGGCCTCAAAGCTAGCCAGATCATCGCGGAAGCAGATGAACCCTTGGACGCCCTACTACATCTTTCCCAGAATTTCCCAAAATATGCTACTGCCCTCGGTCGACGCGTCATTGTCAACGACAGCGTTACCGACGAGGTTCACAACAATCAACTCAAAGTCCAAGGTGGAATCAACGCCTTGTGGTTGAACGGCGCGCCAATTGCAGAGAAGGATGTAACCCCGCTCGGACTGCTAAGAATCTTTAAAAAGGAGAGAGCTATCGCGACTTCTCTGACTGCTTTGGGTCTTTCACGCGCCGAGGCCATGGAGTTGTTGACGAGCCCCATCATAGCTGCAACACAAGGGGATAAGAAGAGTCTGGATGGTCTAGTGGATGCGAGTGATAGACCTGAGGGCGGGGACGTTATAACGTGGTGGAATGATTTCGACACGGATAGCAGGTAGGTGCTCCGTTGGCCGTCATCTGCTTATTGAACCCTTGCGCAGATACGCTCGTTGGAATCCATCACTACTTACAGTAAGAGCGTTCTCGCCTGACTTGTCAGTACTGACCGTCTCCTAGCTTCTGCGGCCAGTGTATCCAGGTCAATTCCACAATGTCAAGCTCAATCTTTTCAATGTCGTACTCGTGCTAGACTTGTCCCAACCTAACGCACTAGCTTTTGTTAGTGGTGCTGTCAAGAACATCATCGATCGGAATTTCCCCTTCCGATTTGGCGTTGTTCCCAGTCTGGAAACGGAAAATGGTGAGTCTTCTTGTGATAGCCACTGGGTGTCAGTACTCATGCGGAGGACAGGCCGCAAGATGGCTAAATTGTTCTACTTCCTGCTGGAAAACTTTGGTCGCAAAAAGACGATGATCTTCCTGAGAAACGTGAGCCTGAGATTCGTTCCTTCATATTGCATGCTCATCGAGTTTTCAGTTATCACAAGCGGATGCTCAACCACAGACACGCGGTGATACTGTAGACTGGAAATCTGTTCGCGAAGTGTTTGAATATTTTTTGGATCAAGAGGACTCCGAAATAGAAGATGAGGTCTTCGACATCGTTATAGGTGGAGACCTTGCCCCGGTCAAATCGGAAGGTATCAAAGCTTATACTGAGAGGCTCTCTGCCACCATGTCGTCCTCGCCGGAGGGACACTGTTTTATCAACGGCAAGCACTACGATATGAACGAGGTACGTCGCTTCTGTGCAACTTGAAGGACTTCTGATCATACCTTCGCAGAACTTCTTGAGAGCGATGCAAAACGAAGTTGCGCAACAACTGCAACACTTGCAAGAGCAGGTATGAAGCTCTGTAGTCATGTCCTCTATTTCTGACTGACGGTGATGTAGATCTATGAAGGCGTACTCACTGACGATGACGCAAAATCGATCGCCACGTATTTCTACGATCTGCCAACTACCCAAAAGAAGCGAAATCGATATATCATCCCTTCCAGCACCATTGGCGGGCTCACTATATACAGCCTTCCCACTGTGTTTGCTTCCTCCAAGTTCGACCCAAGTCCAGGCGCATTTGTTTATCCACGTGAGCCCTATCCGCTATGCCCTTGAAGCTTCTAACTTGTTCCTTCTCATAGCTGAGGGTGAAACTCCGATCAGCATGTTCGTTGTTGCGGACTTCAATACCGAGGGCGGGCTCAAGTTGCTCAAGGGCGCATTGGAATTCATTGTGAGTTTTACTTAGTCCTTAGGCCGCAAAGGTTACCTTATTGCCGACATATAGGACTCCGAATCTAAAAGCCGAGTGACGTTCATTCACAATCCCGAAAATTCGAGGTCTGAGCTGACGGTGAAAGAAACACCTGTCTCTTGGTTGGTCACACATCTAGCATCGCAAGGGCTCATGTCGAAGTCGTCACCCGCTCGACTCCTGAATGCACTTGGACTGGAGCCACCTACCTCCCAGCCGGGCTCACAAACACCTATCTCCGCAGAAGGTTCTTTCCAGACGCTCGCAGGTGAAGCCAAGTATGACCAGGATCGTGTGGCGAGATATCTCAGAGCTTCCCGTCTTCTTCTCAAGGAGGTACACATTACACCTGGCTCCCAAGCAGTGATCACAAATGGGCGCGTGAGTGATATGCGCACCACTATCACGACGTTGATGTTAATTTTGATTCTCAGATTGTAGGGCCATTTGATGACGACTTCGCCTCCGGCGATTTCAAGGCCTTGGAATATTATGAACTCAGTCGAAGGGTGGAAGCAGTAAACACCGCTATTCTGGATATCGCGCCGGCACTTAGCTCGTTGGATAGGTAGATTGATACAATGGTTCGCATTCAAAGGGGGTTACTAAGAACTTGTTCAACAGGGCCTCGTTAGCGCAACTGGTGTCCTATGCTTCCTCAGTGATTTCTTCAATACAACTTCCGGATCCTAGCGAGGCCGGTCTATTCGACAGTCCTCAGCGACCGCGATCGAGAAATTATGCTGTACTGGACAAAGAATATACGTACGTGCCTCCCGTGGCAATGTACTAGCTTTCTAACCATAAATGTAGAGGATTCCATTTTGGCGATAACACGACCGCGCTGTATCAGATTTCTGCAGTCATCGATCCTGTCAGTGAAACTGCCCAGCGATGGTCTAGTATTCTCAAAGTAAGGCCATCTCTATCAAGGATACTAATATATTGACGAAGAGAAGTGGATTTCAACTCTCCCTGACACTTATGTCGAGGTCCGCCTAAACCCTGCTGCAGCCTCAGAGGTAGGCCTATATTATTTGAGACTGTCGTCGTTGTTCATCCGGTGAATTCCAGATACAGTTGAAGCGGTTCTTCCGATATAACCTTCGGCCAACATTACTCTTTGACGAGAATGGGTACGTCTTTTTGCCCTTGTATTTGCTGCACATGTGAACCCTTATCATAGCGATGAAATACCGGCCGAAGCTTCATTTGAAGAATTGCCTGTAGAGCCAATATACACACTGGCCATGGAAGTCCCCTCATCATGGCTAGTACGCCCGAGAGTGTCTTCCTACGACTTGGACAACATCCAGCTCGGCCAAGTATCTTCGGAAGACGCAAGCGTGGATGCAATATTTGAGTTGGACTACATCGTTGTCGAAGGTCATGCTCGAGACAGCGCCACAAATGCTCCTCCACGAGGTCTTCAAATTCATCTTTTGAATCCCGACAACACCACTCTGGATGATACTCTCGTCGTCGCTAACCTCGGCTACTTTCAGTTCAAGACCACACCCGGTGTTTTCAGATTGGACATACGAGAAGGCCGAGGTCGTGAAATCTTCACAGTAGAGAGCGTCGGAAATGAAGGATGGAACAGCCCGACAGTCGAAGCTGTTGGAAACGATATCACCGTCACGAGCTTTGAAGGATTGACGATATATCCTCGGTTCAAGCGAGTTCCGGGAATGGAAGGGGCCGACGTCCTTGATCCTCGATATGAAGGGAAATCGGATTCGAAAGGATTTTTGACTGAAGTCACGTCGAAGTACGTGTGCTATTTTTTTTTGTTTGCTATCGTGCGGCTGATAATTCGTCAGGCTGAAGTCGTTGTTTGGAGTTGCTGAAGCACCAGTCGACGCTCCGAAGGCACAGGCGGACATTAACATCTTCACCGTCGCGTCGGGATTGTTGTATGAGGTAATCTGGTGCACCGAACTCAGAATCCTTCACTTATATCGCTGATGCAGCGCTTTGCGTCCATCATGATTCTCAGCGTCATGCGCAATACGAAATCGACCGTCAAGTTCTGGTTCATCGAAAACTTCTTGTCGCCTTCCTTCTTGGTAGGTAGTGTCTCCTTCCAGTGATGTATACGCTCAACTGCCTTTCGTAGGAATTTATACCTCACCTCGCTGAAGCATACGGGTTCCAATATGAACTGGTAACATACAAATGGCCGTCGTGGCTTCGTGCACAGAAGGAGAAGCAGCGCATTATCTGGGCCTACAAGATTCTCTTCTTAGATGTTCTCTTCCCTATGGATCTGAAGAAAGTTATCTTTGTCGATGCGGACCAAATTGTTCGGGCGGACCTACAAGAACTTATTGACTTGGATTTGCATGGGGCGCCTTACGGATACACGCCGATGGGAGACGATAATACTGATATGGAGGGTTTCCGGTTCTGGAAGACAGGTTACTGGAAGGATTTCTTGAAAGGTCGACCGTATCATATCAGGTAAGGGTGTCTCTGTTTCTGTTATGTATGCCTTGTCTGATGTCGTGGATATCTAGCGCCTTGTACGTTGTGGATCTTGTCCGCTTCCGACAAGTAAGTCGTTCAATAAGTTCTTCGTGGCTTAGGGCTGACCGCTGTCAATCAAGGGTGCTGCTGGTGTAAGTGTTATGGGTACCTTTGGAGACAAGCTGCTAAAAGCTTCTTGTAGGACATACTTCGTGGACAATATCAGCAACTGTCGGCGGATCCTAATTCACTTGCCAACCTTGACCAAGGTGCGTTATGGATATGATCCGACTCTTGACGGGGACTAAGTTGCATCTCCATAGACTTGCCAAACAATCTTCAGCGCGAAGTTCCTATAGTAGGTTTGTCTGTCATAGGAACATTCTCAAACTCAAACTGTTTTCAGTACTCATTACACGAGGATTGGCTTTGGGTGAGCGAATTCATCATAAGTTCGTAGCGTGTCTGACTGGGACATCCTGGCAGTGTGAAACATGGTGTATGTCGTTCTCTTGACGTAGTAGTTCTGTTCACTCATCTCCTCTTCTAGGCAGCAAGGATAGATTACACAAAGCGAAGACTATAGATCTCTGCCAGAACCCATTAACAGTTCGTCTCGAATACTTTTTACATGGCTGTTCATTCATTGACGATGTTCTCTAGAAAGAGCCCAAGCTTTCGCGCGCACGGCAGATCCCAGAGTGGGAGGAGTATGACACGGAGATTTCCAAGTTTACGAGGAAGCTGGCGGATGAGGGGCTCATAACGTCGCGGATTGCGGCGGTGGATACTAATGTACTTGCTGGTGCGGCGCCACCTGTGGTGGAAGAAGAGGCTAAGGAGGAAGGTATTAGAGACGAATTGTAATACTGGATGAGTGAAATGCATTTAGTACTACATCAGAGAGGAAAAGCACTTGAGTATCGATAGTGACATTGACCGGACTCTTTGCCAGGTGATAACCAATTAAATAATTTTACTCAACTTATGTCGGCTTATGTACACATGTAACAGCAGTGACTCAAACTTACGCATCCTTCCTGCTGTCACCAGCTCTTCCCTCAAATTACATCGGGATCCGACTAGGCATTTTCTGCCAACATGCCAAAGGTGCGATTGCTGCTGCGATAGCTTGGATCGATGCTGACAGTCGCTGCAGAATAAGGGAAAGGTAACCGCCCCACCCTGCTCCAGGAGTCGCCTATTGAATTCGCGCCTTAGGGTGGTAAAAATCGCAGACGTGGAAAGAACGAGAACGACGACGACAAGCGAGAACTTGTTTTCCGCGAAGACGGCCAGGAATATGCGCAGGTCATTAAGATGCTCGGGAATGGACGCCTCGAGGCGCAGTGTTTCGACGGCGAGAAAAGATTAGCGCATATCCGAGGGAAAATGCGGAAGAAGGTGCGGGTTTCTTGCTACGAGGAAGTGTGGCGCCCATGATTGACTCGCTGGCAAGGTCTGGATCAATCAAGGAGACATTGTGCTGTTGTCGTTACGGGATTTCCAAGACGACAAGGCGGATGTCATTGTAAAGTACACCGCCGATGAGGCTCGTAACTGTAAGCCACGCCCTTCCAGTCTACTCATCGGGATCCTCATTAGCTCTTTATAGTGAAAGCATACGGGGAGCTGCCCGAAAATGCCAAAATCAACGAGACCGATACGTTTGGCGAAGACGATGGGGAATGTACATTTGAATTTGGTGACGAAGGGGAGGTGGATATCGACGATATCTAATTGTTTAACGCTGTACGTGCAAGATACGGCTCGTTCTTTCGTTTTTCCTCACCGCATTCCTAGTTGTATTTACTCTCCAATGCCCTCATGTTTCATTAGACTCTGAGCACGGATTGCACATTTCTACGTAGCATATCATTGCCATGTACCACTTGTGTACAATAAAATGACCTGACAGATACACGCAGAATGGGTTTCGACGCAAGACTGGAAGATCGAGGATAGGTTTGACAGGTAAAAGTCTCACTTCACTCTGCCATCTTGACGGTGAACAACTTTTCAGTGCCATGAAATTTGGGCAGGTAATGCTCCTGGGCTCTCTTTCCGAGCATTGGAATCTTACCTTCAACATCGACCTTCATGTCCTTCGTTGCACGTAATTTCGCTCTCGCGCAAGCTGTTGCGCTATAGGACCATCGCGAAACGTCCGTCGCCAGATACTTCGCGTTTAACTTCATCACTCCAGTTTCCCGGAACTATAACTGGCAAGGCGGGCTCACTAGGACGACCTGTGAATTCTGGTTTGTATTTGCGCGGGAAGTGCGGCACCTGC
The DNA here is from genome assembly GCA_015501055.1 of Mucidula mucida. Taxonomy (NCBI): domain Eukaryota; kingdom Fungi; phylum Basidiomycota; class Agaricomycetes; order Agaricales; family Physalacriaceae; genus Mucidula; species Mucidula mucida. The sequence goes on from JADNYV010000019.1 coordinate 157,943, forward strand.
TCGCGACGTGGCGGATACGACTGCAGTCGGTTTTGGCAAACGTTATCTCTATTGGTGAAGTTGACGGATCTGTCTCATGTATTCTGGAGCATCATTCTGCGTTCGCGTTCTGTAGCAAAGCACTGCCTAGTCAATACATATTTTCATCAGGATCAATCGACCCACTTGAAGTGATCATCGACTTCTTCGCTATATCTGGAGTCCGGGGGTACAGAGAATGCCCCACTCTCGGACACGAGAACACAGAGTTCATGGCCGAATTTTGATGAATCGCGCCACACCGGATCCTCGTCTGTTATGCTCAGGCCCGTTCGCATTCCCTTTCTCGACGAAAGCAAAGCCCGATCGACATGACAGAGAGTCAGACTGCTATGATCTTCTAGCACAGCACACCGCCCGGATGAACCTTTGCAAGGAAAGCAGGTTTCTTGAAACAAACGTTCGTTCGCGACTAGGAAGCCTAGCGTATGGCAGATTACCTCAGATTACGAGCAAGCATACAAAGAAGATGCAGTTTAATCTAAGAGATGCCTCGTTTATCGGCATTATCCAGCATGGACTCCAGTGTTCTCATGAGCATTGGCGATTCACATGCGGCTGCAACACGCTCTTTATCGTTCAGCTGTTTGCATACTAATATACCCAAGTCAGTCGTATAAGCAGCAATGATGATCAGCGCTTACGTGCATCTGCACTTACGTAGCTGCCTTCTTGCACCGTAAAGGTAACACGAAAGGCAGGAGGCAGGGAACGCACAAGCCGCACTCCGATGGCAAGACCTGACGGTAGTCAGAGATTGAATGGGGTACTCATGGGGAAGCATGCCAATAAGAGCTGCAGAGGAGCAATGCGGTTGTGTGGGACGAATCTCAACGGTCACATTTCTGCCGTGGACGTGAACACGGTCCAGGGATACAACTTGAAGGTCCTCTAAAGAGCTGAGTGGAAATTCGGGATCGGAGATGGAGCGAATCAAGTCTGAAATATTTCATTATCAGCACTAGAGGAGACCATCGACTTACCAAAAATCTCCTGCGAGTCGATGGGACTATCTTCTTCCTCGGCATCATTTGCGTCATCAATCCAGAGGGAGACGTTCTCAGATTGACGGAAGGAAGATTTTGGTACTTCAAAAATCGTCGGATTTGGATTATCCAGAGGGCGAGCAACCGCCATGATGATAGTTCGGAACAAAGAGCATCGGTCTCACGCGCCAACTGAATGCCAAACGGCGATCACCGCGCTAACTTGAAAGATCGAAATGAACGCAGTGCCTATACTTAGGAATTATAGCCTGGTTGTCCACGCGCTAGTACAGTTGAAGGTATGCCAGTGCAATGAGACCCTCGAACAATCAACAAATCACGTGAAAGACAACTGCATTCCTAGTAGGCGCCACATATGTTTTCGATTGCGCTGATCTCTTGCCCTTCCCACATACCTGTCTATCTAGTACAGGGTCCACCCAATGCAAGATCACCAGGCGAGATCTCTCTTATCGTCGAGAAGCGCCTGCCACTCTCAATTCGACAGCAAGAACTGGGGTCATACGGGTTTCCGGGCCGGTATGTTGTTTACGTATGTCATCCATAAAAAAGCTTTCCTTGCCTCTCTGCTATTCTCTTCATCAACAGTTGTGCTAATGCACATTACAATTACGCACGCAAATGGCGCGCGAAGGAAGCCCTAGTGTGGCTCTGAATGACCCACAGATGACATACTTCTGCTGTACATCTAGCTTGTCGCTCTGCGCTGATCCGTGCCCTTTTGGGCCTTCAGAGTGTATTATGGACAGCGCCTGTCAAGCTCCTGTTGTGATCTACCACACTGTACACCTGTTCTTGACTGTCGCTCTTCGCTGATCCGTGCCATCTTGGGAACTTCGAAAATGATTTCTCGCTAAAAAAAACTCCTACTAGTGTCTAATGGATTGTCAACATGTGTCATTCGTTGTTGACTGTGCAAGAGGCATTCTGGTCCTTTCTCCGCGGCTGATGGGTGTCGAACGTTGAAACTCCGTCGTCGTCGAATGAATATAAACCTCCTGGGTCATTCCTTTCCTCTCAGATCGTGTCCAGTCATCGACCTCACTCCGCTGACTACCAACAATCATCCTTATCATGTCGTCCACCAACCAGACCACCGGCAGCGCCACAGGTGGCAATTCGAACGCTTCCGGTGCTACGAGCACCACGACTTCCCCGCAATCGAGCGCAGGCATCGTGAAGCCGGCGACGGTCATTCCAGCTGGGCAGGTCGCCACAGATGCCCAACGTCGCGACATTGGCGACAACTGCAAGGGGAACACCGACAATAGGGCATATATCAGCGCCGCCAACCGCGAACGCATTGATAAAGCCAATGATTGGTAAAAATGGTTTTGTACGTCGTCTCAACTACCCTTCCGCAAACCTCGAATTTATGAGCATCTCCTACAGGTCTCCAGTCCGCATTCCTGAGGGTCTGTATCTTTCTCTTCTCGTGTCCTCCGTGTGCTTTGTAATCTCTACTTCACAAAATTGTAAACTTTATAACGCCACTTATACTTCTTTCGTTTATTCTGTCAGAGATTCGCGACCAGTAGTACTTTAGTCTGATAACTCCAGCATTAACCAATACCTATTCTTGTCTCAATATACTTCTTTGTAGCATTGCATCGCAGACTCCGAGGTCCATGGTAGTGCACAACTAGTAAGACATCATTGGGGACCTTGTTTAGGAGGCAACGGCATTCGAACTCTGACTAGTATGCTTTTGTGATCCAAGCTCAACACCTTTAGAGTTTCTGAGTCGATAATATTGTGTCAGGATAAGACGTCCTGACGCAGACGCGCCCTTCGGATTTCAGGCACATACAGCTGTTTCCACAATTCTTGGACCAATCAAAAAGTGTCCCAAATAAATCACGAAAATAAAACAATTCCTGCAATTCCTGCAAGGACAGCGAGCATCAGGGCAGCAGTCAGATATTTTTTCAGACATATTCTAGTCTCCCTCGTCAGCCTAAGAATATGTCGAATTTTTTTTTTGTATGGGGAGAAAAAAAAATGAATATACTAGTCTGATTTTGATTGCGGGGCCAGACTAGACATATTCAGGCATCCTCTCACCAAAAAGCAGCGCCATTTGCGCTGTACTAAGGTAGTTGTTCGGGTTCTGCAGTGATCGGCTGCACTTGGAGGACCCTGATATCGAACGACATGTTTCCTTCGGAATCCTTCCTCTGCGCGGCCTCCACCCATGGTCAAGAGGAGCATTATTTATTGAAAAGTAGTTTCTCAAAAGCCGGTGGGAGCCGGACGTAGTTTGGGAATTATAGGAATTGTTTGATTTTTTCGGTTTGATTCAAAGCACTTTTTGATCGGTCCAAGAATTTTGGAAACAGCTGTATGTGCTTTCCACAAGCTTTCCAAGCATACCGATTACTGTAGGACGAGCCAACTACGAGGCTCCTACGTCGTATACCGTTGTTATGGTCCACTTGTAGACTGACACACTAGCGAACAGATTTCACGGAGGCTATAGTCTTCTCTTTGTTCTGAATCTGATTAGCGCTAGCTAGCCCTTGTTCTTACGTCTTAAATACTCTTTCTCGAGCTGCAACCATGTCCTCAGCTTCACCTCTAGATTCCACCCATAGCATCATCAAAGCCTTGGACATTTCCGAACATCCTCTCAACGACTCTGCTGTCCGCCGTCTCGTCGCTGCTCTCACTCTCCCCGCGACACGTCCCGAGCCATCAACAGACCCCAACCACAAGTTCAATATCGCGTTTCGCTCGCTTGAGCTGCTCAGCCAACACCTGCACTCTCTCTCGCCCACGGCGAATGCGTGGACAGAGCCTCTTATGGTCCTGGTCGTCGAAAGCTCGATGGCGTTCGTCCTTTATTACGTCCGCGAAATCGCGCTGCGCGGAAAGATCCTGGACTTTCGCGATACCGCGGGACACAACTTGCATTCTGTCGTCATGCAGGTTGTGGACGCGTTAGATATGCATCCCTTCATAGAGGAAGATCATCCAAAGTCGAAAGCGTACGGGCGCGAGCTCAAGATATTTCTGGCTAACATTTGACCGGGCCTGCTCCTGACATACGACGCCATGAACACATCGAGTTTGGCAATTGCAAACTACGTATCGCTGTTGTTTGAACAGATGAAGCGCCTTTATCGGCCGGAGGATCCAGCGTGGCGCAATCCTTTCTACAATACCTTTTTCCTGACATTGAATGACAACCCGGCCATGAACGGTGTCTTCGCATCGGCTTTCAACATCGCCGCTCAAGGGTTCCGTGCAGAAGTTGTGGGCCGGCAGCCTCCCCATGTTACAACCGCAGAGGACCATCGCGAAACGTCCTTCTCCATATTCTTCGCGTACCGCTTTCTCCTGCCATTTTTGCTGAATGATGACCTGTACAACCGGCTTTTGCAAGGCGGGCACACTAGAACTACGTGTGAGACCCTGTCTGCACTTGCGCGGGAAGCGCGTGAGGCCATCGTCGACGTGACAGATACGCGGGAGCGGTGGATGACGCTGGGCACAAGTGCTGGCGCGCTCGATATGCTTGGACAGCACATCACTTTGCAGTTGGGATCCGAAGGGCGCGTCCGCGTCGAGCTTGCCGTTGACTCTGATGTACTTCATCAGATGAGAGAGTACGACCGGCTCCTCTATGAAATATGTTCGGCAACAGAAAGCCACGACGAGATGGTATCAAAGTATGGTTTGACGCGACAGATGGAGTTGCAGGATAAATTTGTTCAATTCGTGAGGCCTTATATGACCTATTATGACATACTGGAGAAGGTATCGACACGGGTTTTGAACTCTAATCGCACTCGCGAGTCACCAGTGTGGACGACGTTCGCGGCGGAGACCCAAAGCTTGGAAGACGATCGTACTGCCTTTGACAAAGTATACCGGGAGAGTTGTCAAGCACCAAGCGTACGGCAATCCTTGTGTGGCGACGTTTTTTTACTCACTAATAGCGTTTCTAGTGTCCCCATTCCTATGCAGTATCTCCCCTGCAACTCGCACTGCACCGGTCGCCAATGACACTTTCCCTTGAAGATTGCCGCCAACAACTAGTCTGCGCTAATTCTGAAACCCAGTTCACCCTCTTCCGCTGCTCAGGGTGTCGGTTGATAAATTACTGCTCCCAGGAATGCCAACAAAGTGACTGGAAGGACCACAAGGGTGTATGTGCAAGTATCAAGAAGGATCGACGCAGTAGGTTCACGTCCATTCATGTTTCCGCGCGTATCACTCACCAACGGCTAAAGAGACCGGTGGCCTAACGAACGTCTTATCCCGGCGCGATATTAGCTTCATGCACACCATCGCCTGCCTCACACTTAGCCGTAACCCACCACCCGACGGTCTCGTACGGGAAATGGACTTCACGACCTCCCCACCCTCTCTTACTCTACAGAGCCTGAAAAAACCGGTGAACGATAATGTAATGATAGTCGTTGGCGAGGAAGAGATCCACAAGGACGTGATTCGGAAAAGGGTGCTGGCATATATGAGAGGCTTGGGGCAGAAAGTGGGGATCGTTTACAGTCGACGGTTCCTGCCTAAAGGTTCACAGGCGGTGCTCACATTCGTGAACTGGGAGATGTTGAATGGGCATGGTGTCCGGTATGAGCGTAGAGGGTAACTTGGACCATTGACAGATTGTGGCGCAATTATATTGTAAGCATTCTCAAAGAATATATGGTTCCTTAGTTTTATACCAGCGGGTTCAGGGAGTTCGGGAGAATCAAAGACTACTTGTACAAGGTCGACCACAGAAGGTTTACACCGGTCACTCAGTAAAGATAACGATAGCCTCTCCTCTTTAGCATAGCCTGGTCAAACGTAATACCTTCCAACCGCGCCGCTTCTTCCACCCTTTTCCGGTCTACAAGGTCAAGCTGGGCCTTCTCATCAGCATCCAATCGTTTATTGGTACGGATAAGGTCCATCCGGATACCTATTTATCGTTCAGCTTAGTGAACAAGAAGAAAGGAAACTAACCTATAGATAGCAATGTGCTAAACACCAATGCGCCCATCGAGATGGCCAACGAGGGGTGATAGCTCGGACCCCAGTCGTCTTTCCAAGTATATGAGCCCATGCTGGAGACGACAGGCCATGAGCACAACGCCCAGGTATTAGACGATGGCTTACAGATTACCGATGTTGCCTATACCATTCACCAGGCCTATCGCAGCAGCGCGCTTCCTGTGATCATATAAACATCATAGTTGACAAGAGTTTCTGCCACGTTACTCACGATGGAGGTCGAGACACGACATTGGAGACCCAAACCGCCGTCAACGAGAATCCTGTGCGTGTCAGTTGATAGAGTACACCAGAGACGTCATTAGCAACTAACCGCAATAGCCACACGCCATCAAGAAAAGAGAAACGTAGCGAGCTGCAATGGACATCGAAGATAGGGCGATGATGAATCCGAGTATGACGCCCCACCACCAGCCGGCCATGTGGAAAAAGCGTTCGCCAGTACGGTCTATAGGTGCGTGGTAGGATGCGCCTATCCTGATTTTTTTTTACAAACATACCTGCATGCCAAGCGCTGAGACAGCACATAATGGAAGAAAATATCCATGGTGGTCTACATTGAAATTTCAATAACATTCAAGTGCGCAAATCCGAATGCATACGCGGCCAACAGTAGAGTCACCGTTGTCGAAAATCCGAGTGTCTGCGTCAAGCTGGCGTATTCGGTCGGTCATGATGTCGAACAGAACTAAATGGCATCATACGCACGTTGGGAAGAAGTTGACGAAAGACAACCCCAAAAGCTGGGACATGTTCATAATCGAAAAGACATACACTCGGTAGTCTTTGAGCGCCAGTTTCAGACCATGCAACGCGCTAAAAATGGTCAGAATGCCTTCTACGAATTATATTAGTCTCCGACTACCTTTCATCGGTATCATTCTGATCCGCCTCCCCTGCGTCGTCGGCGAGTCTCGCTTGGGCGACATGACGCTCCTCTGGGCTCATCCAACGCGTGTTGTGAGGCTAAGTAGCAGTCTCTTGCGTTAGAAAACTAGTGAAAATAAGCTATCGATACGTACGCAGTCAGGCAGAAGCCACCTAATACCAGTCAACGAAGCAAATGAAATACAGATAGGGTGGCGTACATGCTCACGAAACCAAGGCAGATGGTCATCGATCCCTAAAACATCCTTAATATCTTCAGAGGATGCACGATCAACCATCGTACTTCGATGAAGAACAGCCTTCAACGAAATAGTAAGATAACCGACATCGCTTGGATAAGATTGAAGACCAACCATCTCCAAGCTCGTATACCCCGTTTGCCTTCCATCCCACTCAATATTCCAGCAGCCATCAACTATCAAGCGTTTCAGGTCGTGGCCTAACGAAGCGATAGAATACAGAACTTACAGAACCGAAGGCGTTGGAAAGGAGGAGACCGCTGTACAGTATAGCAGACCGGAAAGCCAATTCCTGATGAATCTTGGTCGGAGAAACATGGGCGTGGTATGATACCCACCTTCTTCGTATACCAGCTGGAAAGGACGAACATGGCTATTGCCAATGTCAGCACATTCTAGATTGGACGGTGGAAGCTACGAACTCCCTGGATAGAACACCGCCTGTGACAGTACTTATTATCAGACGGGTGAAGTATCAACCGAGTCAAACTTACCTCTGGAATGCCTAACATTAATCGGCAGGCTAGAAGACCACCGAAGCTCTGAGTCACCTACAGATGATAAGGTCAGGGAGTATACCAAGTGAAGAAATGAATTGTTACGCCAGTCATAGCACTGATGAGGCCCCAGCAGGCGATGCAGGAGCCAATGAAGATTGAAGGGCGGCGGATGTAGCTCAAAATCTGATGAAAGGTTTGGAGAAATGCCTGTTTGCTGTCATTGAGCTTACCATGTTCGAGGGAATCTGGGCGGTGCAGTATGTAGCGTACAGACTGGAGAGAATGATAGAATATTGCAGATCTTTGGGACGTGAGAATGGAGGTTGGATTGACGTGGAAGACCCACCTGTAAGCCCAAGGTCTTGCTCGAGGCCTTTCAGTCGAGCGGTCGTGACGGCGTTTCGCTACAAAGCATCGTTAGTGATCCTCGACTTGGGTGAAGAAAAAGAGAGAGGACATCGATGTAGTTCATGACAAAAATAATGAAGACCGTCGGGAGCAGACGCATGTCCAATTTACGAACTAGCCTTCGTTCGATGTGTTGGGCGTTTTCGACGACATGAGTAAGGATTGGAGGAGCGGACTCGACGATGACGATGTCTTCCTTTTCGTTGGTGGACATGGCTGGTGTACTAGACGTTGACAGAAGCTGAGAGCAGTTTACCTTTATATACTCATTTGAAGGACTCGTGATGATGTCGGGAGAATGTGTGACCATTACAGCAGGAATAGAACACTAAGTGATAAACTTGGAGAACTAAAAGCGATCCACTCCCACACGACTTCCTCATGACGGAAGATATATGCGGTACGTTTGTGTCGGTCCTCGTTGACGAAGAAATAGAGCTCAGCAGTTGCAATCAAGGTGAAGAATAGACGAGAAGATGTTACAAGGCAGATTAACCATGCACATCGAACGTTAAGTACTTGCATGACGGGAAGAATCAAAGTATGGCATGCCTAGGTTTTGCCGTTATTAGCACACCGGGCCGACCTGCCGGAACCTCTCATTCTCGCTCATTGCAGTAGCTATCTTTGGCCCATGTATCGGCTTGAATATGGACTGCAACAGCGAACGCGGGCGGCGGAACTTGGAGCAGGACGGGCTCTTATCGGTGTGCCAATCGTCGCGAATCAGTGAAGGAAGGACGCGTTGACAGGTCGTCACGATGCCAGTGCTTGCACAAGTTGACCTAGACCACCACCAGTCATGCCCTCAGCTCAACCAAGCAGCATGTAGGACTCTCCCAAGCCCAATCCGGCCGCTGTATTCTTGGATGGCCTGGTCTCCGATCTCAACTCTCAAGGGCTCTCCCCGGTTTCCGTGGACGACATCGCCAGAGTCACCACAGACTACTTCAGTCCCGAATCCAGTGATCCCTGTGTGCAATTCGCCCAAACATTCCCTTTGAACGACATCACCGCTCCTTCGCGGTGTCGTTCTCCCTCAGACATGTCCCGAGCCTTCGGCAGACAAAAACGACGTGTTGAACCACTCAGTGCTTGCACTAGGGACGCTCAAAGACCATCTTAACTTTATGCCTCCCGCCTCCCCTGCATGGATGGAGCCTCTGACCGAGAAGATCATAGACAAAATGATGGCGTTCATTCGGTACTATGTCCGGGAGATCGTGGCTAAAAACCGTAGCACAGACTTCCAAGCTGTTGCAGAACACGACTTTCACCGCCTCGTAATAATGTTCCTCAAAGTGATGTCACAAAAGCATCCTCTCATGATAGAAGATCTACACTCTCCAGCTAATGCGCAGCGGTTGAAGCTTCGAAACTTCATCGCCGACGTGATACCAGCACTACTCGTGACATACAAGTCAATAGAACCTTCTGGGCGTAACAACTTTGTTGTTTTGGCCTTTTACTTCGTTAAAACATTTCAATTTCTTTCAACACCCCGTGCTTGCCGCGATACGCTCAACTCCAACTTCTTCCGTCCCTTCGAACAGTCACCCACTACCAATGACGCCTTCGCATCCGCTTTCATCCTCCTCATCAATTTATACCGTGATACGATGCTCTCCCTCAATTCCCGGCAGCTCGAATCCACCAATCTCTCCATCGTGTTCGCGTACAACTTCATTTTACCCTTGCTCGAAAGGGACTCGTCCTGCATCGTCCTGCTCAAAGCCGGTTTTTTCAGAACGTCGTGCGAGTTGTTCTCCGCCATTCTCGCAGCCATGCATCTCTACGCTGTCGATGGAGTGCCGGGGCCCAAACAGAAGGGCATCATCATTTCCAGCGGCGATGCACTCTGTAGCATCAGCAGATGCCTCTCTGAACGTATGCATCTGGAAGGTCATGTTCGCATAGAGCTCTTTTACGAGTTTGACCACCCATACCAACTCCGGGAATTCGATAGAGCGCGACGTTCCGTGCCCCAGGAAGCTGCCTTTGGGTCGACTTTTGAAGAGGATCAGCTTGAGTACATGACTATATATGTCGACTGTCTAAAGCCGTATCTGGTCTACCATGACATTCTGGAGAAAGCGGCGAAAAGGTTTCTGGGTCAGCCTGAATGCGCTGGAGATTCGCCCGTGTGGAAATCCTTCGTTTCGGAGATTGAGAGGCTGGAGAAGAGCCGTATTATCTTTGCAGAGTCTTACTTGTCAAGCGCCGAATGCGAGTGACTGTCCGTTCACACCTCGGCCCAGTGACTGAAATTCTCTAGTGTCCTACTAACAGCGGCGGTCCTAAAACAACGGTGTCGCTCTCCCGTTGTTCGGGCTGTCAATTCATTCAATACTGTTCGAGGACGTGCCAACAACGCCATTGGCAAAACGGACACAAGAAACAATGTGCGCAGGTCAAGAAAGAGCGATCCAGTACGTTAAATTTTTCTACCTTTCCCCAACATGACTTACACTAACGACTCGCATAGAAACTGGCCGCCTAACAGGCCTCCCATCGCGGCGCGACGTCTACTTCATGAACGGCATAGCATGCATGACGCTTGCGCGCCACGCGCCGTTTGCCCGCAACGCTGTCCCAGTGGGTCTTGTGCGGCACAAGGATTTCACGCAGTCCCCGCCAAAATTGACACTGAGGCCCCTCGTCGATCCCATCTATAACGAGAATACGAGGATAGTCATTGGCGAAGACGAGGCGCCAGGCTCTGTCCTTTATGAGGGTGACGTGGGAAGTGGGGGTAGTGTATTATCGAAAATTCCCGCCTGGAAATTCGTTTAATGAGGTTGCGTTGACGTTTTTGGATTGGATAGTGGCGCCAGATGGGAGGCTGTTGCATAGCCCGGTGGATCTGGATCGGTTTGATCCACCGAAGAATGTTGATTAAATACGGTGTCTGGAACGTTGGGGAAATAGAAAGTCGGACGAAACAAGCAAAAGAGGTCCGCGGTGCTTGAGAGCATGCCGGGAGGTATCTGCGCGTTGGGTCATTCAAATTCTGGGTTTGACTATACAACAATACACAAATCCTTTATGATATTTAATACATTAATCCTTTATGATATATAATACACATGGTCGTTGCGATATACAAAGAGAGAAATTGAGAGAGAGAGAGAGCGGTCAACGTCCCTCTTTCCTCGGGGCACGGCGATTTGGTTTAGTTATACGCGCCCTCACAGCTCGCGCAAGAGGCTCCGCGGATGCAGGGCGCTTTTTCTGACTGTTCATTGACAACATGAGCGAATGTGTTAGACGCAGTGAAACGAACGTACCTGCGGAGCCACTGCTTTTCCACTTGCGCTGCAATCTGGTCAATGTTATCTCTCAGACGCTCGAGAGAGTGCGTCCCACTATCGAGCAGAGTCTGTATGTGCTTGAAATATAACTGGAGGATCTCTGGAAGCTCCTTTGTACCATCGTACTTATCCTTGAGAATGTCGGGGAAAAGAAGTTCCATGATTCTAGCAGACGGCAGGCCCTCCTTTTTCCAAGTGTACCCGTTAACAAAGACCGTACCTGCGTTCTGGTGAGCTTGCGTATGAAGGATCATGCAAACACATACCATCATCCCAAAAGTCCATGGCCATCCCGAGACCGCGTACAGAAGCACAAATCACGTCCCAAGCTTCTATCGAGAGGGTGTCGGGCTGCTCTCGAAAGTCGACAGCCTTGCCGGTCGCGGTGCATCTGTGCGTCTCTCGCATGTGGTCAAAGTCGACAAGTCGATACTCTGATCCTCGTTGCAGGACATTGCTCTCCTTGAAATCGGCATGAATTAAGCCTCTGTCGTGTATAGATTGAAGGTGATTGAGGATGATAGCCCTGAGGAACAAAAAGTGAGGAGAGGGATGAACAAACAGAAAGTAAAAGTCGCGACGTACTTGTCTGATCGCGCTAGAGAAATTAGATCACAGTCCAAGGCAGAGCCAAACTTCTCCGTCATGAGACAACCCATGTAGCCGCCCCTTGCCCTATCTGCAAATGCGAGGCCAATGAGACGGGGAATCGCCTTTCCTTGTAGCCTGAACATCTTCTCGTATTTATTTGCCTCCTGACATAGTTGTTCATCATCGCCAAATTTGAATGCAACGTCATATTCCTCGTAACGCTTGCCTTCCCGGTCTACAAAGTAGCCGCTGTAGACACTTGAATTCTTCGTTGCATGAAGGCATTCCGTGATAACAATGATGTCGAAGGCCTGGGGTACGATGGGCAGGGCGAGTGTATCATAGAAGAGTAAGTCGTCTTGTACTTCAGAGATACGATCGTAGAATTGGGGAGCCTTGTAGTGCTCGGCGAAGGTAAGAGCAGCCATGGGTTTGGGACAGTGATGGTTATGAGTAGAGATGTTTGCGGACCGAGTTAAGTAACAATGATAGAATCACGTGGCGGAGACAAAGAGACCGACTCACGTGGTGGCGTGAACTTTGACAAGAACTTTGAAGACAAAGTGAATGAATCACGTGTCGAGAACAAAGTGCCCCACAGAAATGGCTTCAATAGCTGATAGCCTTTCATTGGTACCACGTCTCTACCATCATCATGGTTTTTCTCCGCGGATTCGCGCAATTCATCAAGAAGCAGACTCACGAACGCCCCAGCAACCACACTGTCGGTGACGTCGCGTCCTGTCCTTTGCCAAAGAATACTCTACCTCGAATGGTCTCCTCCGCCGTTGCGACCACAACGCGTGCTCCTACGGGCGTGGAAGTTGCATACCCTGCGAGCCGACAGCTTCACGTAGTCTGTTACGATCCGACCTTCTGGGAACGACTCTTAGCGGCCTTGGATTGCTACGACGCCTGGAAAGCTGCAGCCAAGCAGGATCTCAAAGATCCAAGGGTGCGCGCCTGGACGCACTCGTTAGACCCTCACACCACACATCGATCGCTGGGACCGACCCTCTATTCCGAAGAGGACGCTGCCGACCATTCAGTTGCGCGCTTCCTACTCCCCGCAACCAACATCATCCAGGCGATGGCTGACTATGACGGTGTTGATAGACCATCCCAACCGACTCTGTTGATAACCTCCGTCTCGGCGACAAGATCCCAATCCACGCCTGATCGTGTGCTCCGTCTACTCGAGTTAATCAAGGCAATCAATGAAATCAAAATGATCATCGAGTTCAAGACTCCGAACTCGCTCAAGAAGAACGACTTCGTTCTCTTGTTCCGATGCTTCGAACGTATGCAAAACGAATTCAAACAAGTGTTTCCAATTCCCTACTGGTGGATGAACGACCTCGACAGTCTCACGAACAAGCTTGATAAAATTCTCTGCCAGGTGCGTCACCGTAATCACTCTGAGTACATTGCCGATACTAATAATCCCCTTAGTTATGGTGTGAACTGCAATCGTTCGACGTTTCGTACGGTTTGTTGTCGTCTTTGCTTTCCAATATGATCGTTCGCCGTGCGATTGTCCAGGGTTACAATTGCTTGTATTTCTCGGATTTCCTGAGCGCCGAGCACCTGACGTTAAAGCACATTGTCGCTCTTGAAGCCGCTGCCCTCGGTTGGATTACTATTCCCCCACCTCCCAAGCTTTCTCCAGAAGCCAAAACTCTGATGGCCAGCTATTCGGACGAGGATAAGCTTAATCGGTTGCTTCTGGGTGGGGATCGCAACTACGGATGGGACGGCCGGTATGTTAATCTTCATTCCCTATTGGTCCCGATCTCAACGATGTTCAGGTTTGGCAATATGATACGCCTACGAAAAGCCCTACGAGTGGCTGCTGCCAACCCTCTGCCACCGAGCAATGATGGCGATGCTGGAACGATGAATACACCGACCCAGCAAAGAGAGCTTCCTGCGGTCGAGGAAGACGACGACGAGACGCCACGCGCCACACATGCGGGACCTGTAGGGTGGTCATCCGAACGGTCTAGAAGAAGGGAAAAACTCAGGCGGTAATCTTGTGTCATCGTGTTGTAATCGTAATGTTGGATATATTGTACCGATTATCCATGTACTTAATCAAGTACTTATGTTTCTTTCGAGTCTCGGCCTAAGGACTCCGCACTATCACACCAGTACAGCGAAGTAGCGCTTCCCATTCTTCTTGACAACATACAAATGCGGGTACTTAGTACCCCACGACGTTGTGCAACGGTGTTGCCTCTTGCGCGAGCTGCGAGGGCCCGTATATTCAAACCAAATTGCTGTGCAGCGAGGATTCAGGAAAGAGGAACATTGGCCGCTCTCTCCCTCTTGATTTCTCTCTCTGTACTTATATCGCAACGACCATGTGTATTGGTGTATTATTGTATAGTCAAATTCAGAATCGAGCGATTACCATTTCCGAACTGCGCAAGTTGGACTCATGGAGTGACGGCAAACTCTCTACGCCACACACGTGACTCCTTTGTTGTTACCACCCTGGTAGCCGAGTACACCTTACCTCGTACCTTCACCTTACACCCATACATGGCTCTTCTACGTCTTGACGATAACTTCGTTGCTCCCCAATTCTTCAACCGTATCTCTGAAGTACAAGACAACTTGCTCTTCTACGATAAACTCGCCCTGCCCATCGTACCCAAGCCCTTCGACATCATCACCATCACGGAATCTCTTCATGCAACGGAAAATTCGACGGTCTATAGCGGCTACTTTGTCGACCGACAAGGCAAGCGTTATGAGGAATACTACGATGTTGCGTTTAAATTTGGAGACGATGAAAAGTTATGTCAAGAGGCGGAGAAATACGACAGGATGTCTAGACTACAAGGAAAGGCGATTCCCCGCCTGATTGGACTTGCTTTTGCAAGAAGGACAAGAGGCGGCTACATGGGTTGTCTCATGACGGAGAAGTTTGGCTCTGCCTTGGACTGTGATCTTATTTCTCTAGCGCGATCAGACAAGTACGTCGCAACTTTTACTTTCATCCCTCTCATCACCTTTTCTTCTTCAGGGCAATCATCCTCAATCACCTTCAAGTTATACACGACAGAGGCTTAATTCACGCGGATTTCAAGGAGAACAACGTCCTGCAACGAGGACCATCAGAGTTTCGACTTGTCGACTTTGACCGCATGCGAGAGACGCACAGATGCACCGCGACCGGCAAGGCTGTCGACTTTAGAGAGCAGCCCGACACCCTCTCGATAGAAGTTTGGGACGTGATTTGCGCTTCTGTACGCGGCCCCGGGATGGCCATGGACTTTTGGGATGATGGTATGTATGTCCCAGGTGGTTTCATGATGATCCTCACTGAAGCTCGCACACTGCAGGCACGGTTTTTATCAATGGGTACACTTGGAAAAAGGAGGGCCTGCCGTCCGCTAGAATCATGGAACTTGTTTTCCCCGAAGTTATCAAGGACAAGTACGCAAGTACCTCGGAGCTGGCCGAGCTTCTCCAGCTCTATTTCAAGCATGTCCAGACTCTCCTCGAGAGCGGGCGGTGCGATGTAGAGTACCTGAAAGCTCACATCGATGAAATTGCAGCGCAAGTTGAAAAGGAATGGCGGCGCAAGCGGGTTCAAAATGTCTCCTAACCGTTAACGCGCCAGGGCACGGACGCGTCACGGTGTACACTGATCTCAGTCTGTCAAAATTAGATCGCCTGATAATGTACAATGTATACCAATGAATCAATATTCTCTCTGTCCCTCCAAAAAATGATTTCAGTCTCTGTCAAGCCAATCGATATCCCGAGGTTGAAAGGACCTATAGAGCGAGTAGTGCTTTCCTTTCCACCATCAGAGCCTCGGATTTCTGTGAGGGCGACGTGGAAGTGGGGCGGGGTTGAAATTGAGTAGATATTGCTGTACATTTTATTGTTACGGTACAAATACCTCTTGCGCAGTGGTATATCTCGGGCGAGCGGAGCATGGTCAGCGGGTCGTACAATTGACCGCAACTAACCATTTAGAACGCTAGCAGAATAACTCCCGCCACAAAATGAAAACCAGCTGGACGTGATAGAACGTCATCCAGTGGTCGGCGGCTCGTCATTCGTTCGTCATATTGTCGCTGTGGCGGAATGGTGGCGCTAAGTTTCAGTGCTTATCGCCGCCAAAAGAATAGATAGCATGCAGAAATACGCGAATACAAGAGAAGATTGGACGACTGAGAGAAAACACATATTTAGTAGCTTGCTCCATAAACCATATGCAAAACAGCATACCTATACTACAATGAAGAAACCCAAGCGAGAAAGAATCACGTCGTCTTTCCTTCCATAGCCTGCTCCACCAGTTCGCCCACGTAGCGCTCAAACTTTTCCTGGTCCATGGTGCCTTGTTCGTCGAAAAAGGCGTTATATTCCTTGCAAGTACGTGTCCTGCCCTTGGCTAATAAGGATTTTCCGTTGCTTGCGGAGCGCACGTATGCTACATTGAGCTCATAGGCCGGTGGTGACGTCGACTTGGTAGGCACTGTTCTCGATTCGAGGGATATCCGTTCGGTTACAATCTGCGGGGTCAATGAACATGAGACAGTAATATTGAAGGACGTCCGTACTCGTTTAGAGAAAGTTTTCCGTTTGCCGAGAAAGACAGTGTCGCCTTCGATAAGGTATGCGTATAATGTTTGTAGCAGTGTTAGTAGGCAATATCTGAAAAAATGCAGGGCGATTAATCAAGGCGTCATTGTGGCTGAGCGGGTGCGACGTACATGCCCAATCCTGCCCACACGACTGGCTTTGACTGCTCAAAATCCACTTTGTATCCATAGAACGCTGTTCCTGCAGCAACAAACACGCCTGCCCAGCCGAGCCCTAACCGCACGTCTGTGTGCACGAAGATCTGGTTGAATAGGTCTGGCCGTGAGAGGTACTGTAAACACAATGTTAGCACCCGCTCTCCACGACGCCACCGGGCCACATACGCGTTTGACTGCATCGTCGCAAGCATTTTTGAGTTCTGTGAGGTTTGCGTTGTTGACTTTGACTGGTTCGCGCTCTTCAGGAGGCACGATAATACTGAGAGGCCCTGTCGGTATATCTTCCGACTGCGGTGAGCGACTGGGGCTCGGTGAAGAGGCTACCGTTCCGTTTCCTGTTTTCTTTGAGCGGGCCATGGGGGAAGATGATGAGAGTAAATAAGACAGAGTGACCAAAATCGGTAACGTGTCCGGCAGCTTTGCCACGTGGTCCAACACCATCCACAACAGCGATGAGCAAGCGGATAGCTGTCCTTGGTGGCGGTCTGACTGGCCTTTCTGCTGCATTCCACCTTTCTCGCCGTTTTCCCGACGCTGCAATTCGCGTCTTTGAAAAAAGCAGCCGTGTCGGTGGCTGGGTGCGCAGTGAACGCGTAACTCTCAACAATCACCGCGCCGACACTGCCCAGATGACGCTGGAGACGGGGCCGAGGACCATCAGACCCAAATCGATGGCAATACTTGAGCTGGTGGGCACACCGCGTTGGGCCTCATGCTCACCCATTGACAGGCCACCTAGGTCCATCTGCTCCGCCTCCAAGACTCGCTCATCACTGTGCCCAAGACTGCCCCGGCCGCGCAGAACAGATTCATCTACGTCCCAGAGCTTGGCCGCATCGAGTGTATCCCAGCTGGAATATCTGCTCTTTTACGATCCCCACTTCGCAAAACGTTAATGTCCGCTGTCGCATTCGAGCCATTCAGGAAACGAAACCGGCCTGCTGGGATCGACGAGGATATCGCAGGCTTTATGTCCAGGAGATTCGGAGAGAAATTCGCGCGTACTTTTGGCAGCGCCCTCATCCACGGCATATATGCAGCCGACTCGCGAAATGTCAGCGTACGAGCAGCAACACGCGATACCTTATGGAGCATCGAAGAGCGTGGTTGGGGCAGCGTAGTGCTTGGACTAATGCCCGGAACCAAGCCTTCACCAGTACCGCAGTACGACCTCGGAACCGTACCTAACCTTGTCAAGGACGCGTCTGTTTTCTCGTTCAAAGGCGGAATGTCCACTCTCACAGACGCCCTGCAAGAGTATCTGTCCAAGCAGTCAAAAGTAGACATCCAATACAACAGCCCCGTCGCATCCATCGAGGGTACAAATGTAAAGACACAAAACGGCGAACAGTACGATGCTACCCACGTTGTCTCGACAATCCCCCTCCCTTCGTTGCACGCTCTACTTCCAAACATCCCCCACTTGACTGACAATCCTTCTTCCACCGTGACTGTCATCAACTTCGTCTTTCCCGTCCCCTCATCCTCCATCCATCCGCCAGGTTTCGGATACCTCATTCCCCGCCCTCTAGAAGGCTACACATCCTCAAGCCCCGGAATCCTCGGCGTCATATTCGATTCCTGCTCTCTCTCCTCCCAGGACTCTCCCTCCGCATCTGCCAACTTTACTAAACTAACCGTAATGCTCGGTGGACCGTATCCCTCAACGGCCGATGTCCCTGATGTCTTGAAGCATGTCGCAAGCCACCTAGGGAAGACGCTCCCGGAACCTGTCCTGACGAAGGTCAATCGCCATGTCGACTGTATTCCGACGCCAACACCCGGGCATTTGGAACGCGTGGTGGAGATGAGGCGGGCAATTAAGGAACAGTGGGGTGGCCGCTTCGAAATTGCTGGTGCAGGCGTCGATGGTGTTAGTTTGGTTGATTGTGTAGAGTCGGGGAGGAATGTTGGTAAACATTGGTGATTGTATGTGTGTCTGCGTCTCTTCATTGGAAGAGAGCTGATTTGGAAATGAACGTATTTGCAGATATGCTTGAGTTAACCATGGAGGTTGCAATCCACCGTAAATATCACGATAAATTGCCCCGTCGTCTGGCTCCTCCATAATCAGTTTACGAGCAGTGTCTCGAACTTGATACGTGTGATAGCATACTAAAACCATGCTGCGGTTGCGAACGACTCAAGACTGTAGATAGTGTTTTTTCAGGATTCCCCATTTTCAGCGGACTCTCGGCTGGCTCGTTCTTCGATTGAGGACGCGTTGATGATATAGCCTCGTGTGCTCTATAGGTGGCAAGTCGGTTTTCGTTGCTGACATTCACGTCTTGATCGTCTGAAATGGAACAGAGTAGACTCGACACTAGTCGCTTCATCAAGCCGATCGGATCGTTGGCCAGTGTCCTCATCCCCGACTAGGTTTTTCGATCCAAACTATGTCTGTGTCTTCGTTGCAGGCCTGGAGAACCCATGCTGAAGCCGTCCAAAGTCAAGGGCAGTGGTGCTACGACGCGTTGTGGCTACCCCTGGCTCCATTTTTCGAAACACATGGCTATCACCTCTGGGTCCAGTGCAGCAAATGGACACCCACGAAGAAAGGGTTATGCCCTCTCGCTCCTCCGAATTCTCATCCACGCGTTTTCGATGGGTATTCGTACTCGTCACCCTATCTGCTGGACAGTGACGCGAAAGACAGCTTGCAACAGATGGTGAGTGCGCTTGCTCCTGTCCTTCGAACGATAGTAGCTGACCCGCTAAGCAGAGCCCGGTTATCTGTCCTGCGCGGGCTGCGCAGAACCACGACGTTATGATCCGCTTGGTTGCGATTGGTGCATCCGGCGAGCAGCACCGACGCGCTTTGGAGAGACTAGGAGCCCCACATCTCGCCTTCCTGCCTCAAAACCATTCTGTGCCCGTTCTCAAAAGGCTTGTGTATGATAACAAGTACTATTTCGCTGTATTCCCAATCATGCAAGACATAGTGTCGCTGCCGGATTTTCATGATTACTTAGAGGCAGCTGACTATGTCGAACAACTTGTCGAGGTAAGCCATGTTCACGCCATTTTTTGGTTTTTTGTGATCAACTCAAGCTTGCACAGGGCTTGGATTTCTTTCATGAGAGATTAGTTTCGCATGGAGTACATCCTCTGTTTCTCCGTCGTTCTTCTATGAGTATTGACCGTTTAACGGTCTCTAGGATATTTCCAAAACAAATGTTCTCATCAACCTCGTTGGACGACCTCTAGTCACGGCGAATGAGCCTCTGCGTTCTCGATTCCCAGCTCGCTACTCGCTATTATTATACGGATTTCGAATGTGCGACATGTCCTGACGAAGGAGACGAGAGTCCGGCTTCCGTACAGGATAATCCGTTGACTTGGAGTGACCGCGAAGGCGTCTATGGTCGACCTTGCGCGCCCGAAGTATCCGAACCTGGCTTTTATAGTCCCTTTCGTGCAGATATATGGCAACTTGGGGATATGCTTCAGACTGAATTTGAGGTATGTCTCACTGAAGAGTTTCTTCTTGGGCGACTTGAACTGATTCATGGCAAGGACTCTCCTCACTTTGAGGGATATCAAGTGTTATTCAAGGAAATGATGAAGGACGATCCGGTGCTGAGGCCTTCGTCCAAAGAGGCTTTGGTAGAAGTGCGGCGCCTCATGCAGGAGCTTCATCCTATTCGTGGTTTTTCTAGCGAGGAGCCTAAGGCTATAGTTCAAGTTGAAGTTGGGAATGCGCCCGGTGTCCTGTAGGATGTGCTGGGTATAACAATGTAGATGTTAGAAACGTCAGCAATCTTGTGCGTGGTGGTCGTGTCTTGGTCATCGCTTGTTGTGACGTCCTCGAGCGCGGGCCATCTGACAGTTGTTTAGCATGAGTCACTGCGTATCCGGCGATCGAGTTCAGCAGCTTACACTCTCATGTCCACCAAGACACTAAACGATTTGATTCAAAGTCTTCCGAAGGCTTTACGCCCTCCTTCAGACAAGTCTAATGGCCTATCTGTACGCGAAAACGAAATTAGCATCGGCTTGTCTCCAAAACTGAGAGGGCTCGTAGGAAGGATTCGTATCTGTCATTGAAGCGATACAGAGCTTCAACCAGTTACCGCCCGGATTGAAAGCGCGTCTCGGGGTGCACTACTCTCCCCCACAGTTCGACTTTGGGTGGCTGATCGACATAGCGGGTCTCATCTCGACGCTTCAAGCGAGCCACCCCGATTGTCTTGTGTACGCCACTATAGAAGACGGGATGACGGGCGACAAGCGCCAAGTGTTGGATCAGCGTGATACCTTTGCTCGCGTGCAGGAGGAGTTGGGGATAGCCACACGGTGGACACTGTGTCTTGAGGATACTTTGGAGATTGAGGATGACGGTGTGAGGTGTTTGACGTTGACGGACAGCTATGTCAATGGGAACGAGACCCCGGAGATGGATGTTATAGAGCTGGTTAAGAATTTCTTTGTTGGAGGAGGAGCCGAGGTGGTTTTTGGATTTTCATGATGCGGTGTGGTGTCACAGGCTGTTCTTCAAATTGCCCGATGGTGAGCTTATTGCTACGACTGATTTTTGGTGAGTTAGATGTGTGTGTTCTATATGTAAATGAGGCTGATCATCCGTTTGGTAGATTATATAGATAGCCTTTGCTTTCCGCTGAGTGAAAGTAAGTAGCACGTATTCTTCTTGTCCCTGTGAGTTCAGAGCGTGTCTCAGCCGCACAGACACGTCAATGCAAAATAAAAGTGAAGGATTGAGCACATACATTCCCTGAAGTCTTATGAAGTGGGGAAGAACTCAGGTGTTGGATTGGTTTCGGCCACTCATCCTGGATCCGGAGTGCATACGATATCCTGTGGCGAGAAGGCTCGAATGGTATGTCGGGACTCAGTAGATTCAACCATAGTATGATTTCGATGCGAACGTTAGCCTGATAACGATAGTATTAAGGCGTGCGTGTCAGATCCCTCGTGAGTGGTGTATGTTTGTCATGACGGAATCAAAGTCCGCTGAGCTAGTGTTAGGGGAATTAGCTTCTTGTCTGATTGACAATGACATTTACATGAGGCCTCTGATTGACCGTGTAATTTACTGTAGATTAACACAAGGGGGTCCGGGGCGCAGCCCCGGGAGCTCAAGAGATTTACTGCTATTTAGCACCCAAAATGACCGTCAATTACATGTAAATTAGGCTCCCAGGCGGTAAATCTCCGACTTGCCGGGGACAAGAGCCCAACAGTTACTCGCCACAATCACCAATGTTCATACTGTGCTATCAAAGTCCGCGAGCTTTGTGGCGTCTTTCAATGATGATGCCGTCGTGTGATGGCCGCCACTTAAGTAAGTGATCCTATGCAAGAAATGTCCCTTGAGACCTCTATACGGACTTCTTTGGTTGTGGTGGACGTACAAAGTGATGCCCAGTAACAGTAAATTGTGTCCCGCACAATTTCTGGCCCAGTTGCGTTCCATTTCACATAAGAAATGGACTGATATTGGTGCCCAGCCTCTGAAGCTGATTTACTCTGATTTACATGGCATATTCAGGTCAACTGTAATTTACCTGAGATTTACCATGCTAATTTGCCGAGGTAAATTACCACTACCTAATTCCCCTAACACTAAAAAGAGCTTTCCTCATTTGGTTGGCTTTCCACCATCATGATCTTCGGATCGACAGCGACCATACTCTATATTTCCTGAGTCTTCCTGCTTATTACGCGTCGGAAATTAAGTTCCATTCGTGTCCCAGCGCGCTGAAAAATGCGCTTCGGCATCGCATTATACTGGGCTGCCGGAGACCCATCGCACCCGACATCTCACTTCCACTGGGCGCTCGCATTATCCCCCGAACCGATATGGGACACCAGCGATGTGAGGATCTACCAGCTCCAAGGCGAGCAGCCCAACTGCCAATGGCACTTTTCCATCACCTCCCTGGTCGAGCCCACGCTCGTCGGAGTGGTCGAGCTGCTCGAGTTGACGGGCTCGGAAGACGAGCAGCGGGCATATCACGATCTGATTGACAGCATAGTGCGCACGCACGGCGCGCAGGAGCCACAGGATCGGGTGCTCATCGCGGGCCCGGAGGGATGGACGTGCGCGGCTTGGGCGCTGCTCGTGCTGAACGACTTGGAGGAGGCTGGGCTGTTTGATATGCCCCCAGAGGTGACGTGGAATGATATCTACACGTCGGTTATTGAGCGTGGTCATATTCTGAGAGATCTGGTTCCGCTTATTTCGCCCTATCCTACGTTGCGTTTGGTTAGTATTGTCCCTTATCAAGAGCCATATGCGCGTCCTCATGATGTAATTTTGTAGGGTGCATGAAAGGGGAGCGCATACTGGTAGTCCCGGCGTACCGGAATTAAAAGGCTTGATGTCAAGTTCCGACGAAAGTCACTACGCTGCTCTTTCGGAGTCGGGGTCATCGCACGGGATCCATCGATTTACTGTCATCCTCTCACCTACTCCTCTATCAATAGACGAGTCTTTCCACCGTACCGCACTAATCGCTTTACACTATGTGCGCACCCGATCTATCGTTTGCCTTGGTCAATCAACGCCGGGTTCAAGTCAATACGTTGTTCCTTAGCAAGCTGCGGGCTTCATGAGTTTCAACACCATGTCTGAGTCGCTTGGCCAAGTGCCGCGTTATACAGGCTGCGATGGTATAAGGACACCTTTTCTTCTTCCTTCTTAATTGTCACTCAATATGATATTCTTCGTCGCCAAGATGCTCTTGCCTTTACACTAGGTCGCCTGCCGCCATGATGTGCTCCTCAATCACAACTTCTGCTTACGAACAACTGCCTGCCAGTCATCCTCAAACTCAGACTCCCATATCTCCTCGAGCTCCTTCCTTGCTGCAGCACTAACGTCTGTCCAACCATCACCATCTTCCATCGCGTCGATATCGACCACGTCAAACCGATCACCCGCCCAGATCCCTCGGTGTATATCATGGCTTTCACAATACGCCATGCGCATGTCGGGATCAGTCGACCACGCAATGCGCGCCAAGACAAGGCTCCCAAATGACATATGGTACACCGAGGAACTACCGTTCCTTGTCAAAGCAAGTGCGCTTTCGCGAACGAAGACCTTTTTCGAGAGGTTGCGCAAGGCGCGAGGCTTCTTGGGATCATCGCTGCTCGAAGCCTGTGGCAGCTCCATGTCGCGCCAAGCAGAGAAATCGTATTTGTACCGTGGCAGCCATTCAGGGAGGTCGTTCGAAGGTTCATCATCAACCGGGCGAAATTTCGCTATGGCTGCGGCAAGTCGAGGATTCTTCAAAACTGGCCGCGGCGGACGGGCCCATGGATTCCAATCTTTGAGCGTGCAGCGCTTATAGAACTCGTAGGTCGGCCAGCGGACGTCGGAAATGCTTCGACTGGGATAAATGACGATGTGCCTCATTCTGCTGGCGTCGTAGTCGTAGTCGTAACAGAATTCCTCCTTCATCATCTCTAGCTCTGCATCAGTGAAGAGACCTTCAGGACAGTCTGTGGCGTAATCGCCCATGCAGATGAGACGGTCGCCGCGCCAATCTTGGCAGTCACCAGCGTGTGCTATGTATAGGGCTTTGAAATGAGGGAGGCCGATCCTCCAGAAGTATGAAGCGGTCAAACAAAACGCGAAAACGTCCACCGGGTCGTCTACCTTGGAAAAGATAATATTCTGCAGCTCGCATGGTAGGTGACATAGGCCTGTTCTACTTGCACCGTAAGGGGCATTGCCAACATTCAAATAGCTGTAGCACGCACTGGGAAGGCTCAAGCTTTTCAGCGTTCTTAAAAGGCTGCCCATGTAAAGGGTCTTCTGGGAACTTGACGCCGGACGAAGAGATGAGTTTGAGTATAGAAGCAGCTTTGCCTCCACCAGGAAAGCTCTCTCCGAATTTACCTAGCGAAGCTAGACAGATTCTCTTGTCAATGTTGTAAATGGTCCAGTACTGGCCCATTGTGGGCAGGAATCGTGCTGGTGTTGGTGAAGGTGCTGAACACGTGCCGTCGCCGCATGTCGGTTGGCCCTACGTTCCAAACCTGACTGGAGGACGTACAAGGCTAAATCGCAGATAGTGATTGACCTTCTTATTCCTAGCCAGATATAGTGCCTTGTGGGATGCGCTATGGATATAATCAAGCAAAAAAACAATATATATGAAACTACATGATTCAACAATCCTTCTACTTTAACTTATATTGGGTCTTTCGCATCACAACTGGCTCTTACGGACGAAGTCCTGCCAGTCACTTCCAAACTCAGACTCCCATATCTCCTCGAGCTGCAGCGCTAACATCTGTCCACTGATCCTCGCGTTCGACTATATACATGGTGGTGATGTCGAGTATATAACAATTAACTTTGTAAGTGTGCTACTGGTAGTGTTCCTCACAATCGCAAATAAAAGTCTAAAGGACCAAAATGCATACTCATACTTTGGATATAGACTTTTTGTACGAGTACATCAAAGCGGCTCTAAAGATACTTCTAGGAAGGCTTGAATCACAAGCCCGATTCACGAACCTCGGCCTCCCAATGACTAGCCCCAAACAATGCCCTCCATGTTTGGATCAGCTGCTCCCTCGCTGCAGTGCTGACGTCGGTCCAGCCCTCCTCGTGTTCAATCGCGTCAATATTGACAATGTCGAACCGGTCACCCGCCCAAACTCCCCGGCAGAGTTCATCATCATTTGTTGTGCCCAAGCTGAGCTCGCACGACCATACGATGCGCAACACAATAAGGCTCCCAAAAGACATATAGTAGGGTTTCGCATCCTTTTCCTCATCCTCTTCCTCATCCTCCTCATTCGTGTCCTCCTTGCTAAGAGCAAGCGCGTCGTCGCGAACATAAACCTTCTTCGAGAGGTTGCGCAAGATGCAGGGCCTTGCGTGTTCAAGAGTCCCCGAGGCCTTGGGGAGGTCCATCCAGGCGGAGAAATCGTACTTGTAAAGCGGTAGATACTGTGGTAAGTCGTTCCCGGGTTCATCGTCGTCCAAATCAATGGAAGGGTGCAACCGTCGCATCATTTCGCTGAATGGACCGTGCCTTCTCTCCTTGGCTCGACGAGCTAACGGGTTCCATACGCTAAGTTCGCAGCGCTCTCTGAAATTGCAGCGGTAAGGCCACTTCACATCGCGAAGTTTTTGGAACGTGTCAAGGAGCTGCAAGTCCACGCTTGGGTCTTCGCCATAACAGTCAAAGTAGTTATCCGTTAATACTTCAAAGTCTGCGTCGTTGAAGAGACCCTCGGGGAAATCGTCGGCATTATCGCCTATGCAAACAAGACGATCGCCGCTCCAGTCCTTGGCGCGCCGGACGTAGTCCATGTAGAGCGCTTTATAATGGGAGAGCCCAATCCTCCAAAAGTGCGAAGCGGTTAAGCAGAAGGCGAACACGTCGACCGGGTCGCATAACTCTGCAAAGATTGCATCCTGGAGCTCGCATGGTAGGTCACATAGCCCTGTTCTAACCACAATGAGCACCCAAAAAAGTACAGGAGCTCTGGAACTTACTTGTCAGACTTGAATTTTCGAGCCTCGTTATAAGGCTGGCCCTCCAACGGATCTTTGGGGAACTTGACGGTACCCGAAGAGATGAGCTTGACAATAGTAGCGGCTTGGCTTCCTTCCAGAAAGAACTCTGAAAACTTTCCTAAAAAGCCTGTAGACACCCCCTTGTATGCGTTGAAGATTTGGAAGTATTGTCCCATTACGGACTTATGGGGGAGATAGTGATGGTGGGAGTTGAAGCTAAAGAAAGTGCAACAATGAGCGTGACGCTTAAAAAAATGGGCGCGATCACGTGCCATGTCGTAACGCCGCAGTGTCACACTAAGTGGCCACTGCCCAGTGCCCACTGGCCATGATCAAAACCTCTTTAACCAGTGGAGAAGTGGACCATCTACCATTGAGTAGGTGACCCTACTCTTGTAGCTCCAAGAGGTTGGTGACAAGACATGTCAAATTTGAGGTAGGCGGCGACGCAAGATGCATGGACGTCCCCAAAGGCGTACGTCTGGTCATCAACCGCGCCACAATGCGGCGTACGTGGGGATAGAAGATGTCGCTGGATCCGAGGACGCCCCACGGCCCGCTGATGTCAGGGACTCCGAGGTTGGCTACGACGTCGCCTGAGCTAAGGTCGGTGATTTTACCGCTGCGTATACCATAAATTCGCGTCTTAATCATCAATCCAAGCTCATCACAAACAGGTTACTTATGTCTTGAAACTGCATCGTAGTCTTTGATGGAACAAGGTCAGAATGAAAACAATGCTAAGTACAATTACATTGAGATTCCAATTTGGATATACACATCTCGTACTAGGCGGCTCTGAGATACTTATGCTCCTTGAATCACATCTCCATTTCACGAACCTCGGCCTGCCATCTATCACCAAACTTCTCCTTACATACTTGAATCAGCAGCTCCCTCCCTTCAGTGCTGACGTCGGTCCAGCCCTCCTCATGGTCAATCGCGTCAATATTGACAATGTCAAATCGGTCACCCGCCACAATTCCCCGGCAGAGCTCACGATCATGCGTTGTGCGCCATGTAAGATCACTGGACCACGCGATGCGCAACACAAGAAGACTCCCATACGACACATAGTAAGGTCCCGCATCCTTTTCTTCATCCGCCTTCTCCTTCTCGCCTCCCACATCCTCATTGGCGTCCTCCTTTTCTAGAGTAAGGAAGTCGTCGCGAACGTAAACCCTTTTCGAAAGGTTGCGCAGGATACAGGGCCTTGCGTGATCACGGGTCCCCGAGGCCGCGGGGAGGTACACCCAGTCGGAGAATTTGTACTTGTAAAGCGGGAGGTACAGCGGCAAGTCGTTCCCGGGTTCATCCTCTTCCAACAACTTTTCCGGAGTGCTGGACCTATTCCGACGTCGAACAGCCGGGGTGATTCGACGTTTCGGCTTCCTCTCAGCCAGACGAGCTAACGGGTTCCATCTTGTCAGTTTGCAGCGGTTTGTGAATCTATAGCTGCCAGGCCACTGCACATCGCGAAGTTTTCGGAACGTGTCAGTGAGCTCCAAGTCCAAGCTCGGTTCTTCACCATAACAGTCAAAGTACGAATCCTCTAATATATCGAGGTCTTCGTCGGTGAAAAGACCCTTGGGAAGACCGTCGGCACCATCGCCTATGCAAACAAGACGATCGCCGCTCCAGTCCTTGGCGTGCCGGACGTAGTCCATGTAGAGCGCTTTGTAATGGGAGAGTCCAATCCTCCAGAAGTGCGAAGCGGTTAAATAGAAGGCGAAAACATCGACCGGCTCGCATAACTCTGCAAAGATTGCATCCTGGAGCTCGCACGGTAGGTCACATATCCCTGTTCTACTCACGATAAGTGCCAAGCAAATGTACAGTAGCTCTGGAATATACCTGGCAGACTTGTATTTCTGAGCCCCTTTTTAAGGCTGGTCCTCTAATGGATCTTTTGGGAACTTCACGGTAGCCGCAGAGATGAGCTTGACAATGGTAGCGGCTTCGTGTCCTCCCAGAGAGAAATTTCCCATACAGCCTAAAGAAACCCCTTTGTCCGCGTTGAGAATTTCCCAGTATTGTCCCATGGTGGCGGGAGATAGTGACGGTGTTAGTTAAAGAAGTGCAACAATGAGCGTGACGCTTTACATGGCGCGATCACATGTTTTCTCGTAACGCCCAAAATGTCACGCCGGGTCCATACTGGGCGAAAGCTTCTACAGTTTTTGGTATATTTTCAGCGCAAGTCTTGTTGAAATATTGAGGCTCTTCACCCAGTGTGACATTGACTAAAACCTCATGCTGCAACGAAGTGGACTATCTATCCTTGAGTACAGCTCACACTAATTCCTCTTGAGCAGCTCTTCGAGCAAAGATGTGTTACAACAAAATAGGTATATAAAATAATAAATCATGAAGCATCGTGAAAATAAATACCCATGTACCGCTCCTAGCGAGACAGTACGTGTCATGAAACCCATTAAACTTCAGCCCTCAACTCTTCCCATTCTTCTCATTAACATCTTTCCAAAAATCATCCCAACTCTCCGTTCTCCGCACCTGCGGGAGACCATCCGCCGCCGGTGATGGCTCGTGATTGAAGGCATCCTTCTGCGCCACCGCTATCCGGTCTAAAGCCTTCATTAATGACGGCGTGTAAGGCACTGCGCCTGTAGGGGCCACAGTCGTCGATGAGTTGGAATTCGACGACGAAAGTCCACGCTGTATAAAGCTCGGAACGTCCTTCCCATTGTCACGATGATGCTGCGCCTTCTTGGGACTTCCCAGATCCTCCTCGTAATCCGAGTATTCTGGTACGTTGCCGAGCTTCTTCACAATGACATCCTTCTCGCTGTCATAGTCCATTTCGCCTTCCACTAGCGTTGGAGTGGTCGACGCCATGGAGGCTTTCTGGCTCAGCCATGGTCGCTGAGGCTTAAAGTAGTCCTCCTCTGAATCCGAGCTCAACTCGCCTAAAGGTCGGAACTTGACTGCTTCCCGATTCTTCCTTCCCATCCGTGCTTGGAACCGCGCTTCACGGTTCTTGGTTGATCGAGCCTTTTTCAAGAACCCGGGACTCGGAGGAACTTCAAAAGACGGAGACCGCGAATCGTACTTGTGAAGCTTCAGAGGAGACGAGGTCGAAGTGGCTTTATCATCTGGGAAGATAATTTCCGTTGGTCCCTTCTCCGAAGAACTGAAGATACGATCCCAAGCAGAAGTGAACGGCTTGAAAGAGCCCGCACGATCGGAAAGGTTGGGAAGATTGGCAGCGTAATTGGCGAGATAACTGTCCCATTTCTACGAAGCGTTAGCAAAGAATTGCGGGTTTGAGAACCGCTTACCTCGTCAGGACATTCGCCGAATTGCTTGCGCAGGAAGAAGTCGACAAGCATGCCAAAGAACAGGAATAGGCAGAAACCTGCGCTGAGTCCCTTCTCCTGGGTGGTACCCCATTCGATGCTAGCGCTAACCCAGAGTCTCTGCCAGACATTTTCCCAGGCCGGAATGCCAGCAAGAATGGCAATGGAGAGAACAATCCCAAAGGCGCCCATCGAAGCGGTTGCAAATCGCAAAGAAGCATGCTGGAATTTTGCGAGGGGTAACATGCAGAAGATGGTGAGAATGGGCATGCATATGGATATGAAGACGACTCGGGTGAGCAGCGAAGGGTGGATGATAACCGAGAGAGCAAGCGCAAATAGAGTCCTGCATTTGACGTCAGACTGGAGCCAAATTGATAAGAAGTAGCATACCCTCCCGATATACCAGCCAGCGCAAGCGCACAGTACTTCCAGCGCCCAGCAAGGAACGTGGTGACGAGCGATGACAGAAGCCATACTGCAACGAAGGACTTGGATGTTAGTGCATTCGTAGATGATAACGCCGGAATCATGAGAGCAAGGAATGTCGAAAAGTGCACTGCAGGACAATTAGCAGATTTCTCGTCCACCTATGACTATGCATACCTCCGAATGAATAGCCGATAGCTAGACCGCCGATTCCGCCCTCCAAGAGCCATTTGGGCTTCCTCTTCGGAGAGTCGAATGCCCCCGGAAGAAGATCATCTTTCGGGGCGAATTGTCTTGTACGATCCAAGGTAAAAAATGTGCCGGAGAAAGTGACGAGGAGGGAGAGGAATAGAAGAGGTAGAGAGTAAGCAAGACTGAATGTCGTCGAGGGCAACAAAGTCGTAAGAGTGTATAGTTCGTTAATCGTCGTCATGATCGTTAGTGTTTATATGGTATCGCTTTTTAATTATGTTCTTGAAGAAAAACGACCTCTGGAACGTCGACGGCTGTCGTCTTCGCTGTGTGCGACGTTGGGGGCAAGAGGGAATGCGGATAGGCGTGCCTGTCACATGCGTACGTAATGACGCCACTTTCCAAAACGGCACTCGCCTCTTCTTGCGGCTAAGGAGCAGCCGGCTAATCAACGTCGTTAAGATCACCAATCTCCGCTGTACCTTACTCGGATCGTTGGGCATCATTTGAGTCAGATTGGATTATATATAAGTAGACAGTCAAGTTCCTGCGCCGACCCACCACCTGCGCGTCCATGGACGCGCTCTATCTATCTTACCAAGTCTTCGGGGCTACCGGCGCTTACAATGAACGTGGTAAAGAGTAGGAATCAGGCAGTCCCTACATTCGATGGTGCTAGCATCCTGTTTGTACTCCCCTTCCAGTCATCCTTCCCAATTCAAGAAGACTCTATCGCACACTTGTGCGCCCAGATGGGGTTGCGGCTGTAGAGGCAGCTCGCCCAGAGTACCATCAATCTGTGAGTTTGACGCATGGAAGGGGTATGTCGAACAGGATGGATTGCAGCTTATGTGCGAGGTGTATTTGCATATTTTTTGGATTCCTGCTCGTGTCGAAGAGATGTCTGTCTACGACAGCACAAAATGTATGGGTAAATGCATAGTACAACGTTCATGGCGGCCCAAAAATGTCCCATAGTCCGCGATGTGTGCCAGTTGCAAAACCTGTGAGATTTTAGTATCGAGTCAATTGGCGGACGAAACGCACCGGTGAGTATCACGCCTGGTTCTCGAACACTACCCGAAGGAAGTCGGATGAAGGAAAAATTAGGTGGTCCTGTCGACCGAGAATAGTCTGAATC
The DNA here is from genome assembly GCA_015501055.1 of Mucidula mucida. Lineage (NCBI taxonomy): Eukaryota > Fungi > Basidiomycota > Agaricomycetes > Agaricales > Physalacriaceae > Mucidula > Mucidula mucida. The sequence continues at coordinate 189,310 of JADNYV010000019.1, forward strand.
GAGTTTCACCGACGCCGGCACGAAGCTGAACGTCGGCGCGCCGCAAAGTGCACTCAAGGACAGAACCCAACACCGCGTGTATCCCCCAGCGATGTCCCTCGTACGTTCAACCCATAGGACACAAACATTACGCGAACATCATTCGGAAATGTCTGGTGTAGAGACTTGTGAGCGCAAATCCAGTATGCTACAATCGCATGGCTTTACGCGTCTCGCCACACACTGCAGTACCCAGCGTGCGGCCCCCGCAGATATCGCTCAACGCGGATCGCCACACACCGAAGTACCACCCACGGCGGCACAGAGACCACATAAACGCGATAGTACACTGGAGGCGCGAGTGTTGTCGAAGGGTTCTATCCAGTCCTCGCAGCAAATTCCATTTCCAAGAGCACTCTCCCTCAATTCCGAAGAAAAGTCGTCGGGAATGTGAGTGTCCGAGAAGGATTTCTGATACACTGCTTGGCCTCTTAAAGCCAGGCCCAGCTAGAGCCAATCAAGGGAGACGACATACTCAGACCTTACCCGCTCGTGAAAAGAGACTCGAAGAGTCCTGTCTGTAACGAGCATCGCGACATTCGGTCGACAGGAAGAGAGAAGAAAAAGCGCAAACTTGAAAATAAATCTGATGGACAGAGCTTGGTTGTGCTTGGCTGGGTCTTGTGCATCAGATGGAATCCGACGCGCTGCCCAAGAACGACTTGAGAACGACCATCATGGCGACAACTGTTCCAGTCAAGAAACCGACTCCTGGATCTAGTACTCAAGCGCTGCAACCTACAGTGTGCTTGACACCGCCCAATCCAGGCCCGATGCACGACGAGCGCCCTCTCTCCGATATCATTGGACAGCCCTTCACGCCTTTCGACCACCAAACTGCCGTCGTACGTCCATTTGCCGACGAATCTGCGCGTGATGCCGCGTTTGCCCAAGGTATATGCGTCTACATGTCGTCCTGACGCGTCTCATCCTCTTGTAGAACTCAGCGCGATGCTACTCGATGTGATGCTAGAGACACACGCCTGGGCCGCCGCCCGCCCCAAACAAGAAAGCCAGATTGCCATCCAGAAATACGAAAAGAAGATATCCGAGGTTATGGAAGTGGAGAAAGAGCAAGGCATGTTGGCTCCTCCTTCCTTTTCCTTCTCGTACATCCCTTCCCTCGTCTTTGGTGCCCATTGATTGTAACTTGGGGCGAGTAATCAACTGACTGCCATCCAGAACAAACACGGGAACGCCTCAACGACTTTGTCTGTAGTATGAAGAACGCGTTGGCGGCGCTCACTGGTCTTGGTCCTTGATTTTTCTAATTGTGTTCTTTCGCTACTGCTGTATCTCGTCATCTGAACTGCTGTATCGCTTCACCGAAATGTATTCTATTTGCTCTCTCCTCGTCGTTCACGCTTGTCTATTTCTGCTAGTACTGATGACTGGAAATTCACCGTATTTGTTTCAGCCTGAAAAGACGCCCCCGACTATGGACATTCTCAGTTCCTACTCGACGCACTCAACGAGGTTTGAATCTGCTGCACGAATGGTTTCCTCGATCCTGTTTGTTATTGACTGATGGCTGAGAATTCAACTTATTTCCGCCAGCCTGGAAAAGCTGCCCATCCCTACATCGCGCGACTCGTGAGACGCAGACGTCCAACGTTGTGCTCGACACACTCCAAGAGATTTGGGTCTCCTAAAGCGGTTTCGGTGAATGGTGAGTAGCCCTTATATCTGCTCGGTCGACACTCAATTTTGGTTTAGACTATGTCAGATTTCAGTGTCGTCGCCAGTGCACAGACGCTGTCTTAAATTAAAAGGACGTCCATCGTGGGTTGTGGCGATCGACCACGTATACCTTTTGGTCAATGTTTGGTGTCACAAGTACGACCTTTAACCAACACCATCACCATCCACAAGACGATCCACCTCCACCACCAGCACCATTTCGACTTAAAATGGGTCAACCCTGGACCATCTTCAACATTGATAAAGGGTCGTGTATAGATTATTTGGAGAAATATGGTGAATTCTTCACCAATGGACGAACAGCTGCTTGCCATATTGCTACGCTATTGTCTTCGGCTGGTGTCAAATTCCCCAAGGACCCCTTGGACGGGCAGCCCTACACAGAGCTTCGGAAGTACAAGTCTTCCAAGTACGTGCCAGAGCTCTCTCAATGTCAATTGCGCGCTGATTGTACGAGTAGAACAGGCATATGTGATCTGCCGTGCGAGCTTCACTATGCCATTTTCGCAGAGCTCCGCGACCCTGTGGATGTTGTCGCGTTCTACATCACCGCTTCTCACTTCTGGAGGGTTGGACTCCCTCACTATAAAGCTCTCTTTACGGAGCATGTCCGCCAAACCTACGATTGGAGCGGTGATTCTCTCATTTGCATGGGTCGTTACGCCAAGGACTGGCCCGAGGGTCTCATCACCGATGAATGGTACGAGTCCCGGAAGGCGTCGTACATTTCACACGATGGCCGTGAGCCGTACCGCATCTGCGACCTCCTCCTTATGTTCAGTCAAGACCTCTGCGACAGGCAGAAGGAGTGGCCCAAATTTGAATTTGATCATCGTTGCCAGCTCACTAAATGGAATCGTTTGTCTCGTGAACGTCAACAGCGTTTCAGGAAATTCAAGTCGGCGGCCTTCGAGGAAGATGACGGACCCACGAATGACTTGCCGGAGTTCTTGCCAATGTACAAGTATGATTTCTCCCCTTGGCTCCGCCTTTACACGACCCGGAGGGTATACGCTCTTGGAAACGGAGAACCTGTTGTCTTGCGCAATCTCTCCAAGAAAGTTTACGTTCGCCAGGATGCACTCGCTCTCAAGTCCGACAATGATGCATCGGTTCACTACATGTCATTTGGTAGTCTCGTGCTCGCGCGCATTGCATGGTCGAACGATTCCAGCATGGCTATGGAATACGCGACTAACCATGATCTGCATCGAGGGGTCTGGGCCGGCGACCGGTTCGATACCGCCTCTGTAGATGACGTCGAACACGATGACCAGTGGACAGATGTTAGCGCTGCAGCAAGGAAGGAGCTCGAGGAGATATGGGAGTCCGAGTTTGGGAGTAACTGGCAGGACTTCGTCCGTAAGAGACGGCTGTGATGTGAAAGACACAGTAGAAGAATTGTTGGTTGTAATACTACCGCGTACATCGTTGTTATTTATCCATTGTTTGCATAGCACATAGGCAGCATATCGCGTTCTGACTATCAACATTCAACCATGTCGACCAATGTGGACCTGGCGCTATCTGATATGTAGCCTTGTACGCCGACTGGTCAGGTTTTACACGTTGATAGCACAAGCACAACGAACACCGCGTTTCGACACCTACTTTCATATGATTTCGCGGCTGTTGATGGGGTCGCTAGATCACAGGCGCCATACCACTATAAGTTGATCAATTTCGCGACTGTGGCTTGGATCGGCCACGTGACTCTGCGGTTTCCTTTGTTTGAAACATTGTTTTGTTACTTTTTAAACCAATACCATCATCATGGGACAATCCTGGACCGTTTACAACATCGACAAGCGGATGATCATAGACTCCCCAGAGAAATTTTATGGAGCGTTCACTGGAGGAAGAACAGCTGCCTCTCTCGTTAAGCTACTATCTTCACCTGGTGTCAAGTTTCCAAAGGACCCCTTGGAAGCCAGGCCGTACAAAGAGCCAAGGAAGCGCAAGTCCTCCAAGTACGTGTCAGGTATCTAAGTATCGGTTATCAGCTCATTGTGCGAGTAGAACAGGCATGTGTGACTTGCCCTGCGAGCTCCACGACGCCATATTTGCAGAACTGTGCGACCCCGTAGACGTTATGGCATTATGCTTGACCGCTTCGCACTTCTGGAGGGTTGGGATTCGGCATTACAAGGTTCTGTACATGGATCACATCCGCCACACCGAGGATTGGAGCGGCGATCGTCTGATCTGCCTGGGAGAATACTCAAGCGATTGGCCGGAGAGTATTCGAAATGAAGAGCTCGATTTACTGATGGAGTCTTACACTGATCACTTTTCCCGCGAACCAGACAACATCGACCAACTCCTCTGTGCGTTCAGTCATAGCCTTCGCAAGATCCATTGGCCCTACGAATATCACTTCACCAGGCGCTGCCGACTTACTAAACGGCATCGCCCGTCTCGCGACTTTAAAGCTTGGTTTGGTCTTTCCGACGCTTTGGAAAATTTGGAGCCCCAAAGCAAATCGGAGAACGACGGAACTCACGTCTTGCGTAACCTTTCAAAGAAGGTTTATGTCTGCCAGGATGCACTCGCCTTGAAATCAGATGATGGTTGTGCCCCGCTTTACTACATATCATTTGGGAGTCTCGTTTTAGCACGCATTGCTTGGTCTAGCGATGATTCTGGCATGGGTATCGCCGATGACGCCGATCTACATCGAGGGGTTTGGGCGGGAGACCGGTTTGATATAGTCAACCTTGCAACTGTTGAACATGATGATGGCTGGACGGACGTAAGCGCCGAAGCAAGGATGCGGCTCGATGAGATGTTGGAGGATTTGTATGGGAGTGATTGGGAATGTTATGTTCGTAACAACGCGTTGTGATTTGCTGGTGTCAAGACTGTCGTATCTACTGCGAGAAGTAGGTATCCGATGTAGTTGTATCTTTTTTGTCCCTTGAATTCAGTTCATGCGCCTCTTAGTCTACGACTCAGGCATATTTTTCTTCATGTGTGGCACCGCACCAACCAAACGCACAACCGTGAGAGATGTGTGTATCGTTCACGGTACCATATGACTCCAATGGAAAGAATAAGTACACTCTGTCAAACCAGAATTGAAAGACGAGGGGAGTGGTCGACGTGTCAGCAGGGCCGGGCGTTATGGTCAAGCACGTGATCGTGCCATTTCTTTTTTCAAGTCATCACACACGTTGTCGAACTTTTTTGAATCACCACCATCTTCGCCTACAATGGGACACTCCTGCAGCGTTTTCAACGTATCCAAGGGGGTAACTGTAGGGTCTTATGAAGGTTTTCGAGATATCTTTCTGTCGGGAAGCGAAGCCGGTGACATTGTCAAGCTCATCTCTTCGACTGGCGTCACATTCCCCAAAGACCCCGTGGAGGACCAGCCGTACAAAGAGGCTCGGAAATGCAAACCTTCCAAGTACGTGGCAGAGCTCCTACCTCTTTCTTGCTCGCTTACTGTGAATAGAACAGGGTTATGTGATCTACCAACCGAACTCCATAATGCAATTTTTGCGGAATTGGACAAGCCTGTCGACGTCTTTGCCTTCTCTTTGACCGCTTCACACTTTTGGAGGATTGGCGTATGTCATTTCAAAGTGTTGTACACCAACTACTTCAGACGCGCCAAGGACTGGAGTCGCGCCCGTCTCATTTGCCTCGGCGATGCCTCTGGTTGTCCCGACGGACTTGTCAGCGAGGAGCTCGTCGAAGAATTAGAGGATGCTTATTTTGATCTCTTCGGTGAAGAGGATGTCGGCATCTACTCGCTCCTTTGTCAGTTCAGTGAACGGGATTATAAAGTGAAATGGCCAATGGCCTGGGATTTCAGAGAGCGCTGTGCGCTGAGCAAACTGAACCCCTTGGTCCGGAAAAAATCCGGAGACGCTTACGGATGGGAAGACGACACGTACCTGCCTCTGTACAAGTACGACTTCTCCGCCTGGATCAAGCTATGCGACCTGCCGAGAGGCCATAACCTCGAAAGGCCCTGCGTCTTGCGCAACCTTTCAAAGAAGGTTTACGTTCGCGACGACGCGCTTCTTTTGGAAACGGAGGACACGACCGAGGATGAGGACGGAGCCGAGGCTGCGGAGGGAGCTGAGGATGCGGAGGAGGATGAGGCCGAGAGTAGGGATGTGCAACCTTACTATATGTCTTTTGGGAGCCTTCTTATATTGCGCATCGCCTGGTCCACCGATCTTAGCTTGGGCACAGCAAATGACGACGACCTCTGCCGGGGAATTTGGGCGGGTGATCGGTTTGACATTGTCAGTCTCGGTGTGGTTGAGAAAGAGGAAGGTTGGACCGACGTCAGTACTGCAGAAAGGGCGCAGCTGATTCAGATATGGAAGGCGGTGTTTGGGAGGCAATGGAAGGCAGAGGTTCGTAAATCGGGCTTGTAGATTGGGGGACATATTTAGACCCGCCTTCGGGTACTCGTACTAAAGGTGTATATCCAAAGCATATTTCAGATGTTCTGGTGTCCCTATATTGGCAGCCGCGAGGAGTACTACAAGAGTGGGCCACACTTAGTGTGACATCGCGGGCGTTACTACAGAGCACGTGATCATGCCATCTCTTTTGTTCAAAGTGTCACGGGCATTGTTGTACTTCCTTAACTAACACCATCACTATTGTCGCCCACGATGGGACAATTCTGGACTATTTTCAACAGAGACAAGGAGGTCTTGATAGATAACTTGGGAAAATTCCCATCATTCTTTCTGGGAGGATACGAAGCCGCTGACATTGTCAAGCTCATCTCTGTGCCTACCGTCAAGTTCCCCAAAGATCCGTTGGAGGGCCAGCCTTATAACGAGGCTCAAAAATTCAAGTCTGACAGGTAAGTTCCAGAGCTCCTGTACTTTTTTGGGTGCTCATTGTGGTTAGAACAGGGATATGTGACCTACCATGCGAGCTCCAGGATGCAATTTTTGCAGAGTTATGCGACCCGGTCGACGTGTTCGCCTTCTGTTTAACCGCTTCGCACTTCTGGAGGATTGGACTCCCCCATTATAAAGCGCTCTACATGGACTACGTCCGGCGCGCCAAGGACTGGAGCGGCGATCGTCTTGTTTGCATAGGCGACTCCGCGGACGATTTCCCCAAGGGTATCTTCACCCCCGAAGACCTCGAAATATTAGCGGATTGGTACATTGACCGTCATGGCGAAGAAGCAGAGATTGACTATTTCCTCCTCTCCGCGTTCCCGGACCTTCGCAAAGTGCAGTGGCCTGCCCGATGGGCATTCACAGAGCGCTGCGAACTCAAAAGATGGAACCCATTAGCTCGACCTGTTCGACCTCGAAAGAGGATCAGCACGCTCGAAGCTGATGAACCCAAGAACGACTTACCGCTGTACCTGCCGCTTTACAAGTACAATTTCTCCGCCTGGCTGGAGCTCCCCGAGCCTTCGAGTAGTCTTGATCACGCCAAGCCCTGCATCCTGCGCAACCTTTCCAAGAAGGTTTACGTTCGCGACGACGCGCTTGCCCTGAGGGAGGATGATGCGAATGAGGATAAGGATGCGAAGCCTTACTATATGTCTTTTGGGAGCCTTGTTTTGCTGCGCATCGCATGGTCGCATACTCTTGGCTTGGGTACGCCACATGACGACGACCTCTGCCAGGGGATCTGGACGGGTGACCGGTTTGACATTGTCAATATTGACGCGATTGAGCATGAGGAGGGCTGGACCGATGTCAGCACTGCAGGGAGGGAGCAGCTGATCCAAGTGTGGCAGGCGGAATTTGGCGCTAGTCAATGGGAGGCCAAAGTTCGTAAATCGGGCTTGTGAATCGGGCGGCATATTTAGAGCACTAGTATCAAAAGGTATACTTATACAAAGTATTTGGCATCATTGTGAATGTAGTGGTTTTCAATTTTGTCCTTAGCATATCAGCAACCGTGAGGAGCACTACCAGTGGCGCATTCCTGAAAAGCCTTCAATTATGGTACAGGAAATTTCAGTTCTGAAAGAATCGCTCGCTTGCTTATTTCCAGAAATTGTCCTGGCTGGGCCAGGTCAACAAACGGAGACCACGCGAGCATTCGAATGTGTGTAATGTTCTCAGTAAGTCAACCAAACTATCATGGCACCACTGTACCAGACAAGAAATCCACAACTTGGGATACTACCTTCCCCATCTCCCTTTACCTTTTGGAAGAGGAAGGAACCCCGGGCCTAACGGACACCGCGAGTCACATCGGCACTGAAATAGCGTTCAACAATGATACGCCGTCGTGTCGACGATGATTCCAGGAGCCGGAGTAGACAAGGAAGATTTCTTCCATTGGTGCAAGCTTCATCCTGTGCCATTCAAGAGCCACGGTTCCGAAAAACCCTGCGCACAGGTACGCCCTCGCCCTTAAATCTCAGGATGCGCATGTTCCATCGTTCGTGCGCTGCGCTAGATGACACTGGGAGCGTCGCTCTGTACTACGAAAATGGTCGTGATATGCACCGAGGTATCTGAGCAGGGGTCTATTTAATATCGTCGACAAAGATGTGATTGATCACGATGACGGCTAGACGGACGTTAATGTTGCAGTAATCATTGGACGGAGTAGCAAACAATTGTGATTAAGAACCGTGGCCGACTTGGGAGACTGAAATGAAAAGCAGATTCTGCGTCCTTCGTATAATATTATAGCATCTATACAAGTATCTTCTAGAGGATGATTAGACTACAGGTCATATCAAAAAAATAAACTTACTACTCAAAGATTAGCTAGGAACTGCAGATACCCCACTGCTACCCTCCGTTTTCTTATTACCATTCTTGGGTTTCTTCGGCTCCCGCTCTTGCCAGACCTTAACCGCGGCTTCATAAGCCTCCCAGACCGCACGGCCAGTGGCCTCTCCGCCTAGTTCTCCGTCATCGACCAGTTCCAAAGTTTCCTCTTCCTCCTTGCCTTTCCCTTTATCGTCTCGAGGAGGAAGCGAAACCGGAGGTACGCTCAATTTCACAACGGCACATTCCGCATACAGAGCTCCCGGCTTCAGCACTTCCTCGGGCATTCCAAGCACAGACTTGTCAATGAGCGAGCCTGTTTCTCCCTCGCCTGGTGGGGGCTTCTCTTTGGAAATGACTTTGAACGGTGTAGGAAGGAAGAGGGCGTGTAAGACAGTCTGCATCGCCGATGCAGGTGTCTTGATGAAGAGACGGAGAAGAGGCTGTGCAAAGATGTATCTATAAACATGAGATGTCAATTCGCCATGTATTTGTCGTTGAACTTACATCAATACCCCAAGCCACGACCAGCCATATGAACTCGTCCAATCCGCATTCAGTAGAGGCGCGATGGTATCGACTCTGCTGATCCCGGGCGACACAGTCACAGCCACGATATTAGACTTTTGAGCGTTAGAACTCGCCACCGGGATTGAGGTGCTCGTGTTTTCGGTTTTGGGAATCTGAGCGGCGGGCAAAGCATCTAGAACACGCTGAATATGTCGCGTTAGGATCGTTGTTTTCAACGATCTTGTCCCTTCCGAGAGGAAGATGCTAGACGCAGACGGAGACGCAGAGTTGTCGGAACTGAATGATGAGAAAGAGACGGAGAGCCTGGTGGTGGCAGCGGCGGCGTAGAACCGATTGACGACATTGATTATACGGATGTCGCGTTCCACTGGAGCCAAGAGAAGTCCTGGCAAAAGAGTCGTGATTAAATGGAAAGTGGATAATGAATTGGTCTGCCGCTCAAGCTCGAGGTCGACGTTGTTTGTAGAGAGGAAACTGAAAGGTCCAATGTGCTTGTATTCGTGCATTAGCAGAAGTGCGTCTATTCTTGAGTTGTCTCCCGACATGAATTTCGTACAAAATTCTTGGATGGCAGAGGGTGATTTCAGGTCGCAATGCTCTGCGTATATTTCCTGGTTCGAAGTCGTGGAGCGGAGGAGATCGACAAGAATGGTGGCCTCCGACTCGGGAGATTCAACATCGCCATCGGTGAGCGCTATTATATGGGCGCCTCGTTGAGCCAGACTCTGCATTGTCGTAAGGCCTAAAGGTGAAAATGCTCCCTGCGTGCAACATGAATAGTAGGGTTTGTTAACGGCACAAGACACGTACCGTCATCAGAATAACACGCGCGTGCAAATCTCTGTCTCTGCCTGTTGTTCTGCCTTGTGAAAAGGCGCGAATGGCCAGCACTCCTGCAAACCCAAGGACAAGATGGCGCACATGACTCGACGGAAAATATGGAGAATTGAAGGCCGCCTCAAGGATCGTCAAAACCATTCTGGTGGTAGTAAAGCAAGGAACAAATTGATGCGTGGTGACACTGATCTCGGTGAGTTTGACCCGGCAGGCATTCCTCCTCTTCCGGTTACTTCGACTTCAAAGCACGCAACACAGTAGTCAAACGTGAGTACAATAGTTATACAGCATGAACCCGCTAATATACATATATCATACCTCCAGATTAATTCATCGAGACCAAAGACGCGCGACGCCCTCCGCTTCGAGTAGTACGCTTCGGCATTGCTTTCAAAGGCCGAACCTCTTCCATGGCCTCCATGGCCTCTGATTGTTTGACCGCAATTTCCGCACGCCCGGCCATCTTCCTCGTCTTCATCGGCCTGCCTTCATCAGGTACCAATCCATTCTCCTCGCACCAAGTCGTATAAACTCCTCTGCACTGATTCCGATGCTTGTTCCAGTTCCCAGGGTAAAACTCTACTGCATCCTTCTTCAGCGCTTTTGGGTTTCGCACTTTGGCCTCCCGATCCTTCCGCGGTCCTTCCAGCTTGATATGTTTCGAGCAGCCGCGGCACTGGACCTCCCAACGCTGAAGGGAGCCCTTGACGATCCACATATCGGCATTCATGTAAGATATTCTCTCTTCACGGTTGAGATGGTGGTCTAGCTCGCCGAGCATCTGTAGTTGTTGCGGCCCCGGTTGTAATGACGAATAGAACTCGTGAAGGTGTGCACGTTTCTGTTGCATGTCACCGACAGACGATAAGATGATGGCGAGTCGGGATTCCTTGCATTGAATTGGGGCGGATGGAGTTACGATCTTTGTACGACGCTTCGGACTTGGAGCGCTTCATAGTCATGCTCGAAGGAGGAGTTTGAGGTGCCTGCACCTCAATGGGCGTGCTCGCGTCTATGAGTTCATTGACGTCACTTATGCGACTTCGTTTCCGAGGCGTGCTGAAACTGTTTAGTTAATTCGAACAATACGAAGGACACACTTCACGTACTCCGGTGAAGAGATGCAACTCCGTTTTCCCAATTTAATGGGTTCTTCATCTTCCAGACCCCTATTGTCCTCACTCAATCCGCGGTTATCAAAGAACAGTGAAAGTCACGTACTCGTCTTGGAAACCACCTTCATCTTCTCGCTTATTGTATGTATCAAGGTCGGCATCTTCACTGCTCTCCTCCATCAGACCACGTTTCTCCCCATTGGACGCGCGCCCAGCAAAGTTGTTCGACTCTGAAGAGCTTGACCCATAGAGCACCTCCGTCAGACGCGTCTTGAAACACTCCTTGAGCCTCATTTCGCGTCGATCGTACCAATCAGCAGCCACCGGGGCTGGCGACGGACCATGATACCTCATGGACACTGCATACCGCGAATACGCGCCAAACCCGTCGGTATCGCCACTGTATCCATAATAGAGGCCGGAGTAGGTACCCTCGATGGTGTAAAGACCCGACATGACACAGAAGGAAACGAAGGAATGGGGTGAATGCCACCGGGGAATTCACGAAAGAGTGTGGTCGTTGTGGGGGAAGTGACCAGCAAGTCTTTGGCCTTTATAGCTTGATGGGAGCCATTTCCGCCCTTTGATTATGAGCATTTACCGGGAGTCAACAGATGCAACTCCTTTCGTTGTTTGTTGAAGCATAATGATGCATTCAAGCACGACTCCTCGAAGGATGTGTTCCGTGCGCTATTAGACGTTGACCGGTCGACCGTTCATTGATCTATAATGGGGTGAATCCCTTTTTGGTAGGAGTTTTAGTTACCGGAGTGGCGTAGAATGCCTTTGTTCTTCAGTGGCACCCTCAATCTCTATGATCGTCCCCCCAATAAATCGAATAGGTAATGCAATTCTACACTGCGATGGAATAATTTGAACAACTGATGATAGTTTTCTAAGTCTGAGTCTGATCGCGCTCAAGAGGTTGATACCTCCCGAATCACAGGCGGCATTTACGAACCTCGTTCTCCCAATCGCGTCCAAACGCGGCCTCCCATTGCTCGCATAGCTCCTCCCATGCGGCAGGACTGACGTCCGTCCAGCCATCGTCGTCTTTGACTGCTTTAATGTGAACAACATCAAATCGGTCACCCGCCCAGGCTCCTCGATGGTCCCATGTCACATGCTTGCCGGGATAAGGCGACCACATAATGCGTGCTAGAAGGACACTCCCGACTGACATGTAGTACCGCGATGCATCAGTCCCCGACTGCAGAGCAAATGCATTCTGGCAAACATAAACCTTCTTCGAAAGGTTGCGCAAGACAAAGGAGCCGGGACTTTCGAGGTCGTATATCGAGTACCCCTCGCGTATCAGGTTGAGCCAAGCGGAGAAATCGTAGTTGTACAATGGCAAGGATTTCGGCAAGTCATTCGGAGGATCCAAAGCACGCCTGGTTTCTATCATCTCGTCCAGATATTGAAGATATAAGGGGTTCAGTACCTCGAGTTTGCAACGGTAGGCAAACTCGTGTTGAGGAGGCCATCGCAAATCCCGAAGGCTTCGACTGCATTCGTAGAGCAGGTCGGGGATGCGAGGTGCTGGCTCGTTGGACATGGGAAAGGGATATGATGCTTTCAGCTTCTCGACTGCATCCTCACTGATAAGACCCTTGGGCAAGTATCCTGCGTTCCTGCCTATGCAAATAAGACGGTCACCGCTCCAATCATGGGCGTGACGGATGTAGTCCACGAACAGCGCTTTATAGTGAGAGACTCCGATCCTCCAGAAGTGCGAAGCAGTTAAGCACAACGCGACAACATCCAAGGGGTCGCGTAGTTCTGCAAAGATGGCATTGTGCAGTTCGCGGGGCAAGTCACATATGCCAGTTCTACTCGTGCAATAATCAATAAGCGCGAAAACATGTTTCGTTTAGCTGTAGACGTACTGGGAAGACTTATATTTGCGAGCCTCTGTGTACGGCTGCCCCTCCAAGGGATCTTTGGGGAATTCAATACCAGCTGAGGCAACCAGCTCAGCGAGACGAGCGCATTCTTCGAAGAACTCTCCAAATGTTCCTAAGGAGCCTATACAGACCCCCTTGTCAATGTTGGCAATAAAGAAGGTCTCCCCCATCGTCGGTAGAGATATTGGCGGTGCTGGTTCGGTCAAGGCTTGGTAGACGCGGTGCGAGGGCGAGACAGGGAGAGTCGTTCACTTTGAAGTCCGACGCGGCTGCCGGCTCCACGTGGTCAAAATTGCAAGATCGCGTTATTAGCCTTGTTTTACATAGGACATGGTACATGGAAAATTCACGTCGCCAAGATGCTCATGCCTTTGGACCAGTTCGCCTGCCGCCATGATGTGCTCCTCAATCACAACTTCTGCTTACGAACAACTGCCTGCCAGTCATCCTCAACTCAGACTCCCATATCTCCTCGAGCTCCTTCCTTGCTGCAGCACTAACGTCCGTCCAACCATCACCATCTTCCATCGCGTCGATATCGACCACGTCAAACCGATCACCCGCCCAGATGCCTCGGTGCATATCATGGCTTCTAGAATACGTCATGCACATGCCAGGATCACTCGACCACGCAATGCGCGCCAAGACAAGGCTCCCAAACGACATATGGTACACCGATGAACTACCGTTCCTTGGCAAAGCAAGTGCGCTTTCGAGAACGAAGACCTTTTTCGAGAGGTTGCGCAAGGCGCGAGGCTTCCTGGGATCATCGCTGCTCGAAGCCTGTGGCAGCTCCATGTCGCGCCAAGCAGAGAAATCGTATTTGTACCGCGGCAGCCAGTCGTTCGAAGGTTCATCATCAACCGGGCAAAATTTCGCTATGGCTGCGGCATCTTCAGGATCCTCAAAAACTGGTCGTGGCCAAGTTCTAGGCGGACGGGCCCATGGATTCCAATCTTCAAGCGTGCAGCGGTTACAGAACTTGGAGGTCGGCCAGCGGACGTCGGAAATGCTTCGACTGGGATAAATGACGATGTGCCTCATTTCGCTGGCGTCGTAGTCGTAGTCGTAACAGAATTCCTCCTTCATCATCTCTAGTTCTGCATCAGTGAAGAGACCTTCAGGACAGTCTGTGGCGTAATCGCCCATGCAGATGAGACGGTCGCCGCGCCAATCTTGGCAGTCACCAGCGTGTGCTATGTATAGGGCTTTGAAATGAGGGAGGCCGATCCTCCAGAAGTATGAAGCGGTCAAACAAAACGCGAAAACGTCCACTGGGTCGTCTATGTCGGCAAAGATCATATTCTGCAGCTCGCATGGTAGGTCACATAGGCCTGTTCTACTTGCACCGTAAGGGGCATTGCCAACATTCAAATAGCTGTAGCACGCACTGGGAAGGCTCAAGCTTTTCAGCGTTCTTAAAAGGCTGCCCATGTAAAGGGTCTTCTGGGAACTTGACGCCGGACGAAGAGATGAGTTTGAGTATAGAAGCAGCTTCGTCTCCACCATGAAAGGACTCCCCAAATTTACCTGGGCACCCTAAACAGATTCTCCTGTCAACGTTGTAAATGTCCCAGTACTGGCCCATTGTGGGCAGGAATCGTGCTGGTGTTGGTGAAGGTGCTGAAAACGTGCCGTCGCCGCATGTCTGTTGGCCCTACGTTCCAAACCTGACCAGAGGACGTACAAGGCTAAATCGCAGATAATGATTGACCTTCTTATTCCTAGCCAGATATAGTGCCTTGTGGGATGCGCTATGGATATAGTCAAGCAAAAAAACCAATATATATGAAACTACATGATTCAACGATTCTTCTACTTATTTTAGGTCTTTCGCATCACAACTGGCTCTTACGGACGAAGTCCTGCCAGTCACTTCAAAGCTCAGACTCCCATATCTCCTCGAGCTGCAGCGCTAACATCTGTCCACTGATCCTCGCGTTCGACTATATATACGGTGGTGATGTCGAGTATAAAACAAATAACTTTGTAGATGTGCTACTGGTAGTGCTCCTCACAATCGCAAATAAAAGTCTACAGGACCAAAATGCCTACTCATACTTTGGATATATACTTTTTGTACGAGTACATGAAAACGGCTCTAAAGATACTTCTAGGAAGGCTTGGATCACAAGCCCGATTCACGAACCTCAGCCTGCCATTGCCTAGCCCCGAACACCTCCTTCCATATTTGGCGCATCTGCTTCCTCGCTGCGGTGCTGACGTCGGTCCAACCTTCCGCTTGTTCCACCGCGTCGAGATTGACAATGTCAAACCGATCACCCGCCCAAATTCCCCGGCAGAGGTCGTCGTCATTTGCTGTGCCCAAGCTAAGATCGGTGGACCAGGCGATGCGCAATATAAGAAGGCTCCCAAAAGACATATAGTAAGGTTGCACATCCCTACTCTCGGCCTCATCCTCCTCCGCATCCTCTTCTCCCGAGTCGTCCTCTGCATCCTCATCCTCATCCTCCTTTTGCAAAAGAAGCGCGTCGTCGCGAACATAAACCTTCTTTGAAAGGTTGCGCAAGATGCAGGGCCTTTCGAGGTTATGGACTCTCGGCAGGTCGCATAGCTTGATCCAGGCGGAGAAGTCGTACTTGTACAGAGGCAGGTACGCGTCGTCGTCCCTTCCGTAAGCGTCTCCGGATTTTTTCCGGAACAAAGGGTTCCGCCTGTTCAGCGCACAGCGCTCTCTGAAATCCCAGGCCATTGGCCATTTCACTTTATAATCCCGTTCACTGAACTGACAAAGGAGCGAGAAGATGCCGACATCCTCTTCACCGAAGAGATCAAAATAAGAATCCTCTAATCTCTCGACAACTTCCTTGCTGATAAGTCCCTCGGGACAATCGTCAGACGAATCGCCGAGGCAAATAAGACGGGCACCACTCCAGTCCTTGGCGCGCCCGAGGTAGTCAGAGTACAGGGCTTTGAAATGAGATACGCCAATCCTCCAAAAGTGCGAAGCGGTCAAACAGAAGGCGAAGACATCGACAGGGTCGCTCAATTCCGCAAAGATTGCATTCTGGAGCTCGTGCGGTAGGTCACATAACCCTGTTCTATTCACAATAAGCGAGCAAGTAAGAGGCAGGAACTCTGGAAGATACCTTGTAGACTTGTATTTCCGTGCCTCTTCGTAAGGCTGGCCCTCCAAGGGATCTTTGGGGAACGTAAAACAAGCCGTCGAGATGAGCTTGACAATTCGAGCGGCTTCGCTTCCTGACAGAAAGAATTCCGGAAATTTTCCCAAGTGCCCCAAAGACACCCCCTTGTCTACATTGAAAATATCCCAGTATTGTCCCATTGTAGGCGGAGATAGTGATGGTGTTAGAGAGGGCGACAAGACATGTGACACCCGGAACAAAGGAAATGGCCCGATCATCATACAATCACGTGCTCTATCGTAACGCTCGCAATGTCACACTAATTGTGGCCCTACTCAACCCAAAGGAAAGAGATGGAGGGGATGACAATGCACATTTAGCCCATACAGACGATATGACTTGCCTGTAGTAGAGTAGTAAGAGTGTGTAACTGAGGGGCAACGAAATGTGAATGGTTTCCACCGGAACAAGTTCCTTGCGGCCCACAGTGACTTTTACAATGCTGATGCCGACCACAATCCCCTATGTCTCTCAGTTCAAAGATGGCGGAGTGTACTTCCGTTTTCTATTGTAATCTTATGGACCGTGGACACCATGCACCACTCTCATGGGTGGTTGGCCCTTGGGCAGTGAGGTCAAGGAAAAGGAGCGTAGAGTTGACTTTGAGGGACAAGAGAAATACCATTACAGTGAATACTTTCTCCTACGTAGTAGATATGACAGCCTTGACACCCACGAATCACAACTCCCATCGACGAACATCACGTTCCTAACCATTCCCATAGCTATCCTCCCACATCTCCTCTAGCTGCTTCTTTGCTGCAGCACTGACATCCGTCCAGTCATCGTCATGTTCTATTGCTTCAATGTTGACTATATCGAACCGGTCACCCGCCCAGACCCCTCGGTGCAGATCATGATCAGTCGCGTACTGCATGGCCATGCCGCGATCGTTCGACCAAGCAATGCTGCTAGAATGAGACTCCCAAACGACATGTAGTAAACCGATGTACGAGCGTCGTCCGATTTCAAGGCGAGTGCATCCCGACGAACGTAAACCTTCTTTGAAAGGTTACGCAAGATGCAAGGTCCCTTGTGCTCAGAACGCTCTCGATGCTCGGCACTTTTCAAGGAGCGGGTTTCCGAGAGATCGAGCCAAGCTTTGAAATCGTACTTGTACAAAGGCAGGTACTTTGGCAAGTCGTTCACGGGTCCATCATCCTGCAAAGAGATCCCGCGCTTCTTTCGTGACTCCCGATATTCACGAGACAAGGGATTCCATTCATTGAGCTTGCAGCGCGGGGTGAAGGAATACGTGGGCCATTGGCTCTGCCTCTCGCGGAGGCCTTGACTGAATTCACTGAGGAGTTCGTAAAAGTTGCGTGGCTCGTCGTCAAAGTAGTAACTGTATGACGCTTCCAATTCCTCGAAACGTTTATTGCTGATGAGACCCTCTGGCCAATCGTCTGCGTAATCGCCCATGCAGATTAGCCGATCGCCACTCCAATCCTCGGCGTGGCGGATGTGATCCATGTACAGAGCTTTGTAGTGATAGAGTCCAACTCTCCAGAAGTGCGAAGCGGTCAAGAAGAACGCGACAACATCTACGGGGTCGCGTAATTCTGCAAATATCGCATCGTGGAGCTCGCATGGTAGATCACATATGCCTGTTCTACTCCCCAATAAGCACGCAACGAGAACTCGGATAGCTGTGACACGTACTGGGAGGACTTGCGCTTCCGAGCCTCTTTGTAGGGTTGCCCTTCCAAGGGATCCTTGGGGAATTGGACACTAGACGAAGATAGTAGCTTGACGAGAGAGGCAGCCGCTCCTCCTTCAGTAAACGCCTGACCGAATTTCCCTAATGAGCCTGTGCGCATCCCCTTGTCGATGTTGAAAATGGTCCAGAATTGTCCCATTGTGGAGCGAAAAAGTGATGGTGGTAGTTAAAAGAGTCTGATCATGGCTGCGACAACAAAAAATGGAAACCGCAGAGTCACGTGGCCGATCTACAACGCGCGAGTCGCGACGTTTGTTTACTTATAGGCATATGGCACCTGTGGTCCAGCGACGCCATCGAAAGTTGCGAAGTTCTATGAAAGCAGGTGTTGGAAACGTGCGGCCGGTTGCGCTTGAGCCACCAACGTTTTAGATCTGACCAGTCGGCGGCGTACAAGGCTACATAATAGATAGTACCAGGTTCACATTGGTCGACTTAGTTGAATTTTAATAGTCAGAACGCAATATGATGCCTATGTACTATGCAAACAATGGAGAAATAACAACGATATACGCGGTAGTACTACATGATTCAACAATTCTTCTACTTGGTCTTTCACATCACAACTCTCTCTTTCGAACGAGGTCCTGCCAGTTACTCCCAAACTCGGACTCCCATATCTCCTCGAGCTCCTTCCTTGCTGCAGCGCTAGTATCTGTCCACTGGTCCTCACGCTCGACGTCATTTACGGAGACGATGTCGAACCGGTCACCCCCCATACCCCTCGATGCAGATCATGATCAGTCGCGTATTCCATAGTCATGCTGCGATTGCTCGACCATGCTATACGGGCGAGCACGAGACTCCCAAATGACATATAGTAAACTGATGCATCATCATCGGACTTGAGAGCGAGTGCGTCCTGGCGAACGTAAACCTTCTTGGAGAGATTGCGCAGGACAACACCTCCCTTTTCAAGAGCATAGACCATTCGGGTCGTATGTAGGCTGAGCCAAGGGGAGAGATCATACTTATACCTTGGCAAGAACTCCGGCAAGTCATTCAAGAGTCCGTCGTCAACCTTAGGAACGGCCGCCGACTTGAATTTCCTGAAACGCTTCCAACGTTCACGAGACAAGGGGTTCAAGTCAATGAGCTCGCAGCGCCGTTGGAAATCGTATGTGGGCCACTCTTGCTGCCTGTCGCCGAGGCCTTGACTCAGCATACCGAGGAGATCGTAGATGTCGTCCGGCTCACGGCCATAGCGGGAAATGAACGACGACTTCCGGGACCTGTACCATTCATCGGTGATGAAACCCTTGGGCCAGTCCTTGGCGTAATCACCCATGCAAATAAGAGGATCAGCGCTCCAATCATAGGTGTGGCGGACGTGCTCCATGAACAGAGCTTTATAATGAGGGAGTCCAACCCTCCAGAAGTGCGAAGCGGTCATGCAGAACGCGATAACGTCTACGGGGTCGCGTATTTCTGCAAAAATTGCATAGTGGAGTTCGCACGGTAAGTCACATATGCTTGTTCTGCGCATGCAATAAGCGCGCAACCAACAGCAAAGAGTTCTGGCACGTACTTGGGAGAGTCATACTTCCTAAGCTCTGTGTAGGGCTGACCGTCCAAGGGGTCTTTGGGGAACTCCACACCAGCCGAAGACAATAGCGTAACAAGCCAAGCAGCTATTCGTTCGTCGGTAAAAAATACACCAAATTCCCCCAATGAATTAAGACACAACCCCTTGGAAGTGTTGAAAATAGTCCAGTATTGTCCCATTGTGGGCCGAGATGGTGATAGTGTTGGTTGAAGGAGTGTGAGCGTGACTGCGACACCAAACAAAGGGAATAACTTTTGTATTTGCGTCACGTGGTCGATAGCCACTTCGATGCAACAACTTGAAAAAGCAATAACGAGATGTCCTTCTGTATAGCTTGCGTGGACCGGCGACAACATTGAAAGCTGCCATAGTCTAAGCCAAATCTGAGGCTTATCCAAGCCGGAGACCAAGTAGGGAACTGAGAGTGGTCCATAGTCGGGGGGCGTCTTTTCGGGCTGAAGCAAATACGGTGAATTTCCAGTCATCAGTGCTAGCAGAAATAGCAAGGAAGCGTGAACGACGATGAGGAGCAAGTAGAATACAGTTTGCTAAAACGACACAACAATCCAGATGACGAGATACAGCAGCAGCGAAGGGAAAGAATTAGAGAAATCAAAGACCGAGACCAGTGAGCGCCGCCAATGCGTTCTTCATACTGCAGACAAAGTTGTTGAGGCGTTCCCGCGTTTGTTCTACGGGGAAGTCAGTTAAGTACTTGCACCTCATTGAAAGCAACGGGCACCAAAGACGAGAGAAGGGATATACGAGAAGGAAAAGGGAGGAGGAGCCAACATGCCTTGCTCTTTCTCCACTTCCATAACCTCGGATATCTTTTTTTCGTATTTCTGGACGGCGGTTTGGCTTTCGTGTTTGGGGCGGGCGGCGGCCCAGGCGTGTGTTTCTAGCATCACATCGAGCAGCATCGCGCTGAGCTCTACAAGAGGATGAGACGCGTCAGGACGAGATGTAGACGCACATACCTTGGGCAAACGCGGCATCACGCGCAGATTCGTCGGCAAAGGGACGTACAACAGCAGTTTGGTGGTCGAAAGGCGTAAAGGGCTGGCCAATGATATCGGAGAGAGGGCGCTCGTCGTGCATCGGGCTGGATGGGCGGGCGCCTGTAGTTGCGCACTTGAATACTAGATCCAGGAGTGGTTTATTGACAATTGTCGCCATGATGGTCGTTCTCGAGCAGAGGCGCGCGTCGGATTCCATCTGTTCCAAAGCCCAGCAAGCACAACCAAACTCTGTCATCAGATTTATTTTCAAAGTTCGCGCTTTTTCTTCTTTCTTCCTGTCGACCGAATGTCGCGATGCTCGTTACAGACAGGACTCTTCGAGTCTCTTTTCACGAGCGGGTAAGGTCTGAGCATATCGTCTCCCTTGATTGGCTCTAGCTGGGCCTGGATTCAAGAGGCCAAGCAGTGTATCAGAAATCCTTCTTGGACACTCGAATTCCCGACGACTTTTCTTCGGAATTGAGGGAGAGTGCTCTTGGAAATGGAATTTGCTGCGGGGACTGGATAGAACCCTTCGACAACACTCGCGCCTCCAGTGTACTATCGCGTTTATGTGGTCTCTGTGCCGCCGTGGGTGGTACTTCGGTGTGTGGCGATCCGCGTTGAGCGATATCTGCGGGGGCCGCACGCTGGGTACTGCAGTGTGTGGCGAGACGCGTAAAGCCATGCGATTGTAGCATACTGGATTTGCGCTCACAAGTCTCTACACCAGACATTTCCGAATGATGTTCGTGTAATGTTTGTGTCCTATGGGTTGAACGTACGAGGGACATCGCTGGGGGATACACGCGGTGTTGGGTTCTGTCCTTGAGTGCACTTTGCGGCGCGCCGACGTTCAGCTTCGTGCTGGCGTCGGTGAAACTCGATTCAGACTATTCTCGGTCGACAGGACCACCTAATTTTTCCCCTCGTTCTGCTTTCTTCGGAATGGCTCCAGGATCTCAACTATGGTTATACGGTATGCCATATCAACTTTGTGTGATTGGAATGGTCACTCATTCATCGTTTAGATTTACGTCCCCTTGTACAACGTACAGTACTATTCTGCATGTATTACGATACATATGTTCATTGATTGATTGTTCGCCACTATTCTCCCATGTTGTTTGTAATGAAACACTGTACTCTTTCTGCAGACAGAGACTGTATTCTAGTTGTGTAAGGCTCGACCCATTGAGAACGAATTATCGATCACTACAGATCTTGACCTGGGCATAAGTAGTAGAGGTTGATTTGAAGGGACAACCATTGTAGATCCATATGGGCGCCATCTTCGGTGTCTGTCACTGATTACGATTCATCACGCGACTGTGACGGGATAATGTGAGGCCGCTTTCCTCCTTCTATCATCGCCTTGAAACTAGCACTGCGCCGTACCCTGCCAGATCGTATCATTCTTGCCTGACCCGGAATGTCGACGGAGGATGCTACCATAATTGAGGAAATTGAAGAGGTGCGGACTTGAGTTGTACGTTTACCTTCATTCAATGACTGTTCGGAATAGTCTGAAATCTCGGGCGAAAATGGGGAAATGTACATCTTCCAATGGCTCTGTTCGACGGAGAAGAGGCTGGTTGACGTGTCTCTAGTGAGTGGTAGTGGCATAACTTTCGTTGTGTTAACATCGTTCTCCAGGGAGATCTAAAGAGCAAGCAAGCGGACATCGAGGCTGCTTTAGTTAAGGTTATATCAGGACCGAGTCCGTATCCCCCTCCTGGCCGGGCCATCCGCAATGTCGTCGCAAGATGTCTCGTCACGTTGTATACTCGCTCGGAGACGCGGACTCTTTTCGACACTTTGCAGTCATTTCTCAAATAGTCAGCGATAACAAAACTCCAGAGAGGGATACGCACAAGATGTATGGTTCCCTCGGCGTAGCGCGTCACGAAAACTGAAATGTTGGACAGTGCGTCGCTGTATTGCGTGGGGGAGCTCATGTCCGTCTTTGGATCACAAGTACGTCCCTCTTTTATCTTGAGACGTTTTATTGACATCAAGCCAAGTTCATGTCGTTCATGGCGGAGATCGCGACCATAACACTCCGGACAGCCAAGTCATCAAATGTCAGTCCGTCATTTGTTCCCAGTTCTCCTCAATTCATCCTTCCGGCAGCTTCCACTTCTGCGCTATCATGCCATTTGCGCTCTTCGCAAGACGCTCACTACGGCAAAAAAGGCAGTACCCGATGGCACAGTGAAGGACATCATCAAGCAGATGAGGTATTCCCTAACCGACAAATGTCTGCCTGTCCAGAGGGCGGCTGCCGAAGTCCTCATTGTGATGTACGCCAACGACAACCACCCCAGCGTTCACGATATTGATGCCATTATCACACTCTGCGTCAAGAGTCTCGAGACCGCAGACCAAGCAACCCGGCACTCGCTGTCTCAACTCGTTGGTCACCTCCTTGCGTCCACTCAGGTTGAAAGAGCAGTGCCCTCCCCCGAAAGTTCGACTAAAGCCAAATCTACGGCTGATTCCGCGGACGCAGAGTCGTCCTCACCGAGCCATGCCGCCTCGCAGGACGTCACGAAACCATTGCAAACACCGGCCGAGATGTTCTTACATCTCTCTTCCCAGTATAACAAGCCCAACATTTCGCGTAAATGTCGAATCGGCTTGTTTGAATTTTATGCCGCTCTATGCGTTAAACTTGGGGCTAATTTTGTGGAAAACAATTACGCGCTTTTCGTCTCTCATTTAATGACCGAAATTGTTACGAGCCCACGAAATGGCTCAACTCGCTACGACATACTCCTTGTTCGACGATTGGTGGAAATACTACTGAGGGATCTAGTAGGTGTTCGGATTTTGAGCGAGCAGGGACAGATCAGTGCTATACAAGATCTTGCGCGAGCGTATCTCAAGCGGTGGCCAGCCATGATGCCTGGTCAAACTGCCCCGAGCTCCACTGTACTTGCTATCGTTCTACGGGAGGTCGCTGGACTATTGCAGCAACTCGGAAATGCACCGCCGCCAGTTCATGTACGTCCTAATTTGGTTTATTCATTGGCCGCTGGTTAACGTCTTCGATCTAGGATGCTGTAGCAGAACCACTAGTAACACTCCTTGCCCATCCCAGTCATACCGTGCGTGTCAACGCTGCCTGGACACTGCGGTGTTTTTGTTCATCAACTCCTTTGCGTCTTCCCAAAACTATCATCACCGTTTTCGATCTTCTACAGAGAGATATTACTACCATCTTATCTCCTGCAGCTCCTTCCGACATCAACACTCGATCTCTGGGTCATGCATATGGGCTTGCCGCTCTCGTCTCCATCGTTCCCGAGCGACCACTTTATGTCGCGTACGACGTCAGTTCAAAGGTGTTGGACATGGCGATACAACTTCTGAAGCGTGCGGGAGAGCACGATGTCAAGATTGCCGGAATCGAGGTTGAAGTAGCTTGGACGTTGATAGCGTCTCTCATGTCCCTCGGACCGAACTTTGTTCGTGCTCATCTCCCACAATTACTCGTCCTTTGGAGAAACGCTCTTCCGAAGCCAACCAGCAAAGACACAGCTTCTAACGCAGCGCGTTCCGTCGAGGAGTGGATGTTCCTCTTGCACGTTCGTGAAAGTGCACTAGGAGCGATCTTGTGTTTCCTGAAGCACAACTCAAGCACTCTCGTTACCCTCGACGTTGGTCGGCGGATCGCGTCAGTGCTTGGGAACGCCCTTTCGTTCGCGAACAATTTCATCAATCAAAGAGTTGAGGAAACCCCTGAGGGCCAGATACCAGTGGTTAACTCGAAGGGCTTGACTTTGAAGGGTCGAGAGGCTTTACTACGGCGCCGCGTATACGAGTGCTTTACCGTGCTTGGATTCTCCAATATCCCTGACGCGACACAAACCACTCTATTGCAGTCCGCGGTGGCCTTGTTTGCAAGTGCAGACGGTTATGCGGGCTCGTCAGTCCAGGCCGCGATAGCTTCATCATCTGGTACCTTCACGTCAGTTTGGACAAGCGTTGACGGGTATGCATACGGCGTTACCTTCACTCAGATTCGCGAAGATGGCAGTGAATCGACCCAGGACCTACATAGTCGAGATGCCATAGAAGCGGCTATCGATAACCTTGTAAGTTCCCGCTATTTGCGCTTTGTATCTAATAACTGAGGGCACTACAGCATCGTAAACCGATATTTGGCGCCTACGAGCATGACACCCTCACGCTGTGCCAGACTCGAGTGCCTGAGAACGAACGACAATTTGAACCCCCTCCACCTGCTACGGCCTTGGTTGATACGGCAATCGACCTTTTTCAAGTTGCTTCCCTTGCAGGATTTGTCTTCGACTAACAAGACGATCACACTGCTCTTGGAATCTGTCCGTTCAGCGAAATTGGAGAGGAATACCGGGAGAAAGCGGCGTTACTATCAATGCATCTATTGCGTTGGCGCTTGCTCTTCGCAATGCGACGTTTCACATTTCCGTCAAGCTCGTGATACCTTTGGGAGCTCTCAGGTAACATCGGTGTTATCGCCGTTTTCAAGGTAAATTTGTGCCCTAGTATCTGCTTATTGAAATACTGACGACTTCAGGATACTCTTGTCGACGGTGACTCTGTTTTACGATACGCAACGAGCGAATCCATTGGACGCCTAGCCAGTTTGGGTGGCACGACCTTCCTTACGAATCAGATCAAACAGCTTGTTGACCAGTCGTGAGCAACCGTGACCCATATGCCCGTGCTGGTTGCGCCCTCGCTTCGGCGCTGTCTACACCCACGTTGGCGGACTTGCAGCAGGACCACTGCTCAAGACTACCGTCAATGTGCTAATGTCACTCAGTAACGATCCTCATCCTGTTGTCCATTATTGGGCACTTAATGCTCTAGCGCGTGTCATTAATGCTGCCAGTCTGGGATATGCGTCTTTCGTGTCGGGCACGCTGGGAATGCTGCTCAAGACTTACTTGATGGACTCACACGAATGCGAGGGCGGTGTCTTGTCAAACGCGAACCTCAGTGGTGATTATCCAGCATATCCAGTCGTTTGCCAGATCATCGACGCTGTCATCAATGTCCTTGGCCCCGACATACAGGAGTCTACGAAGACTCGAACTCTTGTTCTTAACTTGGTGCACGAGTTTTCGTTGGAGGTGGACGAGAGCGCAAGGGTGGAAGCTATAAAATGCATACAGCATTTCTTGATGTTTGCCCCCGAGCACGTTGACATACCCGACCTCGTCGGCCAGTTCCGCGGCTACCTCTCCTCGTCCCGTCGTCCCTTGAAGGTTTCATCCATCAATGCCCTTTATCAACTTGTGCAGAAGGATGCTCTGGCGATGTCTAAACTCGGTGGGGACCAGCTTGTCGAGAATCTTTTTAGTATGCTCGACGACGACGCGTCTGTGGAAGGTGTTCGGAGCGTCATCTCAAGTTGGCTTGGACAAACTGTGGTTTACAATCCGTCTGCGTGGATCGATCTCTGCCAGAGAATTATGTCGCGAACGACGGCTTCGCAGCAAGTGGCTGATGCCGCGTCTCGACAGAATATGCGCGATGACGAGGGTGAATCGTTGAGCGTGGGTATGACGCAGGACAGTGGGGAAGGCGGACGTGGTCATCTCACGTCCCGTTGGAGGACACAGCTCTTCGCTTTGCAATGCCTTCACCAGATCTGTACCCTTGTTGCAGAAAGCGGCCGCCGGGAGCACCTCGACGTTCCGTTCGCGAAGGCGCAGGGAATACCGACATCTGGACTGCTCGCATCGCGTGTACCCGACTTGATCAAGATGGCGTTCACAGCGTCAACTGCATACGTGACGGAGATTCGACTGGAGGGTCTGGTTCTTCTGCGGGACATAATTGAAGTTAGTTTCTGATCTCTGGAACGGAAGAAAATGTTAACTCACTTTTTTAGATCTTCGCCACGTCTCCTGATCCAGCATTCGACGATCTTCTATTGCTTGAGCAACACCAAGCTCCGATCACTGCAGCCTTAACACCGGCCTTTTCGGCAGACTCTACGCCTGAAATATTGGCGTCAGCCGTTCAAGCTTGTGCCGTTTTTGTTGGTTGTGGTGTCGTCAAGGATGTTCATCGGATGGGACGTATCCTCAAACTCTTGACAACTGCTTTGGAGCAATCCAAAGGTAAGGCCTTGGCTTCCACGGGAAGGGCTTGTTGACTTGACCCATCTTTGAAGATTCAGGAATGGTTAAGC
Organism: Mucidula mucida; assembly: GCA_015501055.1. Lineage (NCBI taxonomy): Eukaryota > Fungi > Basidiomycota > Agaricomycetes > Agaricales > Physalacriaceae > Mucidula > Mucidula mucida. The sequence goes on from JADNYV010000019.1 coordinate 215,789, forward strand.
TTGGCGAGACAGGAGAGCTCAGTCCTAATGCTTCTGCCATGCTGAGAATCTCGACGGTGTCTGCCTGGGCAGAACTCGAGGTTGCGAGTGTGCGCCAGGTGTACTTGAAGAAGGTTGTGGAGCCGTATCGTTCGTCTCTGGCTACGTTGTGGATCGTCTCTCTTCGGGACTACGCAAGCATCAGGACTGACTCCGAGTTTCTGCATGATCAATCTTCTGTTGCATTAGATTCGACGTATTCCAGCCTTGGGAAGGAAGTCCTGTTACCCGTACGTTCTAAACTCTGCGTTCACTGTAGCTTGGCTAATAATTCACTTTTGATAGTACTACGCACAATCATGGTCATTGATTCTTCAAGCTGTTGCCACCGCAATGCAGTCGAACGATCCGTATATATTGGCCGCTATGCATGGGTCAGAGGCTGGAGACGCTAAACCTCAGATCAACGGTGCGCAGCATAATGAACCGGCAGTCCTGTTCTTCGTCGTTTTCGGGTTGGTATTTGAGGCTCTGGCATCGTCTACGGATTCATCGGCGGTCGTCGCTCAACACCAGTCCTCTGTCCTTGGATCATTACTCGCTCTCAAGTGTCTGGTTACGCCTGAATATGCCGGAAAAGCCATCATGGAGCCGACGATATTTGACGAGTTCATCTCGGTTTGTTATCGGATGGCTATGACCGAAACTGCTTCCGTTCAGACACATCTCATTGAAGTTCTGTCTACATTTGCAACTTCGCAGGAGGTCGCTAGTACTGATGGGTGCGTTTTGAGAATCATCCTGTACAACGGTCATTAATCCGAAGCACATTAGATCAATTGAAGTGCTGTCGCCGACTTCTCCTCGTGCTCACTGTTTGCGAATCTGTTCTTACATCTTGAAGCACTCAACTTCAGCCTCTCGGGGACCAATCATTCGTAAGCACTGCTGAACCGCTACTGCTTTTTTTGCTAAGAGACGTTTTGTCAGAGGGAGACATCAGCGATCGAATCAAGATGATCACTGCGTGTTTTTCAGCGTTTACCAATATAGCGCTGACTGTGACTACAAACCAGAGGGAAGATATACGTGGAGTCGCTATCCTGTTATATAGCGGTAAGGCATCCCAAGCACTGTAACCTATTCGTGACACTGATGGTGTCGTAGATCTGTTAAAGGACGAGTCCTCCGACATCGATCTCGTTGGCCCTACGCTCCCTTCATTGAAAGGTCTACTTGACCTGCCAACTTCGACTGCCCGAGATGCTCGCGAACGTTACGGACGCCTTGTACATGCTCTGCTGTCGTCCTGTTTACTCAATATCGATGGCATGAGAGGCCGAGATGGACTCATCTCAACCAAGAAGATCAAGAACAACCTTTTAGCGGCAGTTCTCATTTTGACTGTGATTCCCGCTACCACCAAGATTGGACAGGCTGTCTTGGAACATTGTTGTTTCTTAATATCTCAGAAGCTCCTCGATGCTAGCGAGGTGAGCCCTTGCGCTGTTCGCTCTCTTTCTTTCTAACGAGACGTAGATGACTCTGACCGCTGCTCATTGCGCCAAGACGCTCATCACTGCTTCAACAACAGGAAACCCTGTCCTAAGACATTGCGCCCGACTCTTGATACCAAGCCTCATCGAGTACATCGCAAAAATGGCACCCCTGGTGAATGACGGGTCCATCACCGAGTCTCATGCTGCTGCTATAGGTGAGGTGTGGAAGGCATTCTCTGCTTTCTTTGTATCTGTTGCCGAAGATCATAGTACGTTGTTCGCTGCCTTGAAAGTTTGACGTTCGTAATGATGCTCGTTGCAGAAACTCGTCTACTTGGCGTCTTGTTGCCGACAATAACCCTTCTTCTGACAGACTCACAAAGTACACCGACGCCAGTGGTATCGCAGAGCATTACGCAGCTCCTATCTTTTGCTACTTCTTCGCCAGCCGCATTTAAAGAGGCTGCCGCCAAACTGGATCCGTCTACGAGAGAGCTGCTGGAAATTTCGGTTAGACGCGCTCTGGGGGGAAATGCAAATACGAATGCAGCGACGAATGCCAAGCCTCAGATATCGTTGCGATCTTTCTAGTGTAATACTTGTTGTCCGTAAATAGAGAAAGGGAATGTACTCATACAAACAATGGAATGTAATCTATACCAACACGACACAAAAGAAATCTAGGAAGGCTGCCGTGACTCCTCTCTACGCGACGTACTTGAACAGCTTGTGGAATATCAGTTTCTATTGAACGTATTAGGAAAGACTTACCTTTTCTAAACCAGCCGCGCTGTTCATCATGCCCTCGTTATCGTGAGATACGCCTTCGATCCAATCAACCGTTTGAACACTAGGCATGCCGCCGTTCATGTTCTCGAGCATGGAAACGTAGTTCTGCCCTCGCTCAAGATGCGTACTGCCTTGCGTAACAGCTTGGCAACGCGTATCTCCTGGGCCGTTGTCCGCCGTGCCCCAAGCATAATTCACTTTCCGACCCCGATAGCGTTCCGCGAGGCCGTCGCGTCCAAGAGAATTAGCATCTTTGGTCGCGTATGCCGGGATCTTGTCGGAGAGTCCATATTTGTAGGAATCTACACCCGAGCAGTCGCTGTTGGGCGCAGGGCGGTCGGTGGTGAGCCAGAGCAGGGAGCCCGGATTCGCGATCCAAAAATGCAGGCGATCGTCGTTGTCAGTTGTTCCACGGAGAGCGGCGTAGCGCTGCGCCATTTGTGCGCCTGCTGAGTGGCCGGCAATTACGACGGTGTTCAAGTTGGGATAGATGGATTGGTCCATGTAATGGGCTACGAGAGCGTCGAGGACTTGGAAGCTGCTGAATTTCGATACGGAATCGGGGCCGACGTTGTAGTGCCCGCTGACCCAAGTCATCTTTCCCCAGATGAGTTGACCTTGTTCACCCGCACCCGCGTTGAGGTCGGCTTCGGTCCAGAAACAGGGCGCCATGAGGGATATTTCCTCGCGAACGACACTGGAGTCCTGATACGCAGCATCGTACAGCGCGTTGTTCAACGTGTTCCAATCTAGGAATATCAATTCCATTTGATGGCGCAAAAGAAATACATGAGACGCGTACAGGACCAAGCGTCTCTACCCTTGCCAGCGAGAACGATCACCGCGCGTTTGATAGCCAGATTGTTCTGATTCGCGGTTTGATACAGAGGCTGTTTCAATAATTAGCATTTGAAGCCTGGGAATCGCGATCGAAAATCGTACGCACCATTACGGCCCCCGCCTCTGCGTCGACTACCCAGTCTCGGTACGCCGTCGCGTCCTGAACGTCAGGCATCGATTCCCAGCCAGTTTCGGGACTTCCACCGACAGCCGGGTTCGGATTGTACTGTTGGCGCATTTGAAGATGATGGCGTGGGATAGAGATCGCAGCCACACAGCATGGCGAAATAAATATAACGAGCGTGAGTAGTAAGGACAGTGGAGAATAAAGGCGCGCCATGATGGGCGCGTAGGGAGGTTGGGGGGAGAGGGAAAAGACACACCTTGACCGGAAACAGGACCCAAAGCTTAAAAAGAAATAGAGTCTAGGGACAATGTAGGGAAGCCAAGGCGCAACTGAAATACACGGGCATCGTTTTTGGTGCTCAGATCTCAGATATGGATACAATGCCGACAGCTCCCGCGACTTGTGTCTACTCCACCTATCCTTGCATTCGTTGTGTGGCCTGAAGCATATACCATGCGATGAGTTGTGGTTCCATTCGGTTTCTTTGCAGATAATCACCTTCTGTGCAATCTCATCTTGACGCATTGTTGATGGAACGGAAGAAAAACGAATCAAATCTCGCTGACACATCCGTGCAACATCCGTGGCAATATAGCAGCGGTATTTCAGGGGCGGAAGGGCAACTGAAGCGTTCTGGGGACCGATGGCAACCACAGCGCATGACGAGAAAGCTGCAACTTTATATTCCTTTGCTCAAAGCGTCCGATAAGCGTATGGACCGAAGTGAAGTAGACTTATTGTTCCGACGTTCCCCACTCCGTTTCGTTTATTTTTGAGTCTGTTTTGAGTTTTGAATATACGAGGGCGGATAGAAAGCCGTCTTTAGTATGGCATCTACCACATTGTGTAGGTGGGGCCGCAGGGAATGACCGAAGATGGTGCCCATACAGGATTGAAACTTCGACTCAGGAGTCTGGTAAGATCAAGCATTGATAGCTGTCGCAATGAGAAGGGAATACAATTCACTGAGAGAGAACATGTTCCTAGCATTCGCACTGATATCGAATTCGAATATCGAACCCAATAACTAGAGGTCCGAGTGACATCTCTCCTCAAGCGTACTTGTAGTAGGCCCACACTATCGCCAACTGGCATCGGGAACCCGGAAGGCAAGGAGGATACATGTGGGATGTCGTCCTCGCGGCCGACGAGGAAAGATAGGCTAAGGCTGAGGGAATGGTGCACTTGATAGTAACAGGAAACGTTCAATAGAGATGGACTGTCCAGGCGTATAACACAGTCATAGTGCACCGCCTGAAAAGATACGATTAACAAAACTTGTCGAGCAGACTATTTCTGTATTCGTCTACTCTCGAGCAGGCAATGATGGCAGCCGGACAGAGGTGAAGCAGCGGAACGAGCCTCCTGTACCGTTGCCGAGACGTTCATGGTCTATTTTCGGCGAGATTACCTAGGCCTGCCGTCCGGACCCTAGGTAACGCGCATCCCCCGCCATCCCGCGCACGATAGTGGCAAGCTCAAAACTTCCGCCACTCTCCCATAACCCATTACCAGCGAGTTTCAGAGCCCTAAAGCGGGTCTTCAATGCCGAACTACGCAGAAAGGCATTGTCCTCATTGGATAAACACTAGACTCCTGATGATCGGTGCATTCTCTTCAAAGGAAGGACTTTGATTGGCTAGGCGTGCATTCAGATCTCCCATTACTACAACTTTCTTGCCCACCAGCTCTGCTTTTACCAAGGACAAGTCAAGCATTGCACAAATGTCCATCTAGTGTTGGCGCTTGGCAGTGCCGCCGCCGCCGCTTGCTGGTCTGAGTCTGTCCGACTCTGACGTCTCGATCCTTTCAGTAGTAAGTATATCAACTTGCCACGTACGTAGTGACGTCCAAACCGCCTAATCGCAGCACTGAGGCGACCATGCCATGAATGACATGAACTGACCCGACGTGCTATTGGATGTGACTTGAGATTTGTAAGATTCTTGCAATTATCCTTGCCTAGACTACTGACCTCGAGAGCCGCCTTCAAGCTCCAAAAACATTGGCAAAGGCACAGAAGTCTGTGGGACCAAACACACAGACATACTGGGGTGGTAGGGTGGAAGAGCTCCACAATGTATTGTCTTGCCTTCGCTAAGTTTTTGGTGGCGGCGGCACAGCACGACTCGGTGGGCCCCCAAAAGATGGCGGGGTCGGTGATTGGAAGGCTTGATGAGTACCAAACATTGGTGGTGCAAACCACAATGGCATTTAAGACTATGCAGCAGATCCCGCAAAGGTAGGCGGATACCATGGCACCGAGTGGCGGACCATGACATCTGCGACTAGACTCAGATTGCTGCGGGACAGGTGGTGATGGAGCAGATGGAAGAGTGCTAAACTCAAGAGATAGTCTCAGACAAACAACGAGGAGGCCACAGCATCGCACTATGCAAGGTTATGAAACACATGGCGGCTACAAAGTAGTACCACGCTGGAGTGAAGAAGACACACTGAGGACATTGAGAGCACGATACACATTGCAGACGCGAAATGAAGAGAGCACAAAAAACTAGAAAAGACTTCTAAGGAGAGGGCGCGCCGTGGGCACTGCCTGAAATAAGGTGAGTGCCGAAGATGGAGGAGCAGCACTTACAGAAAGGGGGTCACGCAACGGTAGGCAACTTCAACATGTTAGGAAACACCTCAGCACGCCCTGTGTCCATTGGACTGGCAATTGATGATGAGGTTGGCGCTGGGTTGGCGGGAGAGTCGCTGACCTGGGTCTCCGGACGGCAGGCCCAGGTAATCTCGCCGAAAAATAGACCATGAACTTCTCGGCAACGGTACTCCTGGGTTCCAAGCCGATCGTCATCGGTTTGGCGAGCAGTATAGCGCTACGCAGTTTGACCACCACTTGGATTCCCAGCGAATACTACGACGATTTTGGCGTTCTGTAGTGGCCGATGAGTGCGTCAACAACGTTGAAACTGCTGATTTCAATCGGGACCGACGTTCTAGTGGTACCCACGATGCTGACGGCGCTGATTAGCTCCAGCGTTGAGATCTCCTCACAGAGGATAGAAGGAACCCGAGAATAGTTGTTGGAGCGCGTTGTCGAAAGGGTTCTGATTCGTGATGTGGTGAGGGTTTTTGATACGAGGAAAAAAGGAAGAACTCTACCATCTGCACCTCAAACTCTGCAGCAACACATAGGCTACTACAACCCATGTGGTGGCGGAGAATAAAAACCGCATTTAAAAGCGGGAGGTCCAATCTGATATAATCTGGTATAAGATGCATGTCCCTCCTCAAATTATGCTGGCAGCATAACTACCCAACACAATGGGTGACGCGACCTCCTCGGGAGGCGTCAAAGCAATACCATCGTATGAGCTGAAGGAATACAAGGGCAAAGAGCAACCTGTCGGGAACTGTTGGTACCCCTACCAATAACCATGGAGCTCCTTTCCATTTCTCGACCAACAGTTACACCGGCAGGGGAGGTGTGCATATGCGGGACAGTAGAAAGCGAGTAGAAAGCCGGTAAAAGTGGTAACTTTAACGTAAACCGGCTAATGACTTCTTCTCCTACAGCGTCGACCTGCGTCGAGTCAAAGCTGTCAAAGGAAGGCGAAGCTGACAGATCCCTAATGATCTTCTTTGCATTCGAATCTCTAATGATACTACTTCCTCTTTCTCTGCATAGACCTGACTATGTGTTTGCATGATTGCTGAGACCCTCTTGGTCTAACTCCGGATTATCGGCAAGGCAAGTCGTCTTCGATGCTCCAAATACTTGGTGCTCATCGCGGCCTACAAAGGGAATCGCCTTCAAGTCTCGGTTGATTATTTTCCGTGTTCGTTAATTTTGGCGGGCTGCGCGATTCCAGGCGTAGACTCGGATCGTTTCTAGCCATCTCATTCAGTTTTCACCACGCTGCACAGCATTTGTAGGGTGGGTTTATCTTGTCTCTACGCGCCTATTCCCTAATGAAGCTATGGGCTATCCGTGAACCCGGCAACGCGGATATGGCGTATCCTTGATATGGCATGCTCATCCTGCCGGGGGTGAGATTCGTGACGGTGACGCGTACGCGTCGTAAAACAGATGCATCCTGCCAGCCATGCGCTGAAGTGAGGTGTATATAACGCATCGATTAGATGAGGGATTACAACAACCAGAGCCTTCCCCCAAGTCACCTACCCAACGATGGCCTCAATAAACGCGACTTGTGAGTTGTTGGTTATTCTTGAAGCTTCCTCCTGTTTGCTCAATATCGATTATCTAGTTACTCCTCTTGTGCTGTCCGGGAGTATGGACCCTGCAGATTCAATCTACAACTACGTGCCCTCGCGAACGGTGGCGATTATATTCGTCGTACTCTTCGCCGTTTCAACTAGTACTTCATTCTCATTCTCTCTCTTTCAGTTCAATGTTCCTGATTCTGTCATTGTAGCTGCACATGTTGGTCAAGCGATCTTCCACCGGCTCTGGTGGGCATTTCCCACCATCTGCCTGGCCGGTGCGATGGAAATCCTTGGTTGGAGTGGTCGATTGTGGTCGAGCTACTCTCCAAGCCTGAATACTCCTTTCCAGATACAGTCAGTGTTTTCCCTGGCTATCATAACTCGACTTTAATCCTCAATGTGTAGAATCGTGTGCACTATCATGGCGCCGACACCTCTTGTTGCCGCGAGTTTCCTCATCTTAGGACGTACTATCCACAGACTGGGACCAGCGTTCAGCAGACTGAGTCCGAGGAACTATTCTATCATTTTCGTTAGCTGTGTAAGCACATCTTGGTTGATTCACGACGCCTAGCACTGATGGCACGTTCTTATTAGGATCTCATCTCGCTCATCATTCAAGGCGTCGGAGGGGGCATAGCGTCTGCTGCTGACAACGAAGCTGACGCGAACAAGGGTGGCAATGTCATGCTTGGGGGCATCGTCTTCCAGCTTGGTATGCTATGTTCCTTCGCTTATCACCCGTTTCCTGATCAACTGCCTAGTCGTGATCACGTTTTACGCGCTCTTCGCTGCTGAATTTATCTGGCGCTACTACACCGATAGACCGGTATCTTCTTTCTCAAAGAACAGCGAAGCCTCCATCAACAAGCCTGTCCACTTCCGTGGCGTTCTCAGCAGGAAACTGTCTATCATGCTTCTCGCTCTGGTGTTCGAAGCTGTATTTTTGTACATTCGGTGAGTCACTTGCAGGTTCTCAACTCTGTAGCAGTCAATTGAGATGACCACAGTGCTATATATCGTACAATCGAACTGTCGGATGGCTGGAATGGGACAATTATTTCAACTGAAGTCTACTTTAGTACGTTTGCCTGTTTCCCGTGGTGTCATGAGGTACTGACTTGTCATTTAGACGTGTTCGACGGTGCCATGGTTGTTTTGGCCATCTACACATTAAATTCTTCTATCCCGGCTTCTTGTTGGCCGAGCCCAAACCTATACAAGACGATCAGCGTACTATCGATCTAGAGATGTCTCAGGCTTGAGACTACGACCTCATTTTTATCATGCTCTTCGGGCAAAGCTCACCTTGTAAAATGATATATCCTAGCACTTGAAAGTCTACTATCCCGCACACTTTGTAACACAATCCACATGTTTCATTTCACCAAAGCAGTCAAATCATTTAGTCCTACAAGAAAAAGAAATACAGACGAGCAGAGCAACTACGCCTCCTCGGTATTCTTTTACGCAAAGGTGGGAACCGACCAGTCCACCCACTGCGATTCCACAAAACCGAGGTTGTTTGCGCCATCCGTCTTCACGATGTTCGTGTTCGTAGACTGGCCCTTCAAGAACTTGTTGACGAACGCGTCCAAATCCGGCTGTTCACTCCCAGGGAACTGGCAGTGGTTGTGGTTTCCGACCTGGGAGACGCCCATCGAATCGGCGATGCCGAGCGCCTGCCAGACCCTGTTTGCGGTACTCTGAGCACCCCATACGGACTCGGGACCGAGCCAGTCGATGCCCGTGTTGTCGATGATCAACAGCGCGCGGGGCGCCACGAGGGCGGAGAGCATGTGGTGGTCAAAGGGCAGCATGTTGACCTGGTTCACGTACTGGTCGAAGAGCGTTGAGAACCAGACGTTCTCCTGTACAATCTCCGACGCGGTCTGGGTGCTGGTACCATTCGCCATCATCGCATCAGAAATGCGCCACGATCCTGCGTTACTTGTTAGCGAGGGAAACGGACATTATCACGTGTTTTTCCCACCAGCACCACCAGAGCCAGATTCTTGAGGTATTGTGAGCGCGATGCGCGTGTCGAAAGCACCGGCGACGAGAGCGCCTTTGCCGTTACGCGAGCAGCCACTGACAGCGATCTTTGTGAGATCGATGTTCGCGGCGGGCGTGGCCTCTAGAGCGTCGATGATACGACTAACACCCCATGCCCAAGCGGTCATCGCACCAGCGGTGTGGTTGCTGCCGTAAAGAGTGAAAAACTTTCCTTGGCCTCGGCTGCTCCCACTGTTTTGCGCAGCAATGTCATCATTGTTAAAGGTGATGACAGCGACGCCCGCTGGGGTGGGGATACTCAGCCCACCATAAGCGATGATAGCGGGAACGGGGCGGTGCCGGAAGACGGCTGCGAGATGGAGACAGAGAACGAGATGGATTTGCCCGCCTCCGATACATTGATGGTCAGAGAATTACCAGAGAGTGACGAATTGACAGAACTGGGCTTTGGTGGAAGCGTTCCCATTCATAGCGCTGGAACAGCTGACTGATCTCTTCGCGACGGCATTCCCAATCATCCTTGCTAGCCATGCGCGTTCCGTTGATAAAGGTAAAAGGATCTGGCAGCATAGCATTCGATCTGAGAGTTATGCTGTCTGGCAGGCTCGGACAGGCGGCTTGGACTCTGTCAGAACGTACGAATAGTGCAGCAACATTGAAACCGTACATTGCCCATGAACCGACCACAATGCGAAGACAGAGACAAGTAAAGCGACAAAGGGAACCTTGAAAGCCATGACGTTTGTGGAGACCGTCACTACTTCCAGTGAGACGCTTTTCGCGCTTTAATACGCGACGCTAATAGAGTTCCGAGGTTTGAACATGAATAGACACGGGTGCGTGATCTCTCGGGATGTCGCGGTAGTATAGGCAGCACTTCTTGTAATTACGAAGATTCAGCGAGATTGCCGGAAGGCGCGCCTAGAAGACGGGACCACGAAGCGGTCGGCACAAGTGACTGGGACCCGTGGTACACCGACGACATCAATAGTGACAGCCCTCAGCAGATATTCGACCGGTTGGCACGAAACAGGGTTGACGCGGGAATCCTTCGGAGGTAGTGTGTCAATTTGGGAAGAAGCACATACGGCGGTTAACCCACAGACGTACACAACTGTAGAGGCTGTATGGTCAACAGACTTTAAGCGCTTGATGGCGGAAGAGTCTCGCAGAATGATCGAGCTTCCGGCCATCATTCGCTGGGATGGTTGAGCAGTGATATTCGTTGCAGCACCGTTCTGTACAGCTCTGATTAGGAAGCAGAGTGATTATATTTCCGTGCCAAGTTTGAGGAGGTCCGGCAGATAAAATATCTCCCCGTCACTTCCAGTGGAGCCGAAATAACTGCTATAGGTATGAGGAAGACAAAAGCGCAAGAATCCTCTGCGACATCGCGAATCACAGCAAGTTCACACACCAGGTTCACCCTATCAGGCTGAGCGCCAAGCAGGATCGAATCCAAGTGCCGTCAACGTTCACATTCAATATCGAGGTCTTTGATGAGAATGCGAAACGATGGTCACCAGGGAACAAGTTTCTTCCCCCGAAGTAGGGCAGTGCCCAGAATGGCCACAAATGTCAATAGTTTGATTGACGATGTGAAGACTGACGCTGAAGTCGAAGCGAACAATAACGACACCTTTGGCGTTGAGCTTCAGCCTGCTTTTGCTCCTCGACATGCGCCCAAGAAGCCGTTGAATAACTTTTCACTGCGTGAAAAGATGGAGCCCTACAGTGCGAATGGGATCATCGTCCAATAATATGAGTCGCCAAGAAGGGTGGCGGATTAATCCCTCCTTCAGTAATCGGAAGAAGTTGTCTATGGTCCATGGATACAATTAGATTGAAAGAGCCGAAGAAAGAAGCGTGGAAGGGTGGAAAGGTAGCATCTGGCCATGCAAATGAGTTTGGGCAAGTCGAGATCGAGCAGTTCCAGATCCATGTATTGCAACTCGAGAGATAGCTGGGGCACCTAGGGCTGAATTGAAAGTGCAGCCAAGTGTCGGTATTCAATTTTTGGTTTGGCTTGCGGATACCATAGAGAGAGGCCTGGATAGTGATATGTGGCAGCCTATGAGCGACTACGCTGTAAAGCGTTGAAGCCAGATCAGGGTTCGACGTTCGTGCAAAGCTTGCCACGTGTAGCACATCACGTGAGGAGAATTGCCATACCGGGATGATGCCGTGAATGTTCAATGATCAATCTTTCCTTTTCTTCCCCACGTCTTTGCGCTGAGTTGGTGCGCTGATACTGCGTGCAAGATGCCTAACCTAGCTATCACAGAAAACATCTCAGTTCTTGAGCATATTTCGTACATCTGCATCACCATCTAGTTTATATTGGAGAGCGGGACGGACGCGCTCGGAATCGCGTCGCGGCGTGGAAGCAACGCAACGGAATTTGTCTACGCAAGCGGAAGGCCACACACGCCTCTGCTCTCCCTCGAAGACGTCGACCTTACTGCAATATTTCTTGGACTTTATTGCATCTCTGACTTGACGTACGCCTGTCCACGAGAAGTCTCCGTGGGCTACTACTTACTTGATATAGAAGAATCGCGTTGCACTTGTATGCCTGACCGCGCGTACAAAATAACTGACCCCTCGTGCACCGACCACAAGGCTGGGCGGTCCGGTGTACTCTCACCGAAACTACATCTTTTCTATTCGAATCAAGTCTGCAAACGTGACTCGAAATTTCCCCGACGAGCGTTTCCAACGGATAATCTTGGTTTTGTAGCTAATTCGCCCTTATAAACAACCGCATGTCACTTGGACAGACCCCGGTTCAGGATGAAGAACGTCTTTGCGGTGCTGTTCTTCTCGCTTTGGGCGAATGTCTTCGCGACCACCTATCGTGGTGCCGACATATCGTCGCTGGCTATTCTTGAGGCGAGCGGTCAAACTTACTCGGATGGCTCGACAAAACCTCTCGAAACAATTCTGACAAGCCATGGCGCGAATTTGGCCCGTATCAGGATATGGGTATCCGACAGCTCGGATTACAATCTCAACTATGGCGTAGCATTGGCGCGCCGTGTCAAGGCTGCTGGCATGTCCATCATGGTCGATCTCCACTACAGTGATACGTGTAGGTTCCGAATATCACTCGTGTACTTCCTTCTCAATGTAACTCAAAGGGGCCGACCCGGGCAAACAAGGAATACCATCGGGATGGAGTACTTCTCTGTCTAGCCTAAACACGCAGATATACACGTACGTGCGCCTTTTTGATGTTTATGTTTGGTTTTAATAATATGATCGCCTCTACGGCAGTTACACCCTAAATGTTGTCCAGACCTTTGTTAACGCCGGCATAACGCCTAACTTTATTCAAGTGCGTGCTCCTGCTGGTCGCCGTCCTTCTCACACTCACGCTTCACTCTAGGTCGGAAATGAGATCAACGATGGAATGCTCTGGCCAACAGGTCGCATTTCTGTGAACGGCTATTCGCCGCTTTCTCAGCTATTACACTCGGCCGTCAGTGCTGTTCGGACAGCGTCGTCGTCGACCAAGACCGTCATCCATATTGCCAACGGATGGAACAGAAGCGCGGTCCAATCCTTCTTCCAGCAAATCTTCATTGCTGGGCAACTGGCCACGAGTGATGTCGATGTCATGGGTTTCTCCATGTACCCATTCTACGACGCGGGCGCGACGCTTTCCGCCCTCAAGTCCAGTCTGACAAATATAGTTTCTCTCTATGGAAAGGTGGATTGCCTTCTTCTCGATGCCAACAAGACGCTTACTCTATGTCTTTCAGGATGTCATGCTTGTCGAAACTGACTGGCCGGTTTCGTGCTCTGGGACAACACTCACAGAACCTAGCATTGCCATATCCGCTGCCGGACAAGTGACTTGGGTGAGTCCTACGTGCCATTTGCTTCTCTCAAAGCCCAAATACACGCCACACTCATAGATGAACGATCTCGTTTCTACCCTGAGCGGATTGTCGGGTGGTCACGGTACTGGCTTTGTTTATTGGGAACCAGGATGGATTGGAAATGCCGGTAGGTCTCTTGAATGACTGTTGTCGGACGTTCTAAGGTTTTATCTCTTCCAGGCTTGGGTTCGAGTTGCGCCGATAACCTTTTGGTCGATGGCTCCGGCAAGGCCCGCACCTCTATGTCTATGTTCTCGAGCTAATTCTGAGGTGCTGTACCGCAATTATATTTTGATTGTCTTTCGGGAAAGATACTTCTCTTGTCGCTGCTTCACTCTGGAGATTTCTAGCAAGTTTGTTTAATTTAATTAGAGTCGTGAAGGAAGTTTAAGACGCGGGGCCCCATGCGCAAGAGCTTCATGGGGCATTGTTGAGGCTCTCCAATGTGCACTTCGGCTCTGAGGATGATGCCAGGCACGATCAAGCTACAATTCTATCGGATACATTCTTCGCGAGCGCTACCATTCTGACAGCGTGGCGGAGGGCACTCTTCCCCGAAGACACTGTGCAGTTCGCACAATGGCTGAGCTATGTCAGTAAAAACGAACCAGCCAGAACGACTCAGATTACGACAGAATCATTTATGCAGGCTTTCATTTCATCGCCCGGCATGTTCTTTATTTACGCAGAATCGGAGAAGTCTTTCAACATTGACATGTCGCGGAGAGACGCATTGAGCCTTCATAACAAGCCGTACAATTTATTGTTACACTACGCAAACACTACAAAAACAAAATAGTGCGAGAAAACGTTAAGATCGTAAGTAATACAGAAAGCATAAGAGGTAGCGATATGAGAGCTGGAGCAGAGATTGGAAACATAGTTCTACTAACGACACTTACTGTTGACCAGACGGATAATACTGGACTCTGGTAGTATTGCGGACTATTCGGGAGCATCAGTAGAAGAAAGGACAGATAAGTACTAGCAATTCACTTCTGTTGTTGTTGCTGTGCGTTATGAAGCGTAGCCGCAGACGCGGCAGGGTTTGTGGGAGTGTATGCTCCCGAGCCGTAACCGTACCTTTCATTGCGATTTGTTTCTCGCCACTGTCGAAAAGAAAGACGCGGGCGTACATGTGTTGTTGAGGCTGACCAGGATAGACTGTTCCTACGGACGCGCTAGAGTGCTGTTGTTGCGCATACCTGTCCAACATATGAGTGCTAGCTCCAAAAACATCGCCAGTCAGAACGCTTACAAGCCTGGAACGCCTGGATATCCTTGTGACTGTCCATAGGGACTTCCAGCTGGCCCCGAAGGGAGGTGAGGTACACTCTGATTGTACCCCGCAGCATACTGCGCAGGCCGCTGGGATGGATGCTGGGCATTACGATCGGCATACGTGCCTGGGTACTGGCTTCCAGCAGCCGCGGGAAGCGGAAGATGAGGGGAGCTGTAACCGCGGCCGGGGCCTGCTGGTGCGTGTAAATGCGCGGGAGACTGGTAGGTGTTATTGTGGGATGAACGATACATTCCGCGCGACGAAGGGCTAGAAGAGTCTCAGGGAGTGTATCTTAACAGAAGCTGAAAATCTACATACTTGCCAGGCGCTTAATACATATCAGAGTCATCCGACGGCCTGCGGAATCTGATATCGGACTCTTGGGATTGTATGGAGGAGCGAGGATAAGCTGAATTCTGGTGATTAGCGGCCACATGCTGTGGCTGGGCCGCCTGAGTTTGTCCTTCAATTGGATCTGGGACGAACTCGTTTCCAGACAATGCCTGATGGTGTTAAGTTTGCGACTTTCCGATCCCACTTCCTCGACGTGCTTACCCGATACCGTTCCTTGAGATTGTTATATGCAGTTTCGACGCCGGCCAGAGCAAGGGCGATTGTTGCGTTCTGGTTTCCTGTGGCCCAGCGCCCCTCGCTTAAGAAACTGGGCATGTCTTTCAGGAATCTCTTAATCTTGTTCTTGGGCGACATGTCCTTGGCGATGATGTCGAGGCTCTGCATCTGTCTAAATGAGGCGTGAATTCAGGAAGACACATCTGGATGTTCATGGGAACCTACGTCGTCGTAGCGATCATGAATTCGCCCTTAGCAAGAAGCGGGAAGCAGCCGGTTTGATCTCTGTCAACAGCATCCCGTAAGGCAGAGAGACTGTGGTATAGCAAAGCAGCGAGGTCTTTGTTTGACGACCCACTCATTGATGGCCAGGAAGAACAGGTAGCAGATGGGGTGAAGTTGGGTCCAAACGCCCCATTGGCAGATCATATTTATGAAGGCTGTAGAAGCAAACCAAACCGAATTGATAGATGTTTTGGGAGGAACGTAGAGTCATCATTATGCAGGGCGGATAAACCTTTCGATCAAGCACCGGAATTTGCCGGTGCTTCTTCCTTTGTGAACATCATCCCAATTGTCAACTATGCCTCCATTGGATCCTCTCCGTGAGAGGGGAGACAGCGCTTGGGAGATGTTCTGGGTACATCACTACAGCTATCTCTTACAGCATGGATATCTACTTCGGCCGCGTTATCAACCTGATTGGGCTCCTGCGCGCCTGCAGCCTGAGAACAAGAAACTGGCCAAATGGTCAATCATAATCGGGATGGGCTTCGAAGACGAAGTAGCTTCATATGTAAGAGAAATCATGCCTCAACTTCTTTCTCTCTTATTAGTCACAGCAAGGCTTTGTGCTCGACGCGACGCGCCTTCTGGATGGGCGCAAGGTAGTCATCAAGCGAGCGAAGAAGTCCGACCACGCGATGTTGAGCCACCTTAACAATTCCGAGGTCTCCTCAGACCCGAAGAATCACGTCATTCCCTTACTGGACTCGTTTCCCGTCCCAAATGACGATCATGTATTTATCGTCCTGCCATTCATGCAAGTCTTCCGTCGTCCACAGTTCCACTGTCGGAAAGAATTTGCGGAGGCTTTTCGACAGATCCTCGAGGTAAAGCTTCTTTGCTCTGTTTGACACATAGCTCACTTGGACACAACAGGGACTGGCATTCATGCACGAAAAGAATATTGCTCATGGGTGCGTGGTGCAGTTCAGAAAACTCTCCCTCTCATATCTCTAACATAAACATAGAGATGCGTGTACCACAAATTTTTTGATGGACTGTACTGAAGTCTATCCTCAGGGCTATCATTGGGCGAGACAGAATACCCTTGATGGCTTGCAGACAATAGCGCCACATACAATGCGTTGTCGAGTGGAAACACCCGTCCGGTACTATCTGACAGATTTTGAGGGCGCCTTAAGCTTTCCGGAAGGGAAGCAACACGCGCTTACGAAAGGTGCATTTTGTCAGATCAAAACGTCTCCAGAATGGCACTCGCGCGTGGCGTACAATCCGTTTTTACTTGATGTATACAACGTGGGGGCTACCTTTCTGGCATTTTGCGAGGTACTTCAGTCGAGGCTCGCCTTTCTATTAATCACTTACACTCAACCTAGTGTAACGACTCCGACGACTCCGACCACTTGTTGGGCCTAGAGGACTTCAAGCCGCTCTTACTTTCTATGACTGCCACGAATCCTTCCGAGCGACCAACAATGGCGCAATCTTTAGACAGCCTTGAGTCTTTCATCGCCTCCAAGGATGCCGATTGGTTGAATGGTCTGCTGACGAGCCATGAGAGCTTGAAGTTACCAGAGAAACGGGTTGAAAGGGAAGGGCTCTGGGAGAAGTTTTCGAAACTGATACCATTCTGTTGAATCAAGTATTGTACCTCGCATGTCGTTGTTTTGCTTTCGCCGCTGCTTTGCAAATAGGTTTTTTGATTTTAAGAAGACAGTACTCGTGTCTGCTACGGCCATGACTCGAAAATCGTCTTAGCGCATTTAGAAGCAAGTGTTCCCCTTGCTTCCTGAAAGTAAACAGGCCCTAAAAGGACTCATGCTCTATCGATGGTCTTACTTTATGGTTTGTGGGTCCTATCGATCTAGCTGTTATGCATCATTTTGCGCGCATGATATGATGGCCAACTGGTTCACTTTACAGCCTTTTGTCTGTTTTAGGCCAGCGAGTCCGTATATCCTCAAGGCAGCCATGAGTGCCCGATAACACGGACTTTCCTTCTTCAATGCAGAACGGGCCCGATAGATGACTCTATTCACTGGCGGGTACGAGTGTATCGGACCACGGCGGAGCAACTCATCTTTGTTTTGGCATGGAAGACGATCGGATAAAAAACTAGTGCACATAAAGCGTCGGTCTCGCCGGGATGTAGGCCGGACGCTACAGCGCGACTTGGTTGGAGAATAATTGGAAAATCAAAATGGGTACCTTGAGTGTTGGACATAGGGGAAAGGTATCGGGATGGTCCCGCCAGAGCAGTGAGACTCAGACAGCGACGGTAGTCTTTTCGCATCACGGGACCGTACCACCCCCAAACTTCAGGAAGTTGAAATGAAGAAAGATACGCAGGATTGAACCAAGCACACGTCTGGGTGAATGTTGGACATTCTCGTATCGCTCGAGCTTGGGGACGCAATCTCGGGCGACTTCCAAAACAAGTAAAACCAGAGAGGGCGAGGGAGGATCCTTCTGTAAGGCTGCATACCAAGTCCAAGAGATGGGTGACAACCAGACATATGTTAAAGTTGAAGCCGTGAACTACAACGCGATTCGTAACAATGCATATACCATTTTCTGAAGTAGGTCAGTACAAAGAGCTGATTGAAGCAGTGTTACCCTTTTCTCAGGTCACAATCTCCTGCCATTCGTTCACCCACATATAGCGCGAAAATAGTACTACATATAACCATCGAAACCAGACCAGCTGGCTCCAGTGGGCACGCATGGCCTTATGAGCTGCAACAAACTCATTGACACCGGACACAAATACCGGCATTGAATTGGATAGAGGGATTTTCTTCCCTTCCTCCGCGAGACCGATGAAGCGCAATAAGCGTAATGCAGTGGTATCGACGGTACGCCAAAGGCGTATTCCGTACAAGTCAAATTTTGCTTGGACGGGCGCGAGGATACTGGTGTATTTAGTCAGAGTGGGGACGCTGATCAACGCGTAGAGCTTTGGAGGCACGGTGCGCGACTGGGCATAGCGCCGCACTCCATGGAAGATGGACTTGTGGTTAGCATGGCCAGAAACGCCTTTGCGGTCAAAAGTAAGGATCTGTTGAATTTTAGTTTGGTATGTAGACAGCGCGGGGAACTGACAGTGGTAATATTGTGCTGATTGACGTAGAAGCTGACAAGGTTGGAGATGATTTCTGGATTCCACTTGGCTGTCATATTGTCCTGCAGCTCTCTGATGCAGGGTAAGGTAAGGCGGCATTTTGGTCGAGACAAAGACACGTACGGATGGTCGAGAATGTGCTTATGGCCTTCGGGGATGCCGAGGACGTCCAAGCTGCTCTGGAACTCTTTATGGCGCGTTTCGCCGAGTCCATCCGCGTTCCCGAAGGATAGGGACAAGCCATGGATGTCCGGGGGTTGAGCTATGGACTGGAGACCCAATATGGTTGGGGCAAAGAACATGCACTCGTCGTCCGGGTGCGCAGTTACAAAAAGAACGATGTCTCTGGCGGTGAGCTCATTGTTGAGCGGGCTTTTGGTTGCTGTAGGCTGATAGAGTACGACTGCGAGTGCTGGGAGCAGAGCGACCACCAAGGTCGGGAGCATCATGTGCAACGTTCCCAGGTCCAGGTTGTAATCCTATCTGCGGACATAGACGACCATCCCGGCGTTTTTGGTGCGCGTTATGGCGCGCTGTTCTCCGTACATGATGCATACAATGAAGATACTTCTTACATTGAAGGTAGTGACCAAAGAGAACGCTTTTGAGTATGTGGAACAAATCTCTGAAGTTGATCTCCCAAATTTGCACAAACACAAACACCCTTGTTGTTCTCTCTCCTTGACCATCAACGTTGTCCAGGATAACTCTGTTGTCGTTCGGCCATTACTCTTCATTGTCCACCTTCGCCGCCGGCGGGTCTTATAATGCTCTTGGATAAAGGGTCTCTCTTCCTTATCTGGCGGCCCGCACGGATCCGTCTTTCGAAAGAACACCTGAGGACAATAAATGTTATGTTTATAACCGATGTGCCTTGGCCGATTCTCGTGGAGCCTCTTGTGAGCATGCATCTCGGGACCCTTCTTCTTCAGGCGGTCGCTGTGAGAGCGCTGCAGACCGCCGTTGAGCTTACTTACCCTCCAGTCATGCATGACTCTCATTTGCCCTTCTAATTAGTGGAGGTCTTGTATGAACTACTGTACGGACAGCGTCGCCGTCCACCAAGACCGTCATCCATATTGCCAACGGATGGAACAGAAGCACGGTCCAATCCCTTTTCCAGCATATTTTGTTAGAACCTAAACGATACGGACTGTCAATACACGCCCTTAGTCGTAGTGGAAAAGACTATATTGTACCTAAACGATACGGACTGTCAATACACGCCTGTGCTATCTATCAGTCTGATATCGCCGGTACATAATGATGCGGATGCTTACCCTTAGTCGTAGTGGAAAAGACTAAGGGAAAGCATCCGATCGATCCCGCCTTGTAGGCTGGCGGATCACGTGGTCGACAACCAACACTCCTCCTCGAGCCAAAGTGCATCCGAAAGCCACACTCCTCCTCGCCCGAGACACTACACCACTCCAAGCATATCTCTGAATGTCGTGAACTTCTGCCGTGCTAGCGCTTTCGTGAAGATATCCGCGACGTTGTCCACGGTCGCGACACGGTTGACAGTGACATCGCCTTCGAAGACGCGTTCCCGGACGTAGTGATAGCGGATGTCGAGATGTTTGACGCGGGCATGGAAAGCGGGATCGTATGCGAGGCACGTAGCGCCATTGTTGTCGCAGAGAAGTGGTGTCGCCTCCTTCTTCTTCAACATCTCTAGTTCTCCAAATAACTGTCGAAGCCATACTGCTTCCTTGCATGCTTCGCTCGTCGCGATATATTCTGACTCGGTTGTTGAGGTTACCACCACTTTCTGTTTGCGCAATGCCCAGGAGACGGCGCCACTTCCCAGATTGAATGTGTATCCCATCGTTGAGCGCAGTGTGTCCAAACAATCGGCGTATGATGAGTCGGTGAAGCCGATTAGGGAGTTCTGGGGGTTAGCTAGGGTTGGGCTAGCATAGTAATTGAGTGCAATTGAACGTACACCCTCTGACTTTAGTGGGTGTCTGAATATGCAGAAATACTGACATCCAGTTAAAAATGGTAAATGAGCATATGGGGTGCAAGAAATGAGCCACCAAACTGTTAGCATTAAGCTGGCCGGGAAAGCTAGCCCATTTGCGGAACACTGCCAGGCCGTGAAAACATATTCAGGTCAATGTTCCTGATTGCTAGCCCAGCCCGGTTAGCTAACCCGGGACTTAGCCCGGTTGCAGTGCAGGGCCTGAGGATAGTCATAGGTCAGGGTCAAGATTTTCTGGTGCATACCTTGTAGACCTCCTTCAGATTATTGTATGCGCCTTCAACGTCGGCTAGAGCATTGGCAATCACTGTGTTGTGAGGCCCTCTTGACAGGCCATATTTATGGGGCGCTGTAGAAACAAACCAAACCAGATTGATAGATGTTTTGGGAGGAACATAGAGTCATCCATAATGGTTGAAGTTTGATCAGTTCCGGAGTTGCCGGTGCTTCTTCCTTTGTTTGTCCTTTGTGAACATCTACGACGACTATGCCCGCATTAGATCCTCTCCGTGCGAGGAACGAAGACCCCTACGAGATGTTCTGGGTCGATCATTACGATTATTTCCTACAGCATGGATATCTTCTTCGACCACGTTATCAACCTGATTGGGCCCCCGCTCGTCTGCAGCCCGAGAACAAGCAGCAGGCCAGGTGGGCAATCATACTTGGTGGCTTCGAAGATGAGTTGACTTCGTATGTAAGCACATACTTATCGCAAAATTTCTTTCTAATTAGTCACAGCAAGCTTGTCTGCTCGACGCGACGCGTTATGGGGATGGTCGCAAGGTAGTTATCAAGCGAGCGAAAAAGCCCGACTACGCGATGCTGAGGCACCTAAACAATCCCGAGCTCTCTTCAGACCCGAAGAATCACGCTATTCCATTGCTTGACTCGTTTCCCATCCCAAATGACGACCATATATTTGTCATCCTGCCGTTCATGCAAGTCTTCTGTCGTCCACAATTTCACTGTCGGAAAGAATTTGCAGAGGCGTGTCGACAGATTTTCGAAGTAGGTTTCTTTTTCACTGTCTTTCAGGTAGCTCACTTGCAACCATCAGGGACTGGCGTTTATGCACGAAAAGAACATTGCTCATGGGTGCGTAATGCAGTCCTGAAAACCCTCCTTCTCATTTCTTTAACATAGAGATGCGTGTACTGCGAATTTCCTGATGGACTGTACTGAAGTCTATCCTCAGGGCTATCATTGGGCCAAACCACATACCACTGATGGCCTGCGGACAACTGTGCCACACGTACTGCGTTGTCAAGTAGCGACACCCGTCCGGTACTATATTACGGATTTTGAGGGCGCCTTGAGCTTCCCGGAAGGAAAGCAACACGCGCTCGCGAAAGGCTCTTTCTGCCAGATCAAAACGTCTCCAGAGTGGCACTCACGCGCGCCGTACAATCCGTTTTTACTTGATGTCTACAACGTGGGGGCTACCTTTCTGGCACTTTGTGAGGTACTTCGGTCGAGTCTCACCTTTTTATTTATCGCTTACAATCAACGTAGTGCAACGACTCCGACGACTGCGACCACTTGTTGGGCGTAGAGGATTTCCAGCCGCTTTTTCTTTCTATGACTGCCACCAATCCTTCCGATCGGCCAACAATGGCGCAATGTTTAGACAGCCTGGAGTCTTTCATCGCCTCCAAGGATGCTGATTGGTTAGATGGCCTGCTGACGAAACATGAGAGCTTGCAGTTACGAGACAAACTGGTTGAAAGGGAAGGGCTTTGGGTGAAGTTTTCGAAATTGATACCATTCTGTTGAAATTATACCTCGCATGTCGTTGTTTTGCTTTCGCCGCTGCTTTGCAAATAGATCTTTTGGATTCAAGAAAACACTACTCGAGTCTGCTACGTAGTACGGCTATGACTCGAAAATGGTCTTAGGGCATTTAGAAGCAAGTGTTCCCTTGCTTCCTAAAAGCAAACAGGCCCTAATAGAACTCATGCTCTATCGATGGTCTTACTTTATGGTTTGTGGGTCCTATCTATCAAGATCTAACTGTTATGCATCATTTTGTGCGCATGATATGATGGCCAACTGGTTCACTTTACAGCCTTTTGTCTGTTTTAGGCTAGCGGGTCCGTATATGCAGCCGTGAGTGTCCGATAACACGGACTTTCCTTCTTCAGAGCAGAACGGGTCCGAACTATGACTCTGGTGGGTTGGCCGAATGTATGAGGAGGCTTAAGCACAGACTCGTCGCACGGACAATCAGAGTTCAACGGCCTATCATCTTGAAGAAACCCTTGAGTGCATATAAGGCGTCGGTCTCGCAGCGCTGTAGACCATAGTAGCATTAGAGCGAAAACGATACAAGGCGACTTCATTGGAGAATGATCGGCAGATCACAGTGACAATGGCTACCTTGTAGTGTTCGACGTAGGGGAAGGATATCGGGATAGTCCTCGCCCGTAGAAAGATACGCAGGATTGAACCAAGCACACGTCTGGGTGAATGTTGGACATTCTCGTATCGCTCGAGCTTGGGGACGCAATCTCGGGCGACTTCAAAACAAGTAAAACCAGAGAGGGCGAGGGAGGATCCTTCTGTAAGGCTGCATACCAAGTCCAAGAGATGGGTGACAACCAGACATATGTTAAAGTTGAAGCCGTGAACTACAACGCGATTCGTAACAATACATATACCATTTTCTGAAGTAGGTCAGTACAAAGAGCTGGTTGAAGCAGTGTTACCCTTTTCTCAGGTCACAATCTCCTGCCATTCATTCACCCACATATAGCGCGAAAACAATACATATAACCATCGGAACCACACCAGCTGGCTCCGGTGGGCACGCATGGCCTTATGAGCTGTAACAAACTCATTGACACCGGACACAAATACCGGCATTGAATTGGATAGAGGGATTTTCTTCCCTTCCTCCTCGGCGAGACCGATCAAGCGCAATACGCGTAATGCAGTGGTATCAACGGTACGCCAAAGGCGTATTCCGTACAAGTCAAACTTTGCTTGGACGGGCGCGAGGATACTGGTGTATTTAGTCAGAGTGGGGACGCTGATCAACGCGTAGAGCTTTGGAGGCACGGTGCGCGACTGGGCATAGCGCCGCACTCCATGGAAGATGGACTTGTGGTTAGCATGGCCAGAAACTCCTTTGCGGTCAAAGGTGAGGATCTGGTCAATGTTAGCTTGGTTTTTAGACATGGCAGGAAACTAACGGTGGTGATATTGTGCTGATTGACGTAGAAGCTGACAAGGTTGGAGATGATTTCCGGATTCCACTTGGCTGTCATATTGTCCTGCAGCTCTCTGATGCAGGGTAAGGTAAGGCGCAGTTGGTCGAGACAAAGACACGTACGGGTGGTCGAGAATGTGCTTATGGCCTTCGGGGATGCCGAGATTGTCCAAGCTGCTCTGGAACTCTTTATGGCGCGTTTCGCCGAGTCCATCCGCGTTACCAAAGGATAGGGACAAGACATGGATGTCCGGGGGTTGAGCTATGGACTGGAGACCCAATATGGTTGGCGCAAAGAACATGCACTCGTCGTCCGGGTGCGCAGTTACAAAAAGAACAATGTCTCTGGCGGTGAGCTCATTGTTGAGTGGGCTTTTGGTTGCTGTGGGCTGATAGAGTACAGCTGCGAGTGCTGGGAGCAGAGCGACCACCAAGGTCGGGAGCATCATGTGCAACGTTCCCAGGTCACCAGGTTGTAATCTTATCTGCGGACATAGACGGCCATCCCGGTGTTTTCGGTGCGCGTTATAGCGCGTATTACTCGGTTTTTTCTCGTACATCATATGCGTACAATGAAGCATACTTCTTACAACAGAGCAGTGGCAGAATAGAAGGCCTATAGCAGACAAAAGGCTGTAAGGTTCAGTTGGCCATCAAATCATGCACGCAAAATGAGGCATCACAACTAGATCATAGAACCAAAAATCACAAAGTAAGATCATCGATAGCTATAGAGCGCAAGTCCTAACAGGGTGTGTCTGCATTCTGAGCAAGGGACAGGGCGAACACTTGCCACGGATCTCCGCCGGCTCCTCTCTTACACCATTTTCGACGTATCATAGTCGTAGCAGACTCCAGTATCGTCCTCTTCTTGATCAAAAGGGTCTGATTGGAAAGCAGAGGGAAAGCAAAACAACGATATGCGAGGTATGTTTTAACAAAATGGTATCAGTTTCGAAAACTTCTCCCAGAGTCCTTCCTTTTCAGCCCGTTTGTATGGTAAATGCAGGCTCTCATGTTGTGTCAGCAGACCATCTAACCAATCGGCATCCTTGGAGGCGATGAAAGACTCCAGGCTGTCTAAACATTGCGCCATTGTTGGCCGATCGGAAGGATTGGTGGCAGTCATAGAAAGAAAAAGCGGCTTGAAGTCCTCTAGGCCCAACAAGTGGTCGGAGTCGTCGGAGTCGTTGCACTACGTTGATTGTGAGCGATAAATAAAAAGGTGAGACTCGACCGAAATACCTCACAAAGTGCCAGAAAGGTAGCCCCCACGTTGTAGACATCAAGTAAAAACGGATTGTACGGCGCGCGTGAGTGCCACTCTGGAGACGTTTTAATCTGGCAGAAAGAGCCTTTCGCGAGCGCGTGTTGCTTTCCTTCGGGGAAGCTCAAGGCGCCCTCAAAATCCGTAATATAGTACCGGACGGGTGTCGCTACTTGACAACGCATTATGTGTGGCGCTATTGTCTGCAGACCATCAGTGGTATGTGGTTTAGCCCAATGATAGCCCTGAGGATAGACTTCAGTACAGTCCACCAGGAAATTCGTAGTACACGCATCTCTACGATGAGGAGATAAGACAGCGAATTTCAGAGGTATGTCACGCACCCATGAGTAATATTATGTTCGTGCATGAAGGCCAGTCCCTAACGCCCTAGTAAGCTATGTGAAAGACAGTGAAAAAAAGCTTACTTCGAGAATTTGTCGACATGCCTCCGCAAATTCTTTCCTGCAGTGAAACTGTGGCCGATTGAATATTTGCATGAAGGGCAGGACGACGAATACATGATCGTCATTTGGGATGGGAAACGAGTCAAGTAAGAGAATGACGTGATTCTTTTGGTCTGAGGAGAACTCTGGATTGTTCAGGTGGCTCAACATCGCGTAGTCGAACTTCTTCGCCCGCTTGATAACTACCCTGCGACCATCCCGATAGCGCGTCGCGTCTAGCAGACTAGCTTCCTGCGGCTGATGAGAGGAATAACTAGAACATATTTGCACTTACATATGAACACAATTCATCTTCGAAGCCGCCAAGAATGATTGCCCATCTGGCATGCGTCTTGTTCTCAGGCTTTAGACGAGCAGGGACCCAATCAGGTCGATAACGTGGTCGAAGTAGATATCCATGCTGTAAAAAAATAATCGTAGTGCTGTACCCAGAACATCTCGTAGGGGTCTTCGTCTCTTGCACGGAGGGGATCCAATGGAGGCATAGCGGATGTGTGATGATGTTCACAAAGGAAGAAGCACCGGCAAACTCCGGACTTGATCGAAAGGTTTATCCGCCCGCATAATGGTGACTCTACATCCCTCCCAGAATTTCTATCAGTTGGGTTTGGTTTGTTTCTACAGTCTCTCATAAATACGACCTGCCAATGATGCGCTTGGACGCAACTTCACCCCTTCTGCTGGGTGTTCTTCCTAGCCATCGCTGACTGAGTCGTCAAACAAAGACCTCGCTGCTTTACTATACCACAGTCTCTCTGCCTTACGGGATGCTGCAGACAGATATCAAACCTGCTGGTTCCTGCCTCTTGCTAAGGGCTAATCTATGACTGCTACGACGACGTAGGTTCCCGTGAACCTCCAGATGTCCTGAAACCACGCCTCATTTAGACAGATGCGGAGCCTCGACCTCATCGCCAAGGACATGTCATACAAGAACAGATTCAAGAAATACCTGAAAGCCATGCCCAATCTCTTGTGCGAGCGGCGCCGTGCCACAGGAAACCATAACGCGACAATCACCCTTGCTCTAGCAGGTGTTCTCTGGATAGTAATGGTTATCTTACGCCATTTTCGACGTACTATAGTCGTGGCAGACTCGAGCATGTTCTCTTCTTAAATTCAAAAGATCTATTTGCAAAGCAGCGGCGAAAGCAAAACAACGACATGCGAGGTATAATTTCAACAGAATGGTATCAATTTCGAAAACTTCTCCCATAGCCCTTCCCTTTCAACCCGTTTCTCTGGTAACTTCAAGCTCTCATGGCTCGTCAGCAGACCATTTAACCAATCAGCATCCTTGGAGGCTATGAAAGCCTCAACGCTGTCCAAACATTGCGCCATTGTTGGCCGATCGGAAGGATTGGTAGCAGTCATAGAAAGAAGGAGCGGCTGGAAGTCCTCTACGCCCAACAAGTGGTCGGAGTCGTCGGAGTCGTTGCACTAGGTTGGTGGTGAGCGATCGATAGAAAGGCGAGACTCGACCGAAGTACCTCACAAAATGCCAGAAAGGTAGCCCCCACGTTGTATACATCAAGTGAAAATGGATTGTACAGCTCACGCGAATGAAATTCTGGAGACGTTTTGATCTGGCAAAATGCACCTCTCGTAAGCGCATGTTGCTTTCCTTCGGGGTAGCTTGAGGCACCCTCAAAATCGGTAAGATGATACCGGACGGGTGTCGCCACTTGACAACGCAATATGTGTGGCGCTACTGTCTGCAGGCCATCAAGGGTATTCTGTCTAGCCCAATGATAGCTCTGAGGATAGACTTCAGTACAATCCATCAAGAAATTCGTGGTACACGCATCTCTATATCAAAGAAATGAGAAGGAGAGTTTTCAGGACTGCATTACGCACCCATGAGCAATGTTCCTTTCGTGCATAAACGCCAGTCCCTGATGGTTGTAAGTGAGCTATGTCACAAACAGACAAGAAGAGCTTTACTTCGAGGATTTGTCGAAGAGCCTCCGCGAATTCTTTCCGACAGTGAAACTGTGGAAGACAGAAGACTCGCATGAAGGGCAGGACGACAAATACACGATCGTCGTTTGGGATGGGAAACGAGTCAAGTAATGGGATGGCGTGATTCTTCGGGTCTGAGGCATATTGGGGATTGTTGAAGTGCCTCAGCATCGCGTAGTCGGACTTCTTCGCTCGCTTGATAACTACCTTGCGACCATCCAGATGGCGCGTCGCGTCGAGCAGAAAACCCCTCTGTGACTGATGAGAGCGAAGAATTGAGGCATACGTGCACTTACGATCAGGAACGAAGGCACCTCGTCTTCAAAGTCCGTACCGAGCATGATGGACCATTTGGCCCGCGTCTTGTTCTCAGGCTTCAGGCGGGCAGGGATCCAATCAGGCTGATAACGTGGTCGAAGTAGGTACCCATGCTGGAGGAGGTAACTGTAGTGTTGTACCCAGAACATCTCACAAGCGCGTTCGCCTCTCGCACGGAGAGGATCCAATGAGGCATTAGCGAAAGGAAGAAGTACCGGCAGAACCCGGACTGGATCAATAGCCCTGACTAGTACTCAGTGTACACTTGTTTTTCTCCCTGACCACCAACGTCGTCCAGGATTATACTACTCTCTGTATGCGATCATTGTCCACCTTCGCCGCCGGCGGGTCTTATAATGGTCTTGGGTTTCCGCTAATAAAGGGTCTCTCTTCCTTATCTGGCGGCCCGCACGGATCCGTCCTTCGAAAGAAGACCTGAGGACGATAACTGTTATGTTTATAACCGATGTGCCCTTGGCCGATTCTCGTGGAGCCTCTTGCGAGCATGCATCTCGGGACCCTTCTTCTTCAGGCGGTCGCTGTCAGAGCGCTGCAGACCGCCGTTGACCTTACAGCCCTTGTGAACAACAAGGCCGCTGCTATTGAAGGATCCTTGGCCAGCTTCGACGGACACAATGGGTCGTATCCTGCAGAATATCTTCCGACAGGTATACTAGTCGACGATGCAATTTCTGTACGCGATATTTCTCCTCCACTGTTAATGTCTGACACCTTCCGCAAGTATACCCTGCCCAACTTTACCGACATGTCCACGTACGACAACATCAATTGCAGCGGCCAGACTATCAGTTTGCCGTCTGGAAATTACCATTCTTTCAATTTTCTTGGCGCGACGGATGGAATAGGTTACGTGAATGGAGAGTTCACCGCATTATACGACGATAATACCACTGAACCTCTCGGCTTCGTCGTCGCGCCATGGTGGCTGAAGAATCCGTCAGATGGGTATGTGATGCGCCGTCCACTTCGACAAGACTGACCCTTGCCAGACCCATCACTGCACCCTTCCTCAACATGGGCTTGTCAAACGGCACGACCTTTAGAAATTGTTCGTTCCCTCCTGCCTAGCCGTGCCGTCCTCACAATTTGTTACAGATAACATTACGCGAATGTTACGTTCCAGCATCACCTGGACAACTCAAAGACACTCACCGGACTCATGTTACCCAAGTTATTTCATTCTTCTCCTCGTGGAACGGTCTGCTGATGAACACTAGCGAAACTGGGAGCTCGCAACTGACCGGGGTCATTAGCATTCACGTCTTCGCGATAACCCTTGTATCGGCCGATGAGCCCGTGACCGCTGACGCGCCTGTTCTTGATATCCAAAACGTGCGAAGCACGACAAAGTACGTTGCGGTCGTTCAGAGATACTGACCATTTTGATAATGCCTTGCAGATTCCGTCTCGTCGACAACGTCCTCGTTCAATTGTACGAGGTGACGCTCAACAATTTCGCACCGAGTACCGCAGGTGCGGAGGCTTGGATCACGAGAAATACGACCATCACCCTTGAGTCTACGTCTTTGAAGACGATTATACCTGGCAGCGTGCAGCATCTACGCGGCGGAGACCAAGTCCGGATTGTTGTCGGGGTTGTGAATGAGGACTGTGTTGAAGAGGGCACGCCGATCTCCGATGTCCAAGTCCTCGTTGACGGTGTACCTGTTGGGAACACCTGGGATGCTATCGCTGGGATACCGGACTATTATGTTGGTGATGATAGTTTGATGACGCACGAAAGCGCAGAGTGGTTTGATAACGCAAAGTTTGGCTTGTTCGTTCACTGGGGTACCTGTCTTCCTTTTTGATCGTTGTTCTGGTACTGATATGTGCTGTAGGCATCTATTCTGTACCTGCTTGGACAGTCTCTGGGACACAATACGCGGAATGGTATTGGTACTGGCAGCACAATCCTGCGAACGAATCTTCTGCTGTATGGACGCACCACAAGGAGCTCTACGGAGAAGATTTCCTCTATGACGACTTTTTCCCGGATTTCACTGCGGACAAGTTCGATGCTACGGAATTTGTTCAGTTCGTGGCTGACATCGGTGCCAAATATTATGTATGTCGCGCTATTTCGCATCCTTCAAATGGCGGGTACTCATCTGAGTACAAGGTCATTACGACTAAGCACCACGACGGGTTTGCTCTCTTCGACACGGGCAACTCATCGAATAGAAACTCGTTGATTCATGGTCCTCAGTAAGGAACTCTTGACCTCTCGTTTCTTCTTACTGACCAGAAGACAGACGTGATCTCGTCGGCGAAATCATCAATGCTACCAAGGCCTCTCAGCCTCAACTTCGCTCTGGATTGTATTTCTCTGTTCCCGAATGGTTCAATCCTGCCTTTGCCAAGTACGGGCATGCCGGTGGAGGAGACGACCTGTATCACCGCGAGGAGCCGAAGGCAGGGTATGTACATGAAGTCTAGGAAGAACATCCTTCTGAGCCGTCACTCTATAGCCCGGATACAACATTCTTCAACGGACAGGATTCGCAGGAGGATTAGCACAGTGCGTTGATATCTCTTCTTCGGATCCCGATTATTCAGACTTCTCTTTAGGAACGCGTACAATTCAAGCGAATACGAGCCGTATACTGGATACATCGAGAAGGAGGATTTCATTCAAGACATCATGAAGCCGCAGATGGAAACGCTCTTCTATCAGTACTCGGCTGATATTCTTTGGTGTGACGTCGGTGGAGATTCGGCATTCCCTGAAATAGGTGCGCGCAGGTCCGCAGTGGTTTTTGTTGCTAACTCCAATAGCATCCACCTGGTTCAATTGGGCCAAGGCGAATGGCCGACAAGTTTTGGCGAATGCTCGGTGTGGCGCAAATTATTCGGACTTTGATGTAAGCTTTTCTGTCGTATATCGCATATGTATGCCCACGTTTCATCTTCAGAATCCTGAATACTCCGCGACTAGTCATCTGAGTAGGTTTCCTTTCTGTTGAAGAGAATTACGCCGAGACTCACCGCGTTCATCTAGAGACGCGCAAATGGGAAAGTAGCGAAGGCTCGGATCCCTATTCGTACGGATACAATCAAGATACGCCCGACGAGAACTACCGTAACGCGACGTATATCCTTCGCTCGTTGGTGGACATTGTTTCGAAGAATGGCAACTATCTGATTGATGTCGGCCAACGGCCAATGGGACCATTGTGCCACCTTCACGGTCGTCCCTGCTCACAGTCGGAAAGTGGCTTGCTTTTGCGTATGTCTTGAGTCTCCGACTACTTCCAGTACTCTGCTGATGTTTTATTAGTGGTGATGCTATCTACGACACGCAGTACTGGTATGTCACTGCTGATGAGGGAGACCTGCGCTTCGTGAGTGCCTCGCTATGTCTGTGTATATTTTGTATCGTGACCGACGAACTGTAGACGACCAAACCGGACGCGTTCTATATCACTTCGCTGGCATATCCAGTGAATGGGACGATCCGTTCCACGTCGCCCTTGCCTCTGAAAGAAGGCGATGTGGCGACGTTCTTGGGACCTAATATTACGCAGAAGGCGTTGTGCTGGACGTGGAATGATGGCGTTTTCGAGTTGTACGCCGATGAGGCGGAGCTGAAGGGTGTGGAGGACGCATGGGCTTTCAAGATAACTTACGCCTGATTAGGATAGCTCAATAGCAAGAAGAATGCGAACGCTACGTTCAGTGCTCAAGGGTGCTTCTATGATGTTGAGCGATTGACAAATGTAAAGAAGCTGCCGACACGGATTATCAACCGAAGTAAGTTCGTCCGAGCACAGACGCTCATCTGCACTTGGCGAAGAAGGCTCGAGAGCGCTGACATAAGTAAGATACGTGCACAAGTAGCTTAGAATCAATGTAAAATGAATTGTCTCGAAACGAGGTAGGATGTTTAGTGGAACGATCAGAACTAGAACGCGAAACGCAAAAACTATGGCGATTGAGACTACGTATGTACAACAATGGCACTACTCTCCGAAAAGAGCGAATGATTCTAAAAATTCGAGCTGGACACACCAACATTGAAGTTAACATCGGCGGCCGACCAATGAGAACCTCGTCGATGTGCCCCACGACATGCAGACGTCGCCCAGAGACGATCATCACCCGCCGTGCGAACCTCCACTGCGCTGAAGACTCCTCCCTCTTTGGCCCTTGCTGAACAATCTTTTCTCGTGGAGACAAAGATGAAAGTGCGATGCGATGCAATGCGAAGTAGATACGGCCCACGTCAGGGTGCCAGATATCAAGTCATGTAGAGGACGCGCGTGAATGACGCCGACGTCGATGAAACGGTAGGGTGCAGGTACCTCGGAAGGCGTCGAAACCCCCAACGCAGCTTCAGCTCGTATGTTCAGACACCGTCACGCGACAGTGCTGGCGTCCTAGGACACATTGGCGCGGAGGGTCTCCGGAGACACCATCGAGCTGTCCCGCCATAGTCCTCGTATCATGGGACACGCAGGTCAAGCAACCTAGCCCTATTCGCGAAGGAGGACGCTTTGAAAACAAAGGCCTGTGCGTAGCGAACGTCGTGGGGAAGGACAAGGAGCGATAGAGACTGAGACGGAAGTTCTACAGTTTATATAGATTTCCTGTTTTTGGTACTGCTTGGTCCTGTGGCGTATGGCGTTAGACGCGGCGTGTATGATTACACGTCGTGTTCTTTGACCTAGAGGAGTGGCCGAGTCATCCCAGCGGTACACTTAACATTCTTGTT
This sequence comes from Mucidula mucida, assembly GCA_015501055.1. NCBI lineage: Eukaryota > Fungi > Basidiomycota > Agaricomycetes > Agaricales > Physalacriaceae > Mucidula > Mucidula mucida. The sequence goes on from JADNYV010000019.1 coordinate 248,280, forward strand.
CCATAGGACAACATTGTTGAAGGTTTGATGGAGGTTGCTGAACTTGAGCGGAACATCGGAACATCGGGCCGCTTCGATCGTCCATGCCGCGTGACGTCAACGCACAAGCTTTGCTTAAACCGTCAAACATGTCAAGGAGAGGCAGCCTCACCGTTCGTCCCAAGAAGGCTTTACTGTCTACACGGTCATATATAGACCAGATGGACGGTGGTCTAACCTCAGTACAGGGTAAGCTCACCGTGAATTCTACTTGGCGACGCCAAGTTCACTACATACCCTTCAGGAGCCCAAGAAATCATTTCCATGATCACATCTCGACGCCTTGTTACGAAGCTTATTCTTGGACATAATCAGCTAGGAAGTGCCGGCTGCATCGTTCTTTTTCGTTTCCTATCCTCTGCTATTGGACGAAAGTATCGGATCACAGAAATCAGTCTAAATTCCAACGAAATCGGAGATGAAGGCCTCTTGGCGATTGCCGAGCATCTCAAGAACGATGTCTTCCTCAAAGAGTTCTTCTTGCAGAACGTGAGTTGAGCTTTCAAAGGTTGACAGCGAATATCAGACGAATTCACGGTCATTCAGAATAGATTTACAGGCGACGCTACCGTCATGCGAACCTTCGCTTCATGTTTGAACCAATCTCGACTTGAAGTTTTATCTCTGACCACGAACAACATGCTTTCCGACCCATTCTCCGCTTCCTTCTTTCCTACTCTCAACTCGGATTCCCTACAAGAGCTTCACATATCCTCTACTGGGATAACGCAGCTCTCCCTCGCTCCCATCATTGAATACATAACCTCTAGAAGATGCCGTTTGCATACGCTCAAATGCAACGGTAACAATTTTGGGCTCCGTGGCGTCTCCTCATTGGTGAAAGCCATCGACACAGGGAATTATTCTCTCGTCAACGTCGAGCTATTTTCGAATCACTCTGCCACGCCTGATGATGCTGATGATGAGGATATCCCTGATTGGAAGACTACCGAAAGTCTACTGGGACGGGTGCTCGGGAGAAACATCTATCTGAGACAGCAGACTGCAAGGGAAGCCTTAGAGCTCTTACGCCATTCTCGTGCGGCAATTCTCCATCCTTCGTCGCGTTTTCCCACCGAAATTCAACTTTATATTTTATCATTCCTGGCCCCAAGTTTATCTGAGGCGCAGCGTCTTAACATCTATAACTATGCGTCTACGACAAAGACGCTTCCGAATCTTCTTCCGACACTCCAGAGCTTCGAAGGCCCAGCGTGTATCCCGGATCCAGTCAACATGGGGCTCAGCGTATGGGAGATACATAGGACCGGGGGATGTACTTCATGTTCAGGAAGCCTTGTCTGTTACAGAGACCAGGAGCGCCAGAAGTGGCTGGGCATAGTTCAATGCTCGTTTTTCGATCGTGGCTACCTTTAGAAACGCCTTTTTGGCTTTTCATCTAGGATTTGCATCAGTAATACATGCTCACTTCAGATTCTCCGAACGTCAGCTCATCCTTTCTTTCTTCAGATTTCGCGAGTAGTGTCCAATCGTGGTTTATATCATCCGTCTCGCAGGTTATCAGAGATACTGCCTCCGCTGGTTTCTTGTACCGGCAAGATACAGTATGACACTCGACGACTCATGAATTTTTGATCCGCATCAGGACCTCTGCTTCCGCCCGAGCGATATTCTGCTGGCACTACATGACATCTATAGCTTTCAAGGTAAGAATCGTTATCGATTGCGCGAAGTAAGAAGACTTCGTGTACTTATCCTCGACCGAAGTTTGTGCCAATTATGGGCTAATCGTCAATCGGTATCTTTGTAGCTTACACCTATGACCAACGGGAGAAAACGACTTCAAATCGTCGTATCTGTGCCTTTGGTGCAGTATTTACTCCAAACGCGTCAGGACTAGGGACAACTATCCTGATTACCCGTGATGGTCAGGACCCAACGAGCCCGGTCTGATGTCCCATGTGTTCTGCACTCGTCAGAGAGCCCTCGTTCTTCTCCATCGCTGGTGTGCTCCTTCGCACATTTCCGAGAGTTATCGTTCGACGTATCGACAATCCGTTTGTCCGATCAACAATGCGACGTCCAATCGACACTTCCACTTGGTACCAACACCACCCGGCGGTTTCTCGACGCCATTAGTATGTCATCTGATTTTCTGGAGACAACATCTTGCGTATTCATACAGCAGTTGGTCCCACTCATTGATTCACGTAATTTCAACTCGTATGGCTCCCTTGAAAAACTACCGCCGGTCTACAGACTTGGAAATTAAGGCCTTATCGATTTCCGTTGACTGTACGCCGTTTTCCGTTCTGCTTGATTTCTATTTCCAATGTTCTGGAACTCGTGGCGCAGGTGGCCTCCCACCCTCAATTTAATGAACTGACGGTTCGTCAAATCCATGTTGCTTAAGGAAAACATTATCCGAGATGTCGTCGCAGGACAAGAAGATGTCGTAGACGAGGAACCTCGAGGCTCGAGAACCTTTCATTTCCAAAGAATCAGTCAAATTGCGCATGGGTCCAGCGAACTTGCTATTACCAGGTGGGCCTCAGGTTTGACATAGACGGAACCTCTCGGTCCGTTCGTGTACTGCTTGGATTCGGTTGGCTGATAGAAAGTAACGAGGCGAGGTTTCTCGTAACGCGTTATGGTTAAGAACCGTTCTTGCCAGCCGCCTTTCGTAACCGAGTCAATGGAAAGTATGATAAGCTGTCTCGTTTTACAGTACATACATCAATAAACACCGGGGACGAGGGAATACGGTACTCTCCGGGACCATTCAATCCACTCATCTCCAAACTTCTTTTCCAACATCGCGTCCTCCCTCGACGTTCTCAAGCACAAACTCAGTACGACCGCCGATGCGACAAGAACCCAGTATCCCACGAGCAGCTTTCCGAGCCACATGTCAAGGAGCCCAGACTGTGTTACCCAGGAGCCCGTCGCCTGGCTGCACATCGCGCCGACGATGGTCAGGATCATCCCGGTGTAGCTAGGGTGGCGCACAACCGCGTAAGGACCGTCGGTGATGAGCCGATGGCCCTGCTGAATGCTGAGCTCAAATGTGAAGAAGCGGCCCAGTGTCTGATAGCATTGGAGTCGAATGAAGGTGCCTAGGATGGTCAAGGCATTCCCCAGCAGGAATATGGGTGTGACGGCGATCGCACGGGACGCCTGGGGGTGGAATTCGAGGCGCGAGAGCACGTATCCAGAGATTGGATGGTTTACGCTCGCCAAAAGAATGACCACTGTTTCGATGATCTCCAGACTCCAGCTTATTGCCTAGAAAGCGAATTCTTCAGACGTTTGCAACTGGCGTTTCAACAAAAGATCTTACCCTCAGAAACACGCAAGGCCACGCTAAGCTTTTGAGAAAACGTTCTCTCCAGTCGGGAACGACATGTTCCTCTAAGGGAGAGGTAGATTGGGCGGTTTTCCTGTAATACGCATGCCAATCGCGTCGGAAAACAGTAGAGGTATCTTCAGTAAAGGAGCCATTGACGATTCGCTTTGGGAAATGGTGGGACACGCACCGCCATTCTTTAAACAAGAATTCGAGAGGAGTTGGAATTTGGATCAGGTTCTACACGCTACGCGCCTGTCAATCAGGTGCGAAATACATGTCAAAAAACAGAACGACATACACGCTCACATGGTTGCGGATTTGATACACATACACGGAGATCTTGGTCTCCGATCGAACCCTGAAGATTGCAACAGAGAACTAGGAAAGCGGCAGGATAGCGGTGATATGTTTGAGTCCCGGCTTTATGAAAGTAAACGCGAGCTCAAACTCCGAAGGATCAGACCGCGATTGTTAATCGATGTTTTTTTCTGCGTAGTTGAGAAATCTGGCTCATGACGTTCCAGTCAACAGCGCGTAGAATCAGAGGGAAAAGGAGGCCAAGTTTCTGAAGTATGACGCTACAAGTTAGATGGACGTGTTGATCATGAGATCCGAATCAACAACACGCTGGCAATGACATGCCTGTAGACTCGAACCACACATAGTGAAAATGCCGCGAGCTTGAAGCGGACCATTCGTGCAGCTATCCGGCGCTAAATTTACTGGACGAGATGTGATGAGAGAGTCTATTCGGCTCGACGTTAGTGCGCGAGGAACCGGCCTTTACATGGAGGACGGCAACAACTAAACCTGATAAAGAACGGAATTCATAGAAGCCTGTCAAATTGGAGCGGCCAAGGCTAGACCTGACAATGAGGAATCGATCCAGTAACGACTTGACTTCACTGGAAGGAACAGACCCTCGTCGAAGATTGTCAAACAGTACTTCGTAATAAGTGCCTCCGCCCGCGTTGACCGAGAGCCGAAGAGAATATATGAGACACTACCTATTGCAAGACCGGCCTTTGATATCATCAAGGCTCGTGAGCGCCACAGTCCACTTAAGCGAATATTTGAAATTATCGCAGATAGAAATTGGCCGGACACTCACGAGGACGTTAGGGTGAAAAGATGCAATACAACAAGGATTTTTAGCGGTAGCCAAGCGTTTTACGGCTCTCAGCAAGCTACCAAGAAAACCACGTATAGCAATGGGCTTGAGACACTTACGAAAAGCCTTTCACGAAGGTGAAGGAAGCATCTAAAGTCACCAAAAAAAGGTCATCACGAGTTTGGGAGACACCATCTAGACCGCGTAGTAATACGAAGCAGCGCGCTCTATGACATGGTCAAGATGTTGGTTGCAAGAAGAGGGTTCATGTTGTGACATCATAACCCAAATAAGAAGTGTCGGGACGGGCAGCTCACAGGCGGGCGCTCTGCAGATGGCATAGTTTAATCGACTCTGTCAAAAGTCTGTGCTAGTCCTGAAGCTTGGAGCGCTGAAGAGCAACGTGGTAAGCATTAAGCTATAAGTTTCCGTCGTAGAAATACAATACTGTTACAGGTGCAATTAGGGTTAGGGTCGCTTATTTGTGCACTTGCGTTGGCACTTCATTGCCTCGCACCTTTCCCTCGACGACTTCATTGATATCAGAGGACTTGAGAGAAAGATCACTTTGTCCAGGCTTTGCGTCTTTTTCTGTTAGGCTAAAGTTAGAGAAAGAAACAATACGCGGGGAAGAAAACGCCTGACTGTATACAGACGCAGGGCCTTCCTTCTTCTTCGTATCTTGCTGCATAGCCAGCATAGCACCCGAGGATAAAACTATGGCTCCTACAACCGCGAATGCCTGAACAAAAAGGTTCAGAAAGTGTGGCGCAAGGACCGTGTCTAAGAAAAACGCACAAATCCTGGTTTGACGCGAGCTGACATGGTAGATGAGGTTCTCTGATTTGTTGCGAACTGTAAGTGGTCGTGATTGTCGAATATGAAAGAATGAAAGATGCCGAACCGCGTCTGATACACGCTATGACATCTGTACGTCACGTAGTCCGTCATTGGAGAATGAACGGACGATAGAGCAGAGATACAGTATTCGGAGTTACATGACAGCAGCAAGAGTTGCTATCAGCATTTGCATGCCCCAGTACACGAAACCAGCGCTGTGAGCACCAGAAACTTCCAGTTGCGAAATTGACGACGCCCTTGCATTTAGATCTCTGTCAGTGTCTACGATACAAGGATTTATATAACCACATTCAAGCATGCCATCTCTTCTTGTTCATCGTCGGTGGTTGCGTAGCTCCTCCACCCAGAGCTCACCATAGTACGACTCCCATATATCGCGTAGGTCTTCGAAGGCTCCAACGCTAACGTCAGTCCAACCTTCATCATTCTCCACCGCATCGATGTTGACAATATCCAACCGATCTCCTGCCCAAATCCCCCGATACGAGTCATCAGACTGCGTCGTAGAAATATCAAGAGATTCTGACCACAAGATGCGCGAAAGAATAACGTCCCCAAACGACATCCCGTGCAGGAATGAGGAATCGGCTGTGTCTCGCTCGGTCACAGCAAGCGCATCATCTCGGATGTAGACATGTTTCGAAAGGTTGCGCAAAACGCAAGGTTTTTCACGGTTGTAACTCTTCAGGAACGGCGACCGTTCGAACCAAGCGGAGAAGTCGTATTGATACAACGCTATCGGTATCGGCAGATCATCATCCGAGTCGCTGCTTAAAGCTGAACTCGCAATCATCCTGCGCTTCATTTCCGGAGGCCTTTTAGTGAGTCGGCAGCGTTTGGCGAAATCATAGGAGGTAGGCCATCGCACACTGTGATAGCTGTGGCTGCATTTGATGAGGATGTCGGAGATTAGCGCATCCTCAGAGTGAGGGAAGTAACGACGGTATGACGCTTTCAGATTCTTGAGCTCCGATTCTGTGAGAAGGCCTTCGGGATAGTTATCCGTGTATTCACCCATACAAATAAGGCGATCACCACCCCAGGCCTGGGAGTCTAGGACGTGGCGCGTGTACAGCGCTTTGAAATGGGGGAGTCCCACCCTCCAGAAGTGCGACGCAGTCAAGCAGAACGCCAAAACATCTACAGGGTCGCGGAACAGCGCAAAAATGGCGTCCTGAAGCTCGAATGGGAGGTCACATATTCCAATTCTGCAATATATGAGTGCGACCAAGACAACTGATATGTCGGGCACGTACTTGGAGGACTTGCGCTTTCGAAGTGCTTTATAGGGCTGACCTTCTAGAGGATCTTTGGGAAATTTGATATTACCCTTCGAGGAGAGTAGGCTAGTTGTATCAGTGGCTGCGTGTCCATCATGAAAGAATTCGGCCCATTTGCCTAAGGAACTTGTGACAAGCCCCTTGTCAATGTTGAAGATATGAAAGAACTCGCCCATGGTGGGGGAGATGTAATGATGGTGTCGGTTTAAGGTCGAATCTTGCAACAAACAAAAGGAGAGCTTAAGTCACATGCCCTGCAAAGCGCGAAATAGGGGCTGCTGTCACTTAACTTTCAAGCTTGCGATGCCACGGTCCACCGCCTTCCACTCAGTGCTACCAGTATGGCATTGGGAGTTATTGTATAAGTCGTCAACCATGTCTATGGTGGCACCGACATCCACCTTCCGCAGACCTCCCTGACTGGGACATCTTTCCAGATTACGACGACATGAAAGAACTGCAGTCTGCAGACATGATACATGGATGCTCTTGACCCTCTTCCTCGCCTCTGGCGGATACAATCTATATGTCAGAAATCTTGACAATGGGGTAAACTTGTTGGGCCCCGCCATCCTCGTTTCAAGAGCATCCACTCACCAGAAGATCGCGTACAGCATCTCTCGGTACTTTTAAGTGTCGTTCCCTGTAAGTTGACTCATTCGCTGAATAGCATATGCGCGTATGGGCTGCTAGCTGTTGTTAGAGTATTCTGGGCAAGAGCCTGTCGTATATTGAGTGACGACAGATTGATCTACTAATACACTCTATTTCGACACCAGAATTTCTTGTTCTACTCCTCGCAGACATATGGAATGGTCGCAGTCGAAAAGGCAACACATAAACTGTGTAAAGCAGCGTCTTCGCGTGTGATACCTGCTTCCTCAATTCAAGCTGAGTTCTCTAGCGCGCCCCTGGAGGCTACGTCGCGGTGAAATAGACGTGTTGACTGGGAATCAGAGACTCATTTGACACTGGTACACGTTCGCCATGTACACCCCACTTCTTCGACGTGTAATTCGTACAACGATACCGTCCGATGGCCGGCTCTGTACATTCTGGACACTTCGATTCGTTGTTTTGTTGGCTGCAATATCAGCCTCACTCTTTCATGTATGCGGTCAACAGTTGAGAGACCACCCAGTAATATAGCAGGCAGTCTAAAGTAGCACATAGTAAATAGTCTACGTTACTAGTGTCACATTGCGGCCTGCGTTACCCTACCTGCCTCCCGCCATCATGACCTCCCGCCCAAGTCGGCGGCCAAGTCTGCCTGCTATACCTGACATGCGCTTCGAAACGGCCTATCTTCGAAAAGTGCAGCCGTATATCCATCTAACACGTCTTTCCTCGAAATCCCGGGAACCGTCCGATGACTATGACATCGTCTACAACGAGGAAGAGCCAAAGGAAAGGGAAGAGCCGCGAGAATTGCTCAAGATAGACTGGGGCAACGTTATATGGGCAACATTTCGGGACCAGGTGCTGGCAATGTGGCTACAGGGTGCTGTCTGGTTCGTCACCAAATCTGTGCATACCGACGCCCTACTGAAATGGTGCTGTATAGGACGCTGATCAGCTTCTATCTCATGCCTGTATATGGAAGACTGTCCGAACGCGTTGGGCGTCGCTTTAGTGACAAGGAAGGCGGGGCAGTGGCTTACCTGCGGGCATGGGTTCATCAGCTAGGGCTTTCAACCCGACAATACTAATTCAGGCGCTGTTCTGTATCGTTTCGCTCGCGAATTACCATCACGTTCTTGGCCTCAATCCACCCAGTCATTGCTCTTTTCGCCTTGAATTCGGATTATCCTATCATCGGCCGCGGCCGAGCATTGTAACTAAAGATAGAGGGAGACTAACTGATAACAGGCACTGTGAGAAGCGTCCTCGCGGACTTCTTTTATCTCAATTCGTTGCACGGCAAGGTCGAACGTTCGGTAGCTGCGTTAAAAGCAGGCCTGACACGGTCTCGCTACCAGCGCAACCATGAACGCCTCACAAATCGACGCTACAGTACCAGTGTTATCGCCTGGAGTCGGTTATGCTATTGTGCTGGGCATGGGCATGGGTTTTGCTGCTTTCATGCTTCTTATCAGCAATGCGACCGACAAATATACGGAACACCACGCAGGAGGCTCATCAGAGGAATTCACATCTGCGAGTAGGTCGCTCAAGCCAGGTCTCATCGCTTCTGGAATCGTCTCCGCCGCGACATGGGCCGCTACTCTCCTCCAATCGTCCACAGTCTGTATCGCGTATGGCTTAGCTGGACCTTGGTGGTATGCAGCTGGATCGTCGACCCAGATTGTACGTCGCGTCGAACTTCATATTTTGCTGCAGAGTCAGGTCCCTAATCTGCGCATAGATGGCTTTTGCCCAGAACGCCATCCAGTTGAAGAGGAACGCACCTGGAGCTCACACATTTCTTGAGGTCATTGGCGTTAGATGGGGAACCTTTGCTCATTTGAGCTTCATGTTCTTTGGTCTGGGAACGAGTGAGTACGCGTCGTTGCGGCTTTGTTTACTTCTTGACCACATTTTTTTCAGACATTATGTACGCCTCAGTTTTTCAGAGGATGACCTATTAACAATTTCAGTCTAACCTCCCAGCTTATCACTGGAGGAAGTAACACCGTTACCACTCTCACGGGCATGAACACCATCGCCGCATGTTTTTTGATTCCCGTGGGAGTCGTGATATACACACTGTTTGGTGGATTGCGTGCAAGTAAGTCTAGTCAGCAACTGAACGAATGATCTACTAATTACTGTTATAGCGTTCTTTTCCGACTACCTCCACACCGTCCTGATCTTCGCTATCATTCTTGCCTTCTCGTTTAGCGCCTTCGCTACGAATGAATTTCTCGGATCCCCCTCAAAGGTCTATGATCTGCTCCAGGTCGCAGCTCAGAACTACCCTGTCACGGGAAATGCGAGTGGTTCGTATACCAGCTTTCGTTCTGAAGACGGCTTGGTTTTTGGGATAGTTGTGATGGTCTCTGGCTTTGGTGAGAGTATTATCGAATTCTATGCGATAATCGTGTTAAAAGCATGTAGCCACGGTCTACATGGATCAAACATACTGGCAGAGAGCCGTCGCTAGCAAGGCTAGTACGTCCGTCAAGGGTTACATCCTTGGTGGATTTGCCTTCCTTCCAGTTCCGTACGCGTTCGCCACAGCTGCCGGTCTGGCTATTGTTGCTCTATCAGCGGATGCTACTTCTCCATACGCGCGTCTAACGCCTGCGCAGTGGGGACTTGCGGCTCCCGCGGCGGCGACAGCACTATTAGGGAAGTCTGGCGCTATTCTGTTGTTGATCGTTCTGTTCCTGGCCGTCACATCTGCGGTACGCGTATTATCTCGAGTCTTTTGCGAGACATCCTCATATAGCTCATTAGGCATCTGCTGAACTCGTCGCCGTGTCGTCTATCCTCACGTATGATGTCTACAAGCGCTACTTCAACACTCATGCTTCGGAGAAGCAAATCCTCTGGGTTTCTCATGCAGGCGTCGTGGGGTTCGGTCTCTTCATGGGTGTTCTTGGGGTCATTTTCTATGAAATTGGTATCTCGCTTTCTTGGCTGTGTGAGTTATCTCCTTCAATTGTTGAAATGCTTGTCTGATTGGAAATTTACTAAGATGGATTCACTGGTATGTCTTGACTTATTCTTTAAAAGAAATATCGTTTCTGAACGTTACCAGGAATATTCGCGTCGTCCGGTGTCGTTCCCGTCGGTCTGTGTCTTCGCTCTAGACATGCAAACAAATGGGGTTGTGTCGCTGGTCTCTGGATCGGATTTGCTTGCGGCGTTGCGGCATGGCTTGGAACTGCAGCCGGCTATGGGGTCTGCTACAATGTTCTGTTCCTTCTACTTTGAACTGACGCGCCATTCATCAGGGTGTGATCAATGTCACTACAACTGGCGGAACCTATGAACAGTTGGCAGGCAACGCTGGGTCGTTCTTCATGGCTGCTATCATCTCTGGCGGTGTCTCCTACTTCTGGCCTGAAAACTTCGATTTTGAAATCACACGGCGCATGAATGTGTTCCAACCAGAGGGCGTCGATGCTGAAGGCCACCAGCTCACGGAAAAGCCTTCTGAGACGGACACGCAGAGCGACAATAAGCAGACTGCAGATGCGAATAGCATCGAAGTCAGCCTGGAGAAAGGCACCGGTGTTGCGCATGTGCATAATGATGCGTCTGACGAGACCCTATACAAGGACTTCATTCTTTCGGTGCAATTGACGATTGGGCTGTTTGTGCTGTGGGTAGAGTCTTCGCACAACGTTTCGGTGACGCTGATAGTCCTGGTAGCCTGTGTATATTCGTGCCTTGCATGATGGTTATTCCGAAGATATGGTCAAAGGCAAGGGCTCTCTCCGCGTGGCGTTGAGGGCGATCTGACTATATTGTTCAGGCTGGATTCACCTGGTGGGTCGTGCTATCGTTGTTGTGGACGTTCGTGGCAGCATTCATTGTCGTCGTGTATCCTCTGGTAAACAATGTTCTCTGGTTTGATTCATACCTCATTAATGTTCTTCAGTGGGAATCCCGACGAGCACTGTGGAATATCTCCAAAGGCATTATTCGGGACTTGACGAGTAGGATGGTATCGTCGACATAGGTTGTTTTTGGTCATATTTAGATTATATCTTAGACTTTTCGTTCCGTGCCACCATCGTTGTTTGACAAGACAATCATCCGCATTCTCTGTACTGTTATTTGCTAACGCATCATAGAGCATCTACAATCGTGAGCCCTATGTCGATGCACGAAGGAGAAAAGCGAATCGGAGGTTGGTCTCATGTGAGATGCTGGTTGCTTGCTTTCATCTTCTATCCACGAGGCTTTAAAGGCCTGTACTTGTAGCATTACCGTGCTTCTTAAACCTTCGATATCACAGACTGAGCGTTCAGTCAGTCTCTCCATGGGACTCAGTCAGCATCCTGTCCGCTTCATCCGACATTTGGGTTTGCTTCCGAGATCACAGTCCGTACGTACAGCCACTTGTGGATGTATTTATTGCGGTAAAACAAGGAGGACATGTGGAGTGGAATACACGTCAATCCGACAAGTGCTCTGCGAGGTCCCGTACCGCTTTAGATTGGGGACGGCGCATGGTCAGTCCCGGACGATTGTTAAACCAGGATAGCCAGAGAGGACGGGCCATAACCCTTTCGAGGCAAAGGAGAACATCATGCGTGGTGCTATCAAGAGTGCGTGGGTTGTTGAACACCAGGAAGTTAGAAGCAAGGACTATCGCCAGCAACGGATGCAGTGTCGTAGTCACAAGTGTCTGTCCCGATATGCAAGGGCGACCGTCCGGGAGGCTCAATACGGCTTTATCGTTGAAGAAGAGGCGGTACGTGAATGAAGATTGAATGGGAAATTCCTAGGAGGTAGGAATGAGTGGCATGGTCCACTGAACAGAGGCGGATCGGGAACGACCTCCGTATACCAGACGCGATTTTTGACACCGCAGTCAAAGTTGGACCAAAAGAAGTCGACGATACGCTGGAGCTCGTCCTCGGACTGCATTAGGCCCCAATTGTGCTTGAACAAGCTCTCGCATACGTCTTCGCGTACTAGAAACACAGATGGGCCTCAACGATACTATGAGCGATAGATGCTCCAAGTCACCTGTGATGTTAAATGATTCCTCAGTATCCAGAAGCGCGTCCATCTCACCCCGTTCGTAACCCATGGAGTACTCAAGGAAATCACGCTGAAAAGTCCGTTAGGCAAGAAAGACGTTTAGCTGGATCCAGACTGGGGTACCGTGGATAATAAGTAGCGATTGCATGGTATCGGAGTCGTAGTTTTCAAAGACGTCGGGTTAATGAAGATGTCTTCTAGAGGAACCGGTACGGTGTCAGCGTAGAACGTCATGGAGGTGAAAGCAGAGTAGGTACTCTTAGGGTAATCTCCAACAATTTTGTCTAACACGTCACAGTCCCCTTATGTTATTTACATGGTGTCGGTCACCTCTGTGCACGATGAAGAGCTCTTCCTGATTTTATCTTAATCTTGACAAGGGGTGAGAATTGGGTCAAGTGGATGCAAAGCGCTCATTGCACTGAAACGGACAAGAAACATGAAATCGGGGATGTATTACAGTGAAGAAACAACAAAAGTGAGTAAATCGGTCCTCATTTAGGTGGTATGGGACGATCCCGTACCGCGTGAGCTTCAGGACGTGGCGTCGGCAACCTCGGGCGATTCTGGAACCATGATAGCCAGATGGGGCAAAAGATGAGCATTCCAATCGAGCGGAGAACGCTAGAGGTGGCCTTATTAACGTTATCAGGGCTATTATGTAGCACAAAGTCCGAGGCCAGGGGTATAGCCAGCAATGGGTGCAAATTTGTAGTTACGAGCGTCTGGCCCGAGATACAAGGCCGACCGTCTTCATGGTAGAGTTGCACGAATCATCATCGAAGAATAAACGATATGTGTACGAGGGTTGCGTGGGAATTCCTAGCAACATTGAACATCGGTCAGGACAGTGTCGTTCGATACGCACCGTCGTATACGAGACGCGATTCTTGACCCCAGCCTCGGAGTTAGCGCGGAAAAAGGCAAGAATGCGTTCAAGTTCCTCCTGCGTATGCATTATGCCCCAACCATACTTCTTTACAAGTTCTCAAACACGTCCATGCGCACTGGCATGGCAACGATATTCTACTACGAGAGGCGTTGGCTACCCACCTGTCATATTGAATGACTTTTCGGTCTTAAACAGCGCGTCCATTTCACCGCGGCTGTAACCCATGAGGTACTCGAGGGGGTCAAGCTAAGAGCGTGTTAGCCACTTGCCAATGAGCAACTTGTTGTTTCTTACCCTAGTGTGCGAGAAGCGAGGACAAGGTATCGGAGTAGTGATCTTTGGAGACGCAAGGTCGATGCAAATATCTCAAGTGGAACCGCGGTACTGTTGTTGTCGGTCATGGTGACTGGTAAAGTGTGAAAGGTGGCAGTGCCTTGTCAGGTCACAATAGCTGCTAAGCCAGCCATGTCACGGGACCGGGATTGAGTTGCCGGCTTCCTCGTCGGTCGGCCCATTGTTTCCTGGATTCCCGGAGTTGACCTGTGTGTGAGTGCAGTACGCGCCATGAGTCGTACTACCATTTTCGGTTCTCCAGCTGACCTTTCTCACTTGCAGGGAGGATACATTATAAGTCTTTCCTCCATAGAATTCGAAAGCCATTGTTTCCGCGCGGCGCAAGGGGTCCCTGTCAAACTGAACACTTGTCGAAGTTGCAAGGAGTCCACAGCAAGAGACTAAAGGACACTTCCCAATAACATGTCACGAAATCTGAAATCCACGATAAGAAATCGCCTTTTGAATATTTGAGGACACTGGCGCAGTCAGTCACAACAGCGAGCAGCACCTGTTGTTTTTTTACTGGACCAAGATCGCGATACATCAACCACAGCCGATATAACGATGACTTATTCTAGTGGTATAGGTTTTGCCAAGGGGTTATTTCACCAATAACGCGAAGGACGTCCAGAGGCGAAGATTATGAGGCTGAAAGTACCCTTTATACCCGTACCGGTGCGTACTTGAAGTCGTCTTTGAGAGCGGTATGGGAGGAACAAGTATCTATACCTCCGTGATGCAGAGAGGAAACGAACTCTAGGCCCGACATAATTCCCTGGTGCCTCCGCATGATGTCAACAAACTGTAAGGAAAGCATCGTAGTAGGGCGTCCAGGTACGTCTTTGATCAAGGTAGGTGCATAGTTGTCGTTACAAGCGTAAGTCTCGAAAAACAAGGCCAGCCGTCTTAAAGGTAGAGTTGCATAACGGTTTCTTGTTGAAGAAGAGGCGGTATTTGTACGAGGGCCGATTGGGGAGTTATTTAGCTAGATTTAAGATCGTTTTGGACAGGGTATTCGAAGTTTTTGTCACCCCGCTGTCGTGTGGAACAACACGTGGCACGTGATACTGCGGTAACGCAAACGTGACGACTACCGGCTTGGCCAAAGCCATCATGCCGCAGGCGACACTCGACCAGCTCCTTATCCGCGTCAGACGGGAACTACCGCCCAATATTTTCAAAGAGTACTTTACCGAGGTCCAGACACCCGGAATCCATGTTCAGCATAGCAAGAAACTAGCGCGCGATCTGCAAAAGAAACACGCTCCGGTGCATTACAAGGAGCGCGCTCATCTGGACGCGGACGAGGCCCAAATATTTCTCCACGCTTCCATCAAACGCGAAACCGCATTTGAGGATGGATTCATCGCGACATTCTCGGAATGCTTTCGCCAGAAGAAGGGCACGGAGGCCACCAAACTCGTTATTAAACAATTGGCTAGGTATCTTGAGTGTATCCACGACACAGGTGTGTTCTCTGTTGACTGTTTCACGCTACGTGTTGTTGAAGACCACTAGGCGGAGAGGAAGCCGCAGACATCGATCCAGATTCCCTGGAGCGAGACACATTTGCCACGCGGTTCACATACCGCCTAATATCCTTTTTGCGGAAAGGCTTGACAGCAGGCGATAA
This sequence comes from Mucidula mucida, assembly GCA_015501055.1. Classification (NCBI taxonomy): domain Eukaryota; kingdom Fungi; phylum Basidiomycota; class Agaricomycetes; order Agaricales; family Physalacriaceae; genus Mucidula; species Mucidula mucida. Next base: position 263,403 of record JADNYV010000019.1, read on the forward strand.
AGATGTCCGCTACTGGGTGATGCTGACCGTCAACGAGATCATGTTGCATTGGGGCGAGCTCGAGTATGTCATTGTGTTCTGCCATGACTTGGTCTTACCTTTGTAGCCTGGACCAGTACCATGACCTCGGCAAGGACTTAGGTGAACGTTTACAGGATAAAGATGCGGCAATTCGCGTATTAGCCGCGCGTTCTCTATGTGCCCGCTATGCAGGATCTGTGGACGATGGAATGGACGAGCACCAAACCAAAGCTGTTGAGAGGCTATTGGAAACACTCGAGCACGATCCTTCGGCGTATGTCCATTTCCCATACGAATAACTAGTCGTCTGAGTCTCTTCCTCCAGCGAAGTTCGCCGCAGCATAGTCGGTGCTCTTCCTTTTCACGACAGCACCAAGATTCGAGATCGTTTCCTCCGAAGATTACAGGATGTAGATGAGGGCGTGAGGCGGAAAGTTTATATCGCCCTTCACGCATTGGACCCCTCCGTCGAAATCAGCTTCGAACATCAAGAGCTTCTTATTTGTACCGGTGTCAAGGACCGAGCTGAGGCGGTAGTCCGTGAAGCGCATCGTCTAATCTACCGACTCTTTGAGCGATCCAGACCTACCCCTCTGGTCAAGGATGAAGACGAAAAGGCTCCCGATGCAACTACATCTTCCATAACCGACTACTTCGCCTTCCTCGATAGTCTTGAATTTCTCTCGAAACCGGAGACGGCAAGTTTAGCGCTTAGTAGCGTCTTTGGCTCCCAGTTGAACAATAAAACGCTCAAGCTGACTTTTGATGGTGAGCTAGCATCTATGTATCCAATCTAGCATTCACAAATTCGCAGAGGAGTTTTGGAACACGTTGATACCCAAGAGTGTCTTCCTGGCTCGCGTCTATTTGGAATATCTCAAGAACCAAAGCTTGTCACAGCAGTTTGAGGACCTAGTTCCTACGGCCAATCAAATTGCTTGCAACCTCGAGGAAAGATACGACGAGGAGGCCTACACGGAGCCGCAAGGCGTCTTCCTTATGACAGAGCTGCTTAAACTCTCCCTTCTTCTGGACTACGGCGACCCATTCGGCACGAAGAAGATGGACTTTATTATTCGTAAGTGCTTCCGTATCATCACTACTATCGGACGATTCACCAGTTGAATCAATGTTTAGGGAAGATGATTGAGGAAGCCATGTTTCTGCCAGAGGAAATTCCGACACTTTGTATGGCTCTTCTTCCGCTGTTGATGCGGGATGGCCGAGAAAGAATCCGGTATATGGTTCCTGTACTTTCCAACATGTACGCGCCAGCAGAAGAGGATAAGGAACAGGTGCAGCTCCATCACTTCTTGGTTCCCAACTTGCTCAAGTCTTCCCTGCAGGATCCTGATGCATCCTTCGATTTCAATTCCCAGGCTTCTTCGCCTAGGAAACGCCCGTCGCAGAAATCTATCGAGCAAATGACAGCCGTGGAGAAACAGGATTTCGATAAAGCACAACTAGTGTCTTTGAGACTCACTGTGACACTGTTGGAAGATGTGAACGATGTACGTGATCACATCATTGCTCGCGCTCTTTCTGAACATGTCTCGGTAGACCATTGAGAACGCCGTTGATCTGGAAGGTTTATTCGCTGACCTCATCTTTCCTAATCTCCGTCACGACAAGGTGGCAGTCAAGCTATTGGCTTGGAAGTCCTTGGGACTCTTCTCTCTCATTGATAGGGAAAAGGGGCTTGGCGCCCTAGACATGATCATCGACACCGAGAAGAACTATACGAACCAGCAATTGAAGCTAGTGATGTTGAAAACTACATTGGACCTTCTTGTTCTCTACGAGCGCGACATTCCGACAAAGGACTACGTAAGCCTATCCGCACTTTAGGGAGTGAATTCATACTCAACAAGTCCAGGCCAGTGCATATTTGCAGAGACTTGCAAAAGAACCCGATCCAGCACTGCAGGCTCTGATTTGTACGGGGTTGTGCAAGTTCTTTATTGCCGGAATTATCACAGATCAAGAGGTTTGTAGTTCCAATTATTAATGCTTAGTTGACTAACGCTCGTCTAGGTCCTTCTCCAACTCCTAGTGTCGTACTTTTCGGCAGACACCGTCGGAAATGAGGAGTTGCGACAGTCTCTGGCATTATTCTTCGACATATACAGCAGCTCTTCGCCTGAAAACAAGGGCCATATAGCCGAGGTTGGCGCTTTCTGCTTGTAATTCTCTGAAACCACGAGCTTACACTTATTCTAGATTTTCATCCGCATATTCGAGGACAACTACAGTTCCGAGAATTCAGAAAACAAGACAGAAACGCCTCCAAGCAATATGATCAATCAGTTCCTTGTATGGACCCATCGGGATACCTTGATGTCAGTAACTTTTAAAGAACACTTTTCCTTCTGTTCGCTTATCCGACCTTAGGATGCCCGATAATGCATCCAACGAGGAACGTGAACAGCTCTCGAAGCCCTGCGAGAATATTCAAATGGGGATGGCTTACAACATGCTTAAGGCACTTTGTACGCCAACTCTACAAAGTGAGTTTGCTTGCTGGTTGTAATCACCACGTTGATCATAGCTGATAGAGGAGGAGAAGAAGGCGCTCTGCCAGGCATTATCAAAGATTCACAAACCGGACTCGTACGATCTTCACGAGGGAGTGAAGCTAGTAATTCTCATTGACACACTGATAAGAGTGCGTCGTGCTTCTTGCTAAACTTTGTATGGTCTCTCACAGCTGGCTTCCTTCTCCAGCGAAAACTTGTGGACGCGCCTTCGAAGAAACATCTCGAAAAGTTCAAGCAGTTCCTCGTGACGACATATAAAGCCGACTTGGAAGGGGCTGATGAGGCTCAATGGCGGACATACGAGAAGCTGAAAGACTTGTTTGAGTTCCTGGACGACATTTTCGGGGACGACGAGCAGGAAGAGAAAGGCCTTGCTGACGATGAGTGGGAGGATGTCAAGCCTGCTATGGGGAAACGGTTCGTTTCTATCTTTGAAGAGTATATGACGGTTTGTTTGAATGCTTCGCAGACGAGCGGGAACGCTGACGGCGACGAGTGGTGACGAAGAGAGCACGCCAGTGCCGAGGACTCGAGCGTACAAGTATGTTTGGTCTGCAGCCATTCGTTAGCTCGACTAATGTCTTACAGAAAACGACGAGTCTCGACGCCACTTACTGATGATGGACCGCAGACGAGGACACGGAGTAGGACAGCGTGAGTGTAATGTTTCGTGTCCTGAGCTTGACTTAAGTGGAACTGTAGGCCGCCACGTCACGCGTCGAGGAAACGTTCTCCGAGTGTTGTCTGTATAAGCTCTGATAGTGATGAGGCGCCGGTTGAGAGTATCCCGCTGTCGCGACCGTCGTGAGTTCTTACCAGGCTGTTTATCGTTTTGTGCTTATATGTGCGGGTAACAGAAGAGGAAGGGCGAAGGCGTTGTAAGTCGTCCGCGCCAGCTCTGAACATTGCTAATATAGTTCATAGCATCCAAGGGAAAGGGCGACCCAAGGTTGAAACGCTGTCGCAGCTCGATAGAGCAATCAGCGCTGAACTGAGCTCGGGCGGGCGTCCATCGCTGGAGCGCCAAGACGACTCGATCTTTGGTCCCGCGGACACTAGTCCGGAGGAGGATTCTGAAGACGAGGTTGAGGATCTGGTCTTGGGGGATGATTAGGGAGGAGGTGTGTAGGTTGTATATGTTATGTTGTATTGTTTACTTTATTACCCGTTACATAGTTGGTTTGGTAGGGATAGGTATTTTAATAGTCTCGGCAGCTGTACGAATCATTGCTTTCTGCATCGCTCAAGCTCAAGCCCAGTGCTCAAGATCGCGAAGGCGGCCGTTGTGATATGCTGACTCCACGCCGCAATGTTGCTCTGTCATTTGTCGACACCATCCAGCTCGATTATTTTTGCTACAGTATACCATTCAACAATACCGTCTCTTGTATCCAAGAAGCTTGCCATTTCCACCAAGCGATAATTCGACAAACGCCGTCAACAGCGTTTGCCTCTTTCGTCACTTGTTTCCTCTCCATCACCTCCTTATTCAACAAGTATATTCAGGATAACTCCAGCCTTTGGCCGGAAAGCTGCTCGCGTCTTTTTCCCTACGAACACCATCTGCATTGCTTACATGGTCACAAGAAGTACGACTAGTACTGCCACTAACTCGCACTCTTCATTTCTATGCAAGAGTATACACGAGTTTCTCAGCACTGTATGCACCGCTCTTCATAATTTCTAAACCATGCAGGACATCTGCAACATGATTAGCACATATCTAACGACTAGGAGGGAGACGTTGACGTACCGTTGAGTCCGCCAGGCATTAAACGAAGTTTCGGAGCTTTCAAAGCGCCTTTCTCTAGCAGATTAGGGAGTTCCTTTTGCGTCCACCTGGAAATCAAGACTCGGTCCTCTGGGATGGCAGGTATTAGATGCCCGCCAAGTGCGTCCAGGATAAACTAGTAAGTCGAAGAATTAGGTTGGGACACCAAGACTCTCTAAATGCGCACCTCTTGGCCGCTCAGCGTCACAACCAAAATCATCTCTACTTTGATGTCTTTCTCCTTTGCGCTAGCTTCCGCTGTCTCGCTGGCGGGCATGATGGAGATCAGGTGTCCTCCCGGTGACATCGCCTCGACGACGCGGTCGGAGCTGCCATCCGTGCCAACACAGTCGATTGCAAACTTGATGGGGTTTCCTCCAGCCGCAGCTTTTAGCTTTGAAACGATGTTTGGGTCTTTGTAGTCCTCGCAAGCGGTCGCACCTAGGGAGAGGATAGAAGCGTGATTTCGGCTGGACGCCGTTGCGATGACTTGAAGGACTCGGTGGTCAGAACTACGGCCACAGTATGGACGACTATCGATGGTACCTTGTAATCCAGCAAGGCGCGCGAGCTGTACGGCCTGGTACCCGGACGCGGTGGACGCTCCCCAGATGAGGATATAACCATCTACAGTCCCAGCAGACGGAAACGGAAACTTCAGTCTACCGTATAAGCCCAGCACCGCAGCATAGTGGGGACCCTACACGTGAGTATGATGTTTGATCTCATTCTGCAGTACACATTAAACGAGAAAACTTACAGGCAAAGCAGCTCCCACTTCATAGGTCACTGAATTTGGTAGTTTGAAAACCATGGCCGAGTCGAAACGGGAATATTCTGCGAAGGAGCCCGTGTCGGAATGATAGCACCCAATCCTACGGTGGGTTATGGCTTCGACTCGAGGAGGGCAGTACCGCTACTTACTGCAGACAAGCAACACGATCGCCGACTTTAAGATGTTCCACGTTGGCGCCTACACGGATAACGTCTCCCGCCTAGAAAGAGGAGCGTGTTCATGGAAGGAGCGAAGATGATCACGAAGACATACGGCATCGTATCCAACGACTTTTCCTGATCCAGCTAGAGACGAAAGGTCGATTGAGATATTATCCTGGGAAGAGAGTAACCGCAACACTGACCACCTTCCGAATAAGGACCAATGGTCGATTTCCAGTCAGTTGGATTTAGTCCTATCGCTCTGATCTTGACCTGTATCGTTCACAGCTCAATAACGACACGGTAGAAGCCAATTCGAACGTACCACGATATCGCTAGGCGCGAGCGTCTTGATCTTGAAGGTATCCCGGAAGGGAATCGTCTTCACCTCCACCGTCCTATCATTGCCGGATTGTTTGGTGACCAACGCTTGGATGCTCTGAGGCAAAGACATGTTGCCATGCTCAGAGTTGGAGTCCACTGTTATATAATGACGGGTCGAGGTTCAGTGTCGAGTGCTTGGTCATTCATCGTCGCTGAGAAAGAAGATAGTGTATTTGTAAGTTGTTAACACGAACCGAGAATTCAGTTATGACCCTGAGTTGACGCCACGCTTAGAAACGCTATGTCGTCCTTTCGTGAGATATTCCGATGAGTCGGAAATTCTCTTGAGGGAGAATTCAGAAGATTAATGAATAAGTGAACTAACGAAAATAGATTTGTCCCAGTCAGCCATCATACTCGGTGAGCATAAGAGATTCAGGAAGAAAGCAAAGACAGAGAAATCGAATATTGTGTCTGCTGATGATGGTTCAGTGTTACGCAAAGAGCGCGGGTACCAGCCTATCCGAGTCGAGACCGCGTTGAGTCGATAGGCACACAAGTTGATATTAGTAACACTATCGGGGGTGTACACTTACCAATACTGCGCCACCTCTGATGCTGTTGAACGTACCGAATAAATGAGGTCGACAACAATCAGGGTGCAAATCACGCACAGATCGTATAGATTGCCAGATACACTGAGCCTGAGCCATCGCGCGAAACGTGAAAGTTATTGCGCCAGAAGCTGTCCACTTTGTCGCTGTGACTATCAACATGCGGATTCAATGTGGCTGGTTCCGAATTCCATGTTCCAGGCAACAACCGTCAATGGTAGTGAAAGTGGCGCAATCATGGTGCGAGCAGAAGATTGTGCATGTAACGAGTACATTGAAAGACATGGGTACAACAGACTTGGAGAATTTTCTCATAAATGCATTGCAAGGTCCCGTATCGCTTTGGCTTGGGGACGGATCGTCGTGAATTGTGGCCGCGGACGATCCTGAAACCACGATAGCCAAAGAGGGCGGGTCATACATCTTCCAAGGGCCAGAAGACTATCGTGTATGGGATCCTCAAAGTTCCATTTGAAGTTGAACACCGCAAAGTCCATAGCTATGACTACAGCCAGCAATGGATGCAGAGTTGTGCTCACACGCGTCTGGCCCGATATGCAGGGCTGACCGTTTGGGAGGTGTAGTTGCCCGTGTTTCTCATTGTACAAGAGAATATACGTGTATGATGGTTGTGTCGGAAATTCCTGATAAGCAACGTTGAACATGAAAGCTCGGGGGATTTTTTGGGGACGCACATCCTTGTAACAGACACGCTTCTTGACGCCGCCATCGTAGTTCGACCAACAAAAGTCGACAATATGGTTGAGCTGATCCTCCGATTGCATCAGGCCCCAGCCGTGCTTGAACAAGCTCTCGCATACGTCTTCGCGTACTACATAGTGACATGGATGAGCAACGACACTAACCTGCCATAGGCAATAAACACTTGCCCGTAGTATTGAAGGATGTCTCAGTCTCCAGCAGCGGATCCATTTCACCGCGCTTGAAGCCCATGCTGTACTCAAGGAAATCACGCTGAGAAGCCTGTGAACCAAACGATGCGTGAACAAGTGATATCTCACATCGCATAACAAATAGGGAGCGCAAGGTATCGGGGTGGTAATCTTCGGAGACGTCTTCTCAATGTAAATGTCCTCGAGTGGAACCGCAATGTCGTTGTGCATCATGGTCAATGTGAAAGGGGTTGAACGTGACAAATCTTAGTCGAAGCTAGTTCAAAAACTAAGTCCTCCGAGGTCGGTATCGATACTGCTATAGGGTGGTGAAGTAAACCCTAGGTTTGGATACACCTCGGGTTTACTGCGGTAAGTAACGGTATTGATACAGTATTGAAACTGTCAAGGGCTGGCAGGTAGGTTTCGATAGCAGCACGTGACTACCACACGTGCCGGCGCGGGAACGCTCAGAGGGCCTTGGGGTGGCGGGATCAAGGCGGGATGAGGGCGGCAGGGCGTTGCGCCACATCACGTGCCGGTATCAATACCGTTGGTAACACCCCTGGGAAGTTTACTGCGCCACCCTATACTGCTAGTAGTTACTACTCTACACCAGGAACAGTCAAAAAAGATAGCCTTCGGAGCTCGATTCCTATGCCCATTGGCTGGATTGAACAACCGACCTCACCATCGCCTTGGGGTACGAGTGGCGCGCTCTACCACTGAGCTAAACGGGCTGATTGACCTGGAGCTTGTAGCTTTTATCAATATCTCAATACCGCTGGCCGTGATCAATCACCGTTTCCAGCATCAGTTCCCTCATGTCGTCAAGAGGTGTTTGAATTTCTCGCGTACTCCTGAGTCTGGACTTGCTGCACATAGTGTTGCCGCGAGTCCGAGGCAGCTCGAACGCTGAGCTCAACTCGACTCACCTCGTTGACGGATTAGGCAGTCGAGGGCTCGAGTTTTGATGGCCTCGCTTCCTTGCCTTACCTCACTGCTGCATTCGGTCCGGCACCTGATGGTCGGAGTTTGAATACTGATTGTCTCTTTCTTACCACTGCCACCGCGTAGTTTTACTTCAATATCATCACTTTCTTACTATGCTACTTCAGGGGGCCAAGATTGCAACGACTGTTGAGATTGTCCGCCGCCTCCTTATACCTTAGGCGGGTGGCAGTGCCCAGCAGGCTCGAGGCCAGATAGACGAACTTACAAACCTTATTAATAATGCTCAGTAGAATAGTGTAGTTCACCGTATTATCATCATATATACATTCTATATACATATAACCTTCGATATCGCGTCACGTCGTGAGCTTCAGAGCAAAACAAGTAAGAACGGCGGGAACAATAGGCCGAGATGCCGATTACTATTTTGGGTGGTCGCCTCAAGGTAGCTCGGTTTGACCTTGATCTCGACTTGAGCTGCTCAAGTTGAGGTAACCCCGGTCCCCTTCCTTGAGGAAAACTCAACTCGCCTCGCAGCAACACTAGCTGCACAAAAACATCGATCAACTCAGCTGTGGGGCACGATGAGTCCGATCCTTTCTGTCTCCGCAAACTGGAAGCGAGCGAGGTGGCTACGCGCTTCCATTCAATCTTTGGATAGTGCAGTCAGCCACACCATTCCCTTCTTACCAACATGTAACCACGGACATGCAGCGACTTTGAATTCTTTTTCTTCCTCGATTTTCTCCACTTCTATTACTACCGTCCATCGCTCTCCGTCGATACCTCGGATCCTCAGAGCGGAAGTAGCGTGATCCCACCTGTGATGCGTGGACCGACTGTCGGCCCGGAAAAACCAGTACTATTCTTCTCATTAAATACCTGCTTCCTTGGTTACTTGCACGGACTCTTACGATGGCGACTCTCTTCATCCTGTCTTTGCTCTCTCTTTTGTCTTGTGCCACGGCATCTGTCATTGGCCCGGCGCTCTCTCCAGAGCTCTTCAGCCGCGCAGTCAGCTCGCAGTACGTCTTTACAGCGTTCACCAGCGCATCCGAGTCCAATCTCTACGTGTACACGTCCAACGACGCCACCAACTTTTCGTTGTTAAAAGGGCCGGCGTATACCCCTCCTACTGGACTCATTCGGGATCCTAGTGTTATCTTGCACACCGAGTACGCCGCGACGTTGATCCTTCAATGAGGGCACAGCTAACTTTCAGGTTTAGCGGGAAATACTACATCGCTTGTGCGTTGCCCCAATTCACATCCGGCTTCTACATTCATTGAAAACGAGTGGCGTAGATACTACGGATTGGACAGGAACCAACTTTGCCATCGCTGTAAGTCCCAGATGGACTCGACTTGATCTGCCATGTCGCCGACATCTTGTTGCAGAGTAGTTCCGATCTCCTCTCATGGACGCTCGTCGCGACTATACCCACCGCTTCCTCTCTAATCACGCCCAACAACACATGGGCTCCTGTACGTGCATCATTCTCTCTAATCAGATCCGCAATTGAGAGACGTGTACAGGAATTCTTCAAAGACACGCGCACTGGCAAACTCAACATCGTCGTCTCCCTCTCGACTGGGTCATACGGCCCCTTCTTGCCCTACGTGTTTACCGCCACGGACAGTACGCTCAAAACGTGGACAGGGCCCGTTGTCATGTCCGGCATCTCCAACGCGGGATTGGGCTACATCGACACGTTCCCGGTTATAGTTGGGTATGCTTTCACAATATTCCTAGTAGGAAACACTTACCAAAACGATTCTTTCAGGAGCACATATCACATCTTCGCCAAGGCTGAGACGGACGGCAAGAAGCACATCGAGCATGCGACTGCGTCGTCGCTGACCGGTCCCTACACGTTTGTGCAAACGGGCGACTTTGCGGGATGGGGACAAGCGGAGGGCGGGTGTGTTACGCAGTTGGCCAATGGGACTTATCGTCTGTGAGTACCGCCGTGGTCTTTCCCACAAAGGACTGAGCGCTGATGAGTGACTGGTGTGAAGGTACATGGACGGGTACAGTTCGGGAAAATACACGTATTCCGATTCTGCCGACTTGTATTCGTGGTCTGCGTACCAGGTGCTCCCGAGCTTGAGTGGTGTCGTGCGTCATGGGACTGTATTGCGTCAATTCTAGGTAGGGAAGTGATGTATACACAGTGAACATTTGGTCGTCGTATAATGATTGATTGAACGCGAGTTGTTTGGATGTCTGCCTCGTGAGTCAAGCTCATTGGATATTTGCTGTTCAGCAAGACGCCGACTCGATAAGATAGTTGTAGTCCACCGCGGCGTTACTCCATACCCAGGTGTTGGGCCACTGCTCCGTGATGATAGTGGTAATCTCATCCGAAGTGAGGGTGGAGGAGCTCAGGCCAGCGACCGCGGTGAGTGTGCCGTCGCCGTTATCGCTGACGGAAGGACCGACAGAGTACTGCGGTGCTTCATGTATCAGCAACCGCTCTAAATCTTGGTTTGCGATAGTACTCACGCTGGTGGTGCCTCTGGGTGACCCTCCATAGTCCGAGTTGGTCATTCTCGCCAGGAAGCCTATCATCGAGGTGTCATCGAGGGCGCGCGGTAATGAGCAACAACAACTTGAATTTACCGTAGGTAAGCTGGATGGCGGCGCTGGCAGTGTTGGTACCCTCCGATGGGGTGAGCACGAATGTGCATGCAGGTCCGTCCTCGCGCTTGTTGACACTGGTCGGGGAGGCATGCGCGAAGATGGCTGCGGCAACGGTAGCGATGAAGACTTTGGAGAACATGAACATGATGAGTTTGTCTGTTCACTCAGCGTCACTACCTGGGGTTTTATACTACACGTCTTGTGAATGATTACGCGTGTGCCTTTTGGTCAGGCATGCGGAAGAGTTTGACACATTGAAGGTAAGTTGTCCTCAGCTGTGTGTTCTCGTCTGTTCTGTCCATATGGTCCGGCGTGTGATTGGGGCGAAGAGGATTCTTATGCTCCACTGATTTCTTGTTAAATGTACTGTGATACTGGTCCTACATCGCAGGAGGAAAATGCAGAGTCTGAGTATTAAGGACCTCGGTTTCTAGTGAGGCGGCCTGTCTAAACACCTGTCAGCCAAATTCGACTACATACATAAGAGTTTCAGATCCGGCAAGCCGGTAAAGCAGTTTTCGGGGTGGAGGGCCAGCAGGGGTATCCTTGAAGAATGGCAATAGCACCTTCCTCGGCAACCCTTCCGAAATAGCACATGCAAAAATCCGCAAAAGGCATTGAACAGTAGTATGTCGTGCGATGGCTCGCACAGGTGATTTAAAACCGGCCTGCTTCAAGTACATGGTGCTTAGCCTAGCATGTAAGTTAAAGTAGTAGAATGTAATCAAGCGTGTGCCAACCAAACGGAAAACAATCAAAGGCATCCATCACATGACCGCGGTTCCTCTTGACTTCTCCCCCACGTTTTCGACACTCTGACTCGAACGTCGACGACGTCTTCAATCTGACTTTGTTTTTCCCCGTTTTGTGAACAGCAAGACATGCCCAAATCGCCGCCTTTACAAGCAGAAGCTGGTCCTTCAACGACACCTCAAAGCACGCATGAGCTATTCCAGTATACGATCACGAACTACAGCACCTGTTGGATTCGGGATATCATGACAATGGAGCATCGTGCGTAGTCTGTTTCACTCTTGCGCATACGCTCAACGCGCTTCGTAGATCCGAAAACGAAAGAGTTCTTCATGCTGGGGAGAGTGCCTTGTCGGAACGTCGAGTTTGTGGACTGTGCGTTGGAGTGGAAGATTTTGATAAATCCACAAGGATTACTGGTGTGTGTATATGTGTTCTCGTCTGAGAGCGTCAACATTCTTATGCCCTAGTCGACGATGGAACTGCGGTAATTGAATGCGTCCAGCGCAAGGATCCGGTGCCCGTACCATCCCCGACTCCAACTCGCATCCCCCCTCCCGTAGCCGAAATCGGCAGGCCCGTGCGCATTACCGGGAAAGTATTCTCATTTCACGAAACCAAACGCGTGCAAGTCAATACCATCGGTGCGCTGCTTTCCCCAGGTTTCAGGTGAAAATGGCAGTTTGACTGTTAAAGCAAGAGAGAGTGCAGTATAATGACGAACCTATACACTGGAAGCGAGTGCGGAACCTGCATGAGACTGATTACGATTTGAAGGAGCCGTTCGTTGTACCACGCGCCGCGACGCCAGAGCCACCTCCATCGTCTACACCACCACCTCCATCATCTCCTCCTCCTCCTCCAATAATAACGGCACGAGTCACTATTTTCCTAATTTCTTCAAGACTAACTGTAATGCTAGAAACTACGTGATCCCGCGCGCCTCCACACTGCCGACCTCACGCCAAACACATTCCGGATGTACGTCCAACACTACATGAAACATGCGGCCGAGGGACTCGGATTCACACTGTCGCACCTACGACGCGTCCCCGTGCTCGCCGCGCTCGCTAAACGCGTCGTAAAGGCAACGCATCGCGCCCTCCGAAAGACGAAACGCGAGACACCAAAGCTCGACGCTAGACAGCTGAGTACGAAGATGAAGCAGCTCTTTGTTGGGGCGATCCGGGAGCTGAATTTTGAGGGGAACATTCTCTTGTGGGAAGGCCCTGTGGCCAAGGAATCTGCCCTGGAGGACAGCGCGTTGTGGAAGACACAGGCAGAGACGCAGGATGTGACTGCGATGACGACGATACTGGGCGAAGACGCGGAGGTGTCTGAGCCTGAGGAGGACGAGGAGGCGTATGTGCCGACGGACGCTTATTTGCGGGATGTGCTAAGGAAGAGATCGAGCACAATCGTGGTGGAGAGATAGGAAGGTGGTGATGGCGGCGGATGTTGTGCGGCGGTTGAAGAGGGATTCGCAGTGGGAGTTTATTGGTGACTGGCATGTCGATGAGGCGCTGGAGGGCATAGGGACGGTGTATAAAGTGAGAGGCGGATGGCGGTGTTGCGAGTGAGTGAGTGACTCTGATGCTTTTGTCTCTTCGGAATCGGATGGACAATTCTTTGCTGGAAATATGCTTGCATGTTATTCAAGTTCGCCATCTGCAGGCGACTTTAATTCTTCTCCTTCAATCATCATACGGAATATTATTATTAGAGTGTTATGAGTGCAACTATGATCGAATACTTTGCGGTAAACTGATATATGAATAGAGCCATCTTTCGGGTGACAGCTAGAAGAGGTCTGCGAGAACAACCAAGTATGCACCCTAGCTGATGGATTATTTCTTTGTTCCCATCGACTTGGAAATCGCCAACGAGACGCTTATCGTTCAGCTCCGTCATCCTTGAATTGATTCGGGAATCAGGACACCTCTCACGCTCGAAAATATTTACCCAAAGACCAAGGCAGACTCACTCGAATGTGGCGCTGTGTAGAACTGACTTTGGTTTGATTTGCTCTCCTCGGCAGTTAGGCAAATGAACGCCCGTCAGCGCATCGCCGACTCCCGCCCTTCCCTTCATTAGTTTGTGTATAAATGGAACACACTCTGCCAAGCGAGCTTTGCCACTTATCCTCGTGGTCGGGACGTCCGCTTTGCCAGAATGGGCTTCTTCAGTCGGGTATGCAACCAGAGATGTGCGCCCTTACAACGTCCTCGCATGAGCATCACGATCTCATCTGCCTAGACAATGATCAGCTTCAAGCAACAAGACATAAATGCTCGCCTTCAGAACATGAGAACCTCTGCGTTGTCTGCAAGGCTTGGATCACATCAAAACGTACCTTGGGATTGGTGTCTTGGTCGTGACGCGCGTTATTTGGGTTTGTCGCGTCGTCCTTCGCTCATATTTCTGCGTTCCCACTCACTGCTGATATTATCTTCCTGGCTTTGCTGGGTGATCGCCTACCCATTTTAATTTTTCGCTGGAGTCATTCATTCGCGGCGTGGACGCGTACATCCTGAAATGTCGTCCGCATTCTAATTGACGCGTTAGCGTCAAAATCGGGTACTACCCGATGGCTAAATTTCCAGTTTCGAAGGACCTTGACAAACAGACTACATCTTGGCTCGGAAGAGCGGTGGAAAGCAAATAGCATATAGGCGATAATAAGATACAGCTTAGAACGGTAACTTGATCCTCTTCTGGCGTGGAATAGAGAGCGGATTGGGACGCTTGCTTTTGCGATGCTGCCGCCAAATTCAGTACAGCCACAGAAAGAGCAAGAAGAATACAGACCGCCTTGAATCTCTGGATACGGGCGTCCATGTCGCGCAAGAGGATGGTCTTGTAGTTGAGACGACGTGTCTTGACGCGCTCCCATTTGTGTCCCTTGAACATACGTTTCCTGTGGGCGTACAGCCTGCTCATGCCCGCGTCCTTTTTCTCCTTGACCTCTCCCAGCCAGCCGACCTTTGCCTGCCACATTTCCTGTCGTCCCTTGTTGGCCGCGGCTTCCTTGACTGCTACCTGTAGCTTGGACGGAGGCAGCTTCGGTCCAGGCGGGAGCAGATGCAGCACGCCGGCTGCCTTTGCAGACTTTATGAGCTCTGCTTGCTGGCGACGCGAATACGGCGCTGGTAGCCATCTCCCTGTTCTTGGATTTTTTACGGGAAGAAAGGGATTGCGCAGGTGGATGGCATCTTTGTCGGCGGCGGCGGGAATGGGGAGGTACCCGAACCGCCTGTTGTTGGGTATCAGGTCGTTGAGCTGCTTTATGCGAAATTTGCGGACAGCATTGAGAGCCGCCGACGTCGACGACATGGTCGTTTGTGCAAGTCCCGTGCTTATGTCATGAAAGCTCTCTTTTCAGTCCCCCCTCTACCATGTCGTCTTTCAAGAAGAACCAAAGTTCCGCAAAGCCTTACAGCGTATGTCCAGCCTAGCCGTGCGATATGTATATTGAATAGTTGCAGAGGCCTGGTGGCAGCGACGGGCAGTGGCTGCACGACAAGGCGCCTGGTGTAAGGCAGGAGGACACCACCAGCACGACCCAGCCACAGTCCGTCCTCGCAGCTGCTAGTGTCGAATCTCCACTATGAAGTGACACCGGCGGACCTCAATGTAAGGCTTCCTCCATCCCCAGTCGCCCCAGCACTAACGGTGTGTCAGTCTGTCTTTGGCCAAATTGGCACGCTCGTTCGCGAGCCCCATATCAGGGTATGAACCTCCGACTCGACCCGCGACTGCCAGCCCACACACGCTCTCTCCCCCAAAGTATGACCGCAGCGGTCGCTCCACCGGAACGGCCGTCATTACCTTTGAAACTGCTGCTGAAGCCGCAAAAGCACAGCAGCAATTCGATGGCCTCTCTGCAAAAGGTGGCTCTCCTCCCTGTTCTCCACGCGGACGTACGCCTGATTGTTGCTCAGGCCAGCCCATGTCCATAAGCTACCACACGGTCGCCCGTCGATCTGTTAGTGCGCCCACGACTTCTACGCTCCTCAACAGAATACAGAAGCAGCCGCTGCTAAACCGTCTGGGTGTCGACGAGCCTGCTCCAAAAGCAAAACCGTACGTGTACATCTACGCTCAAGTCATGCATCTCACACACGTTACAGTGGCCCCATCCGGACTAAAGCACCGAGGAACGGTAAACCCACACAAACCGGCGCCAAGAAACCCAAGACTGCAGAAGACCTCGACAAGGAGTTGGAGGCTTTCATGGGTGATGCGGAGCCCACACAGGACGTGGAGATGGCCGCCTAGATGTTTTGATTGATTTCATGATTGTACTACATGGACTCTTTATATTGCTGCACGTACTTGCCATCTGCTTGTTCATTTTTCTTGATTGGTGAATTATCTTAGTTGTCAGTGCTAAAGAAGCGAGCTTTAACACGAACTCAAGCACTTTCCTGGCCGAGAAAGGCAATGTCATAATCGGTTAACTCTTGACATCTCTTATCACTCACCTACATGGCATCTCTAACCCAGCACCTACTCTCCTTAGACCCTTCTGCATACGTAGCTGCCACCAAACATCAATTCCTCCAGCAAGCCGGAGATGGCACTCTAGACCACTCGTGCCTCGGTTTCTGGCTGTCACAAGACAAAATATACGCCGCACACGCTTACCCGCGCTTTATCGGCTCTCTCATTGCGCTCATCCCGTTCGGCGATTCAAATGAGAAGCTCAATCAGCGCATCCTTATGTCCTGGTGTTCGCACTGACAAACGTGATCCGCGAAGTCAGCTTTTTCGAGGACACGGCGACGCGGTGGGGGCTAGAGATCGAGGGGAGGCGGGAAAGGAAGGGCACGCGGGATTATACGGCTGAGATGGGGAGAATAGCGCATGGCACGAGTATACTGGATGGGCTTGTGTTTCTTTGGGCGATGGAGAAGGTAGTACTACTTGCCAGTGGTTCGTATATTCGCGATCGGTTTAATGTCGCGTTAGATTTATTTGGACGCGTGGACTGGTGTCCATGAGAGTCTCGACAAGACAACGATGGCGGGGACGGCGCTGGCGGTGCTCTCCGATAACTGGAGTTGTCCGGAATTTGTCGAGTTTGTGGATAGGCTGAAGATACTTGTGGATGACATGGGCGTCGTGCCGGGGTCTGCTGAGTGGAAGCGAGCAGAGGAGGTCTTTCGCAGGACAGTGGAGCTCGAGGAAGGGTTCTGGCCGTCGGATGGTGAGGTATCATAGTAATAGCCTCTGTTCAGTACAATATAGTCTACCAATTCCATGACCAAACCTAGTAGCTTTCTGCTAATCGATCGTTCAGCATTACCGTCTATACTTACAGATGTCAGTCGAGGGCTTGAATACGTTTGTTATACCTGCTTCACTTTCCCCATGCAAATGCGAGATAAAATATAGTATTAGTACAGTAATGAATGTATCGTCCAGACAAGTTAAAAGAGTGTGGAATATAGTTACAAGTCAGACAATCTCTGTCACTTTGTCGTCGTTCTGCTGGACGCAAGTCATTACCAATTAGTCGAACCAAGTATCACATACCTGCGACTTGTACGAGCTCGGTGTCAAGACCATATCATCGACAGACGTATTGTCCATGTGCACAACGGCAGTACGTTGGACGTCTTCCATATTCCGCTAGTCAGACTGGGACCAGTCAACTTATATTCAAGGACTCACGAATACCCTCCATCGTCATCGTCGGGCCCCCCCTGTGCGGTCGGTAGTTGTCGTGCTCTGTCCCAAGTTCCTTCTTCGAGATCTTCCTAATGTTCAAGTTGTACAGCAGCGTCAATATATAGACACGCCCCAGGATGAACGCGAATGCCGTCTCGACTACAACAAAAATTAATGAGATGATGCATGCATGAACGAGAAAGCGAAAAACTTCATACTGTTACTAGAGGTATTGACGAGGTACGAGATGAGCACGCATAGAGCGACAACGGACGTCGTGGACCCGGTCTGCATCGCGGAGCGCATCAGCCGCTGGATCAGGTTCTCTGTGGTCTTGAAGGACGTCTTCATGTTGTACAGCTGCCAGATGAGGACGAGCGCGATGAGGATGTCTAATAGTGGCTGTCGTTTTAGCTCCAATGAATTAACAAGTTGGGGGAAGATAGTACATACCCGTGATCGCGGTAGTGGTCATCCACAGTGTAACGGGAATCTTGGCCATGAAACGCTGGTCGTACCCGTTGAAGAGACTCAGCATGATCACCGTTCCCACTGAGCCACCAAACTATACAAGGAGGAGGAGTCAGGTGGGGGGTAAGAAGAACGGGGAGAGAACACACAGAAACGATGACGCAGAGCGTGAGGAATGATGTTATCAACCAGTTCTTGGTCCTACATCATCCCCGTTGAATTGAGTATCAAAAAAGAATACTCGACAACTTGAAACTCACAAAGCATAATACCGGTTAACCAAAAAAGACTGTACGAGGAGACCCGTCACACCCGTCGTAGCTAGGTACAGCCCCACAGGCCAATACTGATTCCTCAGAAACTCCTTGTCGCCCCAGTGCACGATAGTGTACTGCGCGGCCAGTGTCAGATAAGATAGTAAAAGGTGACTCTCAGACGCACCAAATACACATCCGAGTAATCAGCGACAAGCGACGCCGCATCGACCGCGACGGCCACAGCGACGAAGATCTTGAGCCCCAGCGCATCGCTCTGGAACGACGTGTAGTACCGGATCGTCTCGCGGATGACGAGCATGAACAGCAGCGAGCAGATCCAGCTCGAGATGAGGATGGAGCTATGGAGGTCAGTGGGGGTGGGTGGAGGGGGGAAAGACGTACCCGAGGGGATCATCATAGGCACCCATTGAGATTGAGGACGATGAAGGAAGGAAGGAAGGGAGCACCGCGCCAAAGAAAAAGAGCGAGAGATTGTTATATGTTCGGCCATCTATGGCCCCTCTACGTCTACCCACGAACTCGTTCCGTCGCCTCCTTCCTCCTCCTCCTCCAGAATTTATCGGCTTGCGTATGCCCCTACACGTTAGGGAACTAGCAGAAGAGCGCTACACCAGATATTAGCTGCATTTCTCTCTTAACAAGAGGGAGAATACGATGGCATTTCAAGTCTGGCGAATATGTGGCGCAGAATAAAGCGGTCGATCGTGTTACGGATCGCGAACAGGGGAGTACGGCTTGTGGTACAAGGTGGACCCGAAAAGGAGGTACTGATAAGGCAACAAGTTGGTCAGAGGGGCAAGGTCAAGTCGAGGCCAGATTGATGAACGTCGTTGGTCAACAAAAGATAGATCACGTGGCGGTAATGAAGCAATTTTGCTGCTGCACAGTGCACACTTTAACAGGAGTCCAATAATCAATGCACTTCCACGGATACTGTTACGAATGTCAAGAAGTCATTCATATAGAAATAGTCCATGCGCTGTGTACAAAATAGGCCTAGTAGTAGGTATCATCAATTAATCATCGACGTCCATCATGAATCGTGGTATGTCCGTGAAGGTAGAAGGGAGATATGATATGTTGTGCTTAAAGCACCATGACCGCACCGACCATCGAGAGGAGCAGGGCAGACCCTATTGAGAAGACCAATTGATCCCAGTGGTCCACCGACCGAAGGGAGAGGGCAGCATCGGATGTGTTGGAGGCGCCTAGACTTGAGCCCGACGTAGATCCCCCAGTGGAATGGGAGGACTGAAGAAGCTATTCAGCCTGGATCACTCAAAATTTGCCAACGAAGACATACAGCATTTTTGGTGGTTGTAGTAGCAGCACCTGTCGCTCCGACGCTGGTACCCGAGATAGCATGACTGTTACCTACAGTCGAGGTAGTCTGGCAATTCGACGACGAAGGAACAGGATGCGCAGGAGGCGTCGCTCCTTCGCCTTGGTGGAAGGTCGAGCCGTCATAGACACCCATTTGCTACCAATAGTTTCAGCTGACAGCACGTCGCTCTAAACTGCATATGGAACGTACCAGGCCGCTGTCTCCATCACAGGACTCGAAAACACCAGCATCATAGTTGGCGGGCATATTCCATGCACAGCCCATCACGTCGTAGATGTGTTGACCTAGAAGCCGGTTAGCCGCTGTGTACTTGCCTTAGCGTACGAATACTTACACCAACCGGGGGCGTCAGCTCCAGCGGGGTTGCAGGCACGGAAACAGAACTGGTCGGCAGCCATAAAGTTTGTCCACTCATGAATCTGCTGAAGGTCCCCGAAAGCGCTGGAGAACACAAGGCCACCAATGGGGTTTCCTATGCGAAAAAATGAGATGCCTAACCCGAACTAACCGGGAGATGCTTACCATTCCCATCAGCGCCGTGAGGATCCAACTCCCCTCCAGTATCGCCAGCGGGAATGTTCATCTTCGTGAGATCGCCAACTCCTGTGGTGAAATAATGAGGGAGGGCGCGTCAAATGAGAAAACAAAGGCCGTACCAGTGACCTGAACAAAGTCGGGAGTCTTGACAAAGTGCGCGCCGGTGATTGCTCCGTCAGGGATGAGACGAGTACCATATCCTTCCTTAAACCGGTGTGAGAATTGTGCGCGATAAGAGAGACGAAACGCGTCCTACCTTGAGACACCACGCGACTTCAATTCGCTATCAAACAATAAGCGCCTGTATGCCCTGAAGCGAAGAGGGAACCGACCTCCGTGTTGCCAATCACAGAGTCCGCACCCGGCTGAGGAGGCGCCCACAGACAGCTGTCAGAAACATAAGGATCGCACACGTGCGATGGGGAAGAATACGAACAAGTCATCGATACTATTCACTGCAAAACAATAAGCTGAGACCTTTTTCAACGAAAGACTGCAGACGTACAGTAGGCATTTTGACACATAGATGTTTGGTTGAAACCATCGCCACACTTGTTAGTGCCGGTTTGCCCCTCTTCAGTGGTTTCTGGAGCGGTATCGGGAAGGTATGTAGCGCTGTATTGAGCCCAAGCGCGTCCCAGAAGGAGAGACGCAGAAGTGAGAAGCGCAGTGCGCGAGGAAACCATGTTGGAAGAAGAAAGAGAAGATGCGGTCGTGAAAGAATAGAAGGAAGAATGGACAATGTTCAATACCGGCGACAAGCAGCCTATATACCCAGTCGTGGGATGGTTTCAGGAATCAACGTGGTCTGGGACATAAGGGCATCCAGGAGTTCTAAGAATAGAGTAGAGCATCGCAATATTCGACTAGTCGGAAGCGCGGTGTGTCAAATTGTCTGAAAAGACCGTTGACAATGTCAGACAGTTGACCCCCTTCGTAAAGATTTATTCGGGCGGAAGCGACGGGTGCGTAGGCGCGCTGAATGTCGACGTCAAAGTCGGACCTTAGCTGACGGCAGGCGTCGAAGACGGCAATAGTCAACCGTGTCGATATGATCGGCGCGAGGCAGGGCCGTCAGAGCCTCGAAGAATTTGAAAATGTGAGAGCGAGCTGAAGTTGAATCTGAGTTCCAATCAGGACTAGTACCTTCTGTCTCTTTCGTGGTGTCAATGTCATGCTCGTCGTGCGAAACGGTGCTTCGGAGACGAATTCGGTAGCAGACACCAAGGATCTCTGGACAAAAAGGTACCCTCTTTCCTGCTGAGGAAAGGACACCACTTGTACGGCGCCTGGGATGCGCAAAAACGAATGGCAAGGAACCTTCTGGTTATATACGAATCGCGTTGTCTGTGCCGTTAATTGAATGCGCTTTCGCCAAGTTGTTCTGCGGTTTTACCACAAGAACTTTCAATTGCCGCTTCAAACAGCATTCTGCAGATCCTGATTCGCCCTCGAAAGCATGGTTCTCGTACTAGCTGCCTGACGTGTTCCCGAAGACCGCTGCCGTCGCGCACTCATTCCCATGTGCCCACCAACTCATTTCCTCAATAGGAGCGTTATGGACGGGTGACCCATGGACGGATCTAATGGACGCGACTGTCATTCCCCGCTCCCCCACATTAGTTTGATCGATCGTTTCCTACGGCCCATAGCATATAAGGATCAATGCAGGTCCGTCTTTTCTGCTCAACCGTCATGGCTACCGCAACACTCTTTGGGGTGAATCCTTTCACTCTCCTCCTC
Organism: Mucidula mucida; assembly: GCA_015501055.1. NCBI lineage: Eukaryota > Fungi > Basidiomycota > Agaricomycetes > Agaricales > Physalacriaceae > Mucidula > Mucidula mucida. The sequence goes on from JADNYV010000019.1 coordinate 284,896, forward strand.
TGCTTACTCTCTAGCTTCGTCATTGTTCACATTCTCATCTACGCCTTTGATGTACACCGCATTCGCAGCCATCCTGGTCCATTTTTGGCCAAGTTTTCAGATCTTTGGCTGGGTTGGGTTTCTTACCATGGTCACCGTTCGGAAGTAGTTCACGAAATGCACAAGAAGTACGGTAAGTAGTATGTACCCGTTCCTCGCTCATTCCTCGCTAAGCGGTGTCATGTACTTAGGTCCCTTCGTGCGCCTAGCGCCCAACCATGTGTCGGTAGCTGTTCCCGACGCGTTGAGCATCATTTACGGACACGGCAATGGTGCCTTGAAGTCGCCCTTTTACGACGCCTTTGTCTCAATTCAACGTGGACTTTTCAACACCCGTAACCGCCAGGATCATACGCGCAAACGCAAAATCATTTCCCACATATTTTCGCAAAAGAGTGTTTTAGAGTTTGAACCTCAAATTCGCACATATGTCGGTCAACTAATCGGCCAATGGGAACGGCTTTTCGACCTGTCCTTGAAAGGGCAGACGGGCTTGGCAGGCGAGGGCTGGTCAGGTCGTGACGGCCGCTTATGGCTTGATTGTCTTCCTTGTAAGTTCCTATTCATAGACACCAAAAGACGCGTTCTGAATCGCGGACTTCTAGGGGCTAATTACCTTGCTTTCGATATTGTTGGCGATCTTGCGTTCGGTGCACCATTCGGTATGATCATGGCTGCGAAAGATTCAGCCATTATTCCAAAAGACAACCAAGACGGTCTGAAGTCGTACGGACAACAGACTTCATGTGAAGTGAAAGAGATACCAGCAGTTAAGATTTTGAATGATCGCGGCGAGTTCTCAATGACGATGGGCGTTCTACCTGCTTCGTGGCGTCCGATTGCGCGAAAGCTTCCGATGTTCACTGTTGGTGGCCAGGCCGTCAAATCGCTGGCTGGCATAGCCATTATGGCGGTTGCGAAGCGTCTTGCTACACCCACGGATCGCAACGACCTTCTCAGCAAACTTCAGAATGGCACAGACGAAAACGTAAGCGAACTGATCGTACGTTGTATCGCTTACGATGGTTTGCCACTAGGGAAATCCCATGGGTTCAGAAGAATTGACTGCTGAAGCCCTCACACTTCTTATTGCAGGGTCCGACACGACGTCCAAGTTCGTTTTGCCTTTCTCCGCCGTACTCTTATTGATTTCTCTGCTCTAGTTCGACCTGTGCAATCATCTATTACCTCGCTCGGAACCCTCATGTCCAAGAGAAACTACACCGAGAGCTTGATGACCGTCTAGACGAAGCAGTCGCTACCGCGGAGCAGGTTAAACATTTACCGTACCTCGACGCTTGCATTAACGAAGGTCTTCGATTACACTCAACCTCTGCCCTCGGACTGCCGCGAATCGTACCTAGCGGTGGATTAAGTATCCTCGGAAACTACTTCCCCGAAGGAACGATCCTTAGTGTACCCAGTTTTACAGTTCACCGCGACCCGACTATCTGGGGCGACGATGTTGAAGCATATCGACCGGAGCGGTGGTTCGAACAGGATCAGGCTGATATTCAGAAGACGTTCAATCCATTCTCTGTCGGCCCTCGGTGTGTTATGCGTGAGCCCATCGGGCCCTTTTACTCATGTCTATGTTTAGAGCGTGCGTGGGTCGGAATCTTGCCACTTTGGAGCTTCAGATTATCGTGGCAACCATCTTGCATCGGTTCGACTTCGTGTTGGAAGATCCGGATGCCGAGGTACGTCTGTTTCCTCGTCCTATAGATATCCGTACCTGATTGTTTTGCGCCTTATAGCTATCAACAAGGGAAGGGTTTTTGAGGAAACCCTTGGGATGCCGAGTGGGTATCAAACGACGCGACGTGATTTGATGACCGAGCAAGAGTGCCACACACCACTGTATCATCTCCATACTTGCCAGTAAGCATCGAAAGTTGTATATTGTACATTATCTATCTATCGTTTGGACTTCTCCGTCATGGACTGCGCTTCCTTTTATATGATGTCTGGATCGCTGGCAGATGACCGACAATAACTCAGAATAGTACAAAGTGCCACAGGCAATTCTCACGAACTACTGGCGTCGTCCGGCATTGTTTTTCCCTTCTTCTCCCATACCATGTCCTGACAGCTTTTTGTCTCGGACCACAACGATCCGCTCCAAGTCCTCCACCTACCACATCATAGTCATGCAGAATCAGGGTGGCCAATTCTTCTCCGCTGCGTCGTCCCCGCCTCTAGTTCTCGCGTTCCTTTCCATCGGGCTCTTCGGAGCAGGCATGATCGGCGTCTTTGGGTGGAGACGGCTACAGGTTGGGATGGTCGGAGGACGCGGTACAAACGTCGGTCCTCCATCCAAAGAACGACCCAAATTGTGGGATCTGTGGTCAGATAAAGCGATCTATTCGCGCGATTCTCATATTCTGAATTGGCGTAACATGATGGTGGAGTACCTCTTCTTCGCCGTTTCTAGACGCGTATTTTGATCATGAATATTGCTTGACTATAGCCGGTTTCTGCAATGACTATTAACGACCATCCGTCGTTACCGCCCAGAGGGCCTCCCACATTTTGCGAGTGGGTATCCCAGTGTTTGTCGCGTTTCCGAGACAGTCTTGTTAGAGATGAATCGCGGGTGGAGAAAGGGAAAGGAGAAGAGGAGAATATGAGGCTTCAGCTGACTGTGGTGATTGCGTTACCATCCGAGTCGCGCTGGAGAGAGAAACGATCGTCTACTCTTTCTTCCTGCTCTGCAGCAGAAAAGTCGGATGCCGTTGAATATGCGCTTGGGATACGCCACCTGCCTTGGTCCGAAGCCGGATGACAGCCTGCGAGTTGAAGACGAGGAGTATTATTTTATTTCTAACCTCTTTATCGTGTACGACACTCGTGAGTCTGGTACTACGTACTGACTGCCTTGAGCATCTAATAGAGTAGTACTGCGGAGACTACTACTCGTTGTAAAAATGGCTCTTACCATTTCATTTTTTACAGTATGGCATTTATGCGACGCGCCTATAATTGCGGGAACAAGCTCGAGATAGCGCTCCAAGGATCAGTGAATCTTCGCAGAGTTGCAGAACGTTCAATTCGAGATCATCACTGGCATGAAGTTGATGTACGCCAAAGCGCCGAAGACCTCGAGCCCAATCAGTGTAATGGCGGGCGCTCATTTTCTTTACGAAAGCACTCTAGGTAAGATGCTCAGTTCTGAAAAGACTCAAAAGCAAAACCCGCCTACATATTCATCACCTTGTGCAACGGAATTTGACTGTTCAATCCGTATGGATCGGTATGAGACGTGCAATTCCTCAATGTTCGGGAATGCGGCCGCAAGGAGGTCAAGTGCGGAAGGTGAGACCATTGTTAGGCACATAGACAACGATAGCAATGACCTGTCTTTGGTGAACAGGGCACTAAAGCGCTCTAGCTCGTTGTAGGACATGGGCGCGGAGATCAACCTGAGTTCCTTTAGAGATCCTGTAAATGAATGGAACAGTTCACTCATGAACCTGTTCCAGGATGATAACGCAAGTCCTCCGCAATGAAATGTGAGATGCTGTAGCTGAGCCTCGTCGCCGAATTTCATCGAGTCAAAGGAGGACTCGAGGGGAATTTCCAGTTCATTTGTTCCGAATAGATCGGTAAATGCCTCGGACCCATCCGCTCGACGACCTTCAGCGTGAGAAGCTCCGCGATAAGTCATCGCGAGGTACGAGCGGTAAACTTATCTTAGGATAAGATAGTGCCGGGCCATCTAGGGCCGTAGTCATCTACTTCATACATGTACATACAACACGACAGCTTTACAATCCTTGGGGATACTACCTGTTGTGTTCTCCATCGTCGCGGTTACGCCTTCTGATCCTCGTTCTTTCCTGAAATTTCTTTTCTGTCCTTTCCTTCCTTGTTCAGCTGTGCTTTTCGTAAGGCAGTTGATTCAGGCTTCTATTCGTTAGGGCTTGCTATCGGTTGCCCTTCGTGGGGACTGATCCTTTTTTTCTGGACGACAAAATTTTCGCCTCGTCCCGATGTCCGTAACTCAAGGCTCCCAGCAGCAAAATCCCGCCCCGCCGCCAGCACCGCCGCTATCGCCGCGCGTTCGTCGGACTCACACGACGCAGGCAATATGCGATATGTTCAAGAAACTCGATGTCACGCTCCGCTTGTCGAAGAACGCGGATATCGAGGTGGAAAATTTGGCGCGGGAGCAGAAGACGATGGATTTCACCATGGGTGTGGCTGGTGCGACGAGTGCTGGGTCACCTGCAGCTTCGTACATTTCATTCACGAAGGTGGAGGAGGCCGCGTTCTGTGAAACTGACTTCCTCTCCCACGTCAAGAAGGTCCCTACTTACGTCTGGAATGCGGTATCACTGTGGAAAGCGAAGGAGAAGAAGAAGAAGGAGGACGCGAAGGCGGTCGCCGATGCACCTAAGGATAACAAGTGCATGGACACGACGATGGAGGTGGCCAGGTTGCCCGGAGCTAAGATCGACGTCAAATTTCATCAGGTTTTATATGATACTGAAGAAATCACTCCTCTCCCACAGTCTGTCTTCTCTAACGCCGCGCTGCGCTACATCTGGGAGCACGCTGCTACGCTTCCCACCATCAAGGCCAATCCTCAGCCCGGCTCTGTGGCCCGCCGTTATATTCTCAATGTCGATGAGCTTGTGAAGCGATTCGGCGACGATGTTCGCCCGTCGTACGGTCAGTACACTGAGTGCGCCCAAAATCGCCTCAGATTCTGCCGTTCAAGAGACAAGGCGGGCCCAAAGGGTCCTTGGGCGCTTCGCTGGGCTCAGCATTATTCATTCTTTGATGGGCTCACAGAGAAGATTGAGGAGTATGACGCTTGGGCTCCGGTGGAAGCGAAGCTGCGTCGCGAGTATGCAAGCATGCCGACGGCTTACGATGGCGCGTTCTATGAGCGTGAGTATTCGAATGCGTTGATTGCATTCAATGCTAGGAAGCAGGCAGAGCAGTTGGTTGCAGAGGCGTTGAAGAGAGAACGGGCTGACGTTGTGTCACGGTCGGGCAAGAATTCCTCCGCGCGAGGCTCCGCTGATGGAGCCTCGCGCAGTTCCTTTCGGGGTACACGCCGTGGTGAAGGCGAGGGAATCGCCCCCGTCTGTCTCATCTGCGGGGAGAAGGGACACGTATCCACTAATCACGCACAGAAGTCGAACACGAGGCCAATCTGGGGCATCCTACGTGACAAGAACATCGTCCATCCGACCTCGAGAGTCACCATCTGCTCATACTTCAATATCTATGGCTCCGGCAAGTGCAACCACAGCAATGCTGACCGCCTCGACGTCTGCGCATGGTGCGGCTCTCGGGACCATCATGCCTTTGCCTACTCCTGTCGCCCCCGCACCTGAGAGCGGACTCTCCTCCACTCGTCCATTCCTTGCTTACACGAACTTTGCTGATACCATTCACCGACGATTGCCCCTCGCTCATTCTTCTGACTCTGATAATGAAATCTTCTCAAGAATTATAACGCCCTACGACGCAGATGCTTTCGAACGCTTACTTGATCAACATAATTTAACATCCAGATATCCTCTTCTCTGCTCTAATCTTTGCAATGGATTTCCCCTCGGCCGCATGCCAATCCTCACTTCCACGATTATTATTCCGAACCATCCATCCTGCATCACCTACAAGCACGCGGTCAACAAGTATATCACAGACGAACTCGCAGCAAATCGCATCTCTGGTCCTTTCTCGCGTTCAGACGTGGAGCGGATCCTGCATGGTCCGTTTCACTGTTCTCCTCTGATTGTCGCGCCGGCGTCGCAAGGCCCGGGTTTGCCTGACAAGTTGCGCGTGTGCCGCCACTTGTCGAAACGTTGTCATGAAGCTCTGGCAGTGAACGATTTCATCGACAAGGAGGACTTCCCGACGCACTTTGACATGGCCCCTCGTGTTGAACAAATTGTGAGTAGTCTCTTTCGTGTTTAAGGGTATATAGCCTTTATTTCTTTATTTCCTTCTTCTTTTCGGGGGTGTGCTTCAGTGAAGTAGCTTGTTTTTTCCTCCTCGCAGGCGTGCTCGGTTGAGTCGTCATTGCTCCTACTCGCGGGCGTCCTCGGTTGAGGCGTCATGCTGCTCCCCGTGTGGGATGCAACCGAGCACTCCTGCGTGAGGCGTCTCATTCCTTCCTTCGAGCTGCGTCTCGCTTCCTCCTGTCGTGCCAGTTGGCTGACATTTCCTCTTCAGGTGGCGAATGCGCCTCCCGGTACTCAAGCATGTACCAAGGATATTGCGAAATTCCATCGCACCTGCCCGGTCCTTCCTGACCATAAACCCTTCTTGGTGTTCCAGGGTGATTATTTGCGTAGTGGTGCATTCTCCTCTTCTAACAACCTTTTGATAAGGCGACCCGGAGGACTTTTACATAGAGCACACTTTCCCGTTTGGTGCTGCATCTGCTAGCAGCAATGCCGGCATGATTGCGAACGCTCTGATGCATGTATGGGAGGCACAGGGTGTTGACGTCGGACTCAAGTATGAGGACGACATCAAGAATGTCCGTTACGCCACCCGTCTTGGCCCGGTCATAGCTGGCGTGTTTCGCTACGACTTCGATTATGAGGATATGATGGCCATGGTCGCGCCGCTCCTCACGCCATGGAACAATAAGGGTGATACAGACTTTGTCTTTCTGACTACTTTCATTGGCTACCTCTGGCACTTCGCGGAGCGTTGGGTGGGGTTTACCGAGGAGAAACGCATGAAATTCCTGCAGCGCGCTGAGGTTTTCGCTGCCAGTTTCGCGGGTACTTCTTGCGCACTCGAGGAAGTCAACAAGATCCACGGCTCTCTTTGCCACGTCGCCTTTGTTCACACAATCGGCACTGCATATCTCTCCTCCCTCTCCAACTTCGCCGCCTCTTTTAAGGGCAACGAGTTCGTTCGTCGACACCCTCCGCCATCAGTTATATCCGATGTCAAGTGGTGGGTGCAGAAGCTTTCTGTACCTAACTTCACACGTCCGCTGAAGGTACTGGGTCTGCCTAAGAACTTGCGTCTCTTTGCGGATGCCTCGACGTCGTGGGGAATTGGAATCCTCATTGGCGGCAAATGGGCCGCATTTCGTCTTGTTCCAAACTGGTAGGAGTTGGCACCAGGTCGGGACATTGGTTGGCTCGAGACGATAGCCATCGAGATTCTACTCCTCTTCCTTCAGGCCATGAAGGTCACCGACGCTCATCTCCTAATTCACTCCGATAACCAAGGGTCTATTGGATCTTTTCGAAAGGGCCGTTGCCCCAATCCGTTCATTAACCTCTCTATTCGTCGCTCCTTCACAACTCTCGTCGCAACCGGCATCTCTCCTGCCTACGAATATATTGAAACTTCTCTCAATCCGGCTGACCCCATCTCGCGCGGGGAATTTGGTCCGCCGGAGTTGAAACTACGCACTCGCATTGTGCTCCCAGAGGAGCTTCATGGACTCCTTGTCCATGTCTAGTTCTCCGTTTAGTTTTGCGGCGCCGTTCGCCGCGGATGGTAGTGAGGGCGATGACTTTGAAGGGTCGTCGCCTCCGCGACTCACTTCCACCCAAATCCTCTCACCTCCTTCAGCCTCTCCACCTTCATTCCCATCTGTATTCAGCTTTGACTTCCGCTCATCGCCACCCGCCGCTGCACCGGCTCCTCCTCGTGGAGATCCATCTTTTAGATTTAAAACTTCTCCCTTTGATCTCTCATCCGACGACCCACCGCCTACCACATCAACTTCTCCGCCTGTATCATTCTTTCCATCTCTCCCTACTTCTGCATCATCGGCCCCATCATCCAGCACTCTCCCTCTCTTTTCAGCTCCTCAAGTTGCGCAACCGACATCCTCTCGCAGCGCGGCACTCATTCCACGGCCTCTCACAAAGACAGCTCGCAAGCCGCGTCAGGCGGACCGCATCGCCAACAATGAACTTCGACCTCACATCCTGGCACCGGATCGCCTATTTGGATGGACATCCGAATACGCCCAGATCCACAAGAAGGCGTTGGACGACGAACTTCCTCCGGAACTAGTCGAGCTCGCTTTCATGTCGCTGCGCAATGCATACGCACCAAGTACGAAGGGGACTTACGCAGCGGGTATCCTGCGATTCAATCAGTTCTGCGACCTGCACAATATCTCCGAGTCTCAACGCATGCCGGCATCCTACGCGCTTTTGTGCGCCTTCATCGGTCAGTACAAGGGCCAAGTTGGGGGTAACGCGGTGAAGAATTGGTTGTCGGGTATCAAGGCGTGGCATGACGTGAACGGCGCGCTGTGGTATGGTCACCACCGCTGGGTCGAACTTGCGCGTGTTTCTGCCAGGAAAGAAGGCGCCTCTCACAAGCGTCCATTGCGTGCCCCGGTTTGATTGCACACTTGAAAGCGCTTCGTGAGGATCTTGATCTATCAAAACCCCGCGACGCGGCTGTCTGGGCGGTGGCGTCAGTCACTTTCTGGGGTTGTCGTCGACTTGGAGAAACTGTTGTTGCCAAGGTTTCAGACTTTGATGCAGCTTATCATGTTACACGCGGTGTGAAGTATGTTCTTCTACTCTTGGTCAAGAGTGAGATCTGACAATAAAGTTTAGTATCTCGTTTATTCAACGCGATGGCGTGTCATCTGCGAGTTTTCGGATTCCTTGGTCCAAGACTACTAAGGAGGCCGGGGCCGCTGTTATTCTTACCGCTCGACACGACGCACTTTGTCCAGTCGCCGCTCTTCGCAACCACCTCAAAGTCAACGCGTCAGTCACAAAGGAGGCGCCATTATTTGCCTACGCGGCATCAGGAAGCAGTTGGTCTCACCTCGCCAAACCCGCCTTTCTTGCCCGCTGTTACAAATGCTGGAAACATCATGTTCTCTACCACGTTCTCGGGCACAGTTTTAGGATTGGTGGGGCAGTTGAGCTGCTTCTGGCCGGAGTACCTCCAGAGACGGTCGCGGCCACAGGCGGGTGGACTTCACTCGCTTTCTTGCTCTACTGGCGTCGTATGGAAGAAATCATTCCTCTCTCCACATCAAAAGCTTATCGTCAATCTCATCTCGTCGACCTCGCCGCCACATTCGAGAAATTCCGTGTGGCTTGTAAAATACCTGCTGCTCTCATTGGTTCCTATGACGGATCCTTAGATGATTTAGATTAATACTTGCTTATGCTCATACATGCTCTTATGCTTACTGCTCTGCTTATATGTCTTATATTACGTGAATCGTTATTCAATTAGCTGTTTGTTGAACTTAACTTGCTCCTCGCTCAGCCTTTTGGTGGGGAAACTGGATTCGTTTCTCTGTCCGAATCAGTTGTTGTGAGCCTTCGCTCAGGTTGGTGTTTCCTGATTCGGCCTTCGTCTCGAATTTGGTTTCCCGCACGCTCAAGACTGGTCTGTCTGCCTTGGGGTTCCGTCGGCTCCAGCCGGTTTCCCCTCTCGGGACTCTCGTTCCCTGCAATTTCAATGACCACATATGGTCTTTTGGAATTGGTCATCACGGTCTCCTTTCCCCTTTCCCTCTCGACCGTGAAGCCGGCAGACCCGTCTTCGACACAACACGCAGTATAGTATCACTATATTCGTGCACCTTCCTCTTCTCTTCCTCCCTTCTTCTTCTCCCTCTTTCACAGCCCGATTGTGGCCAAACCTATCTTATTCCGCGATAAGTCATCGCGAGGTACGAGCGGTAAACTTATCTTAGGATAAGATAGTGCCGGGCCATCTAGGGCCGTAGTCATCTACTTCATACATGTACATACAACACGACAGCTTTACAATCCTTGGGGATACTACCTGTTGTGTTCTCCATCGTCGCGGTTACGCCTTCTGATCCTCGTTCTTTCCTGAAATTTCTTTTCTCCCACCCTCCCGCACCTTGTTTTCTTCAGTGTGTGGTGTTTCCTGATTCGGCCTTCGTCTCGAATTTGGTTTCCCGCACGCTCAAGACTGGTCTGTCTGCCTTGGGGTTCCGTCGGCTCCAGCCGGTTTCCCCTCTCGGGACTCTCGTTCCCTGCAATTTCAATGACCACATATGGTCTTTTGGAATTGGTCATCACGGTCTCCTTTCCCCTTTCCCTCTCGACCGTGAAGCCGGCAGACCCGTCTTCGACACAACACGCAGTATAGTATCACTATATTCGTGCACCTTCCTCTTCTCTTCCTCCCTTCTTCTTCTCCCTCTTTCACAGCCCGATTGTGGCCAAACCTATCTTATTCTGTCATATGGCTTCTAAGAAAAGTGGCTACGTGAAGCGGCTCTTGGAATTTCGCGAACAGGGAGCAACGGAGGATCAGAGTGCGCAAGTTGGGAAGAACGGGTAAGGTAGCAAAGAGGGAGGATGGATCCGTGAGCACTGTAAGTTGCAGCACAGAGATATTGGCACCAACAAAGAGGTATTCCAGGCCTGCTGGATCGATGTTTCCCGTGGCTAAGTCTAGATTTATGTTTTCGACGTTTGAGAGGACGGTAGAAGTTGGCATTATCAGAGCCAGTTGAGCGGCAGAGGTCCTGATAACGAGAGAGGTCAAGCGAGGCCCCAAGTGCCGCCACACAATCGGAAAAAGGTGCAAATCTTGGGCGTCTTCAGTAAAATTCCAGATGATCTCTATCTCCCTGACATTTTTCAGAGATTGAACGATGCCCTCCAGCAGTACTGCTTGCGCCTTTATAATCTAAGAGAAATCACTGTCTTCAACTGTACGCAAAACCTGGGGGAAAGACGACAAACATTACGGAGAGTGCGTTCTGGAGAACGCGCGTACCGAATTTCGATTCGTTTCACGAGATGGCAAACATCCTCATCACTAGTAGTTTTCATGGGATCTGCATAATGACAACTAGCAAGCAAAGCACTACTCACCTACAACGCCTAATCAGTCTTAGACTAGTTAGTTGCTCTAGAACGAGAGATATGTAGCGAGCAGCCATAGACACATGCAGGAATGCAGAGTTGAGACAGTAGAGTTTCTTTATGTGCCTTTCAGGTACTAGAGAAGCAATAGCTTCCCAGACGTCGTAGGGCAATTCAGGTAAAATCGTTGGTCTCAGATCCATGGTACTTGAGAGAGTAGAGTGTAGTAGGACTGAAGCAAGGCACTCAGAAGAAGCAAAGATGTTGGTTCAACGGAAGCGGATGTGACTGAAAGCGGAACCCTAACCCAGCCTCGATCATTCCTTTTCCTCCCACTATGGCGAAGAAAGCAGCGGCATCGAATAACAAGAACGACAAGAAGGCGAAGGCGAAGGATGAGGATCCCGAAGAGAAGTCGAGCGGAAAAGTACGACCTACTTTGTATAGCTCCAGCGTCAATAACACAGCACCAGGGCAAAGGTGGCCTGAAAGCCGCGACCGCCGTGAACGTACGACACATCCTCTGCGAGAAACATTCGAAAGCCACGGAAGCCTTGACCAAGATACAGGTTCCCCACTGATATCTTTGACTCTGATTTGGCGCTCACCGATGGTAGGAGGGAATTGCATTTCACAAAGTCGCACAAGAGTACTCCGAGGACAAGGCGAAAGGTATGTTCTCTCTCTTATTGTAATTGATACACCTCATCCGTCGCAGCTGGTGGAAGCCTTGGCTGGATGGTCAGAGGCAGTATGGTGCGTACTTGGGTTTACACTGTCACAAACGTTATCCAATTCTTCTTCAAGGTCGGAGCATTCCAAGATGCAGCTTTTGCGTTGACACCATCAACTGTCGACAAGCCTGTCGTGTCATCACTAGTGAAGACCAACTTTGGATACCACATCATCATGGTCGAGGGACGACGTTAAACACAATGTCGAGTCTCGAGTCTACTTTGTTTCTTACTAGGGCCTTCTACGCTCCTGATAACACGATATACTTCACGTCCCGTTCAATCGTACGCGACGATTAGCTATGCATGCTGGTTCTCTTGCTTTATTCACCTTCGGTGCTCTGTACTCCCGTCGACCAGAGAATCGAGAAAATCTTGCGATACTCAAAAATGCGCGTATAGCTTCGGTATATCAGATCCAGAGGCACAGACCGTTCAACCGATTCTTGGATTGGGCGAGCGGTCTCTAAATTCTGGCCTAAAGTGTACTTAGCAGTCACGACACTGGTCAACATTACTGAGGACTGTGGCGTTGATTAAGGCCTAGCCACGGTTGGATTCGGCAACCGAAATTTGCGCTGGGATTTTGTGGAGCAAAAGGCCTCAAATCGCGTGTTTCAGAGGGTAAACGCGATTGCCTGGCCTTACGAGCGCTCGCAATGATCCGCTCGAGCTCTCTCATTCGAGTGCCACTGCGCGCCATTGTAAAACTCGAAGCTGACTGTTATGGGCTCCGTCCCTTTCATGGGCATATTGTTGGCGCCCGCTTTTCGCATTTCGTAGGGTGATTCTGGCACCGAACCGAACTTCCTGTGAAAACAGGGACTATCGTCATAACATTACATTGTCACACATCCGAGATCTACATCGACCTACAACCTACGTCACAAAGTTCTCGAAGACAACAGCTTCTGCTGTCTTCTAGTGCAGTTATTATGCAGGTACGTGATGGTCGATCTGTTCTATTTCATCAGGGCAATTCAGGCCATGCTGAGACAACCACACCTGGACGAAAACCTAAAGTCACTGAGGCGCCGATTCATTATCACCGAGGCATAAACACATGCAGAACGACTTTCTCGGTTTTATTGGCACAGCCCACTCGGATGATTACCCAGATTACTCCACTCTTGTAAGTTCAATTCTCTGAAGTGCGTGCAGCCTGTCAAAGTCATTTCGGAACCCCGAGTGGTGAAGCCGTACCATTATCACTTGGATGACTGAAGAGGTGGGTGATGTCCAATCTTGAAGCTTTCCGAAGCGACTCCCTCAAGACTTTTTGAGGTTTAAATAAAGCGATTGAAGCATGTGTACCATGATATCGGTGGCGTCGGTCACGAAGGCTTATCAGAGGGCTAGTGTCTGGGCATCTTGACCGAGATCACAAATCGTACACAGCTTGTGGCGACAACGTGGGATGGCATTTTGACGTACTGCTATTTTTTGATAGATGGGATGTAACTTATACGATGCTTAGAACGACCAATTGAATCGGAGCGCTCGAAAGTCGCCCGATGAATAGACGCCACTCGAAGGCAGGTACGCATGCATCCTTCTCAATTTGATAAAAGGTATGTGACATGTGTGGCGCCTCAAAATATCTCAGAACAGCTCAGAACGTACCTGCGGCCAGGTACGGCTCTTGACGCTTAGAGCAGCGTTTAAATATATCGCTATTCAGAATATGTATTTAAGGCCCAAACAAAGATAACAACTGATGGATGAAAAACCGAAGGAGGTTACTCTGTCACACGGTGACATGGACCCCGTCACCACAACGATCAACAAGCGGTGGAACCAAGATCAACGCATGAGTACGCGCGCATGTTACCGTATGTACATTCATGCTGCATTAAACCACATATCCTGACGTTCTTTCAGCCCTGCTTTACTGGAATTACACATACATAGCACTGAAGTCTGAGACGCGGTCGTTTCCTTCGCCGTTTTTCCGGGCGTAGTCTTAACTCGCGCAAATTTGGCACAAGCGCATGGAGAGCATCCCCGTTCCTCAAGCTTGTCCCTACTTGTCAATGCGGTTTCCCAATAACAGGCCGACCGACGACCGCTGAGTTTCCTTCTCCCGCTGTCCGCAGTCTCCGACGCCCCGCGCGCCTCTTGCTCTGATATCTTTTCTGAACTCGATTACTATCCTGAAACTACCGAAGAGGCGAGTGCACAACTCGGAACTACACATTGACAAATGGGCAACCTGGGCAAGACCATATGTGAATCCCGTTATCTCAACTGACTTGCGTGACCATCAGGACTTCTCTGATTCGTTGATCTTCCCGCCCGTCGAGCCGTTCCTTCTAGCCCGCCTTTCTTCGACGCGCACATGTGGTGCGCATGGGGGATTTGACGGAACCTCGCTAGGAGATGACTTCAAGTCCAGACTGACGCATTCCAGATACGACAGGTGGACAGACTTTAGAATGGACGTCCTCCGCGCCGGAGCATTCCTTCAATGAATTGATTTTTTTTTGCCGGAGTCTTATCCGACCAATGCATTCAATTGTTGAAGGGTCCGTTCTTCCATGGGTGAACAGTGAACACGGGAACACGTCGAACACAAACAACTTATCGTGTGCTGAAGATGCTATTAATAGCTCATTTAGCATGCGGTCTGGCCATCACCTCCACGTCCAGCTCTCCACGCCATTTCGCTATCATATTGTACTTCGATGCTATCATAATCCACTGATGCGGCTATAAGAGCTACTAGCTTCTGTTCCTGGAGCTTCGTGCCTCTCCCCCAAGTGCCAGTCTCAGCGATGTGTGCGTATAAGCTCTTCTTCAGCTTCTTGACTCTTTGTTGATAAAAGGTTCAGCTGCAGCCCATGCGCAAGCGACAATCGACTACGAGTCTGCCCCGGTTAACCCCGGTGGTCTGCCCATAACAGAGAAAGAGAAGGAGGACTCCTCGTCAGTCGTAGCTGTCGACAGTGGACTCCACTTTGAGCTCGAGGACTATCCAGAGCCCACCGAGGAGGAGTTTGCGACCTTGCGGAAGGTCCCTGCGCATATGCCATGGGCCGCTATCGCTATGTGCTTGATTGAGTACGCCATCTTCATCTGACATACGTCAGTTCTCATTTTTTCCCGCAGATTCGCTGAGCGTGCGAGTTACTATGGATGCACGCAGGTGTTTGCGAATTTCGTCCGTGGTGCCCTTCCAGCGGGCGGTAACGGGGCGGGAGCAGTGGCTCCCGGGGCAGCGGGTTTGAATCAGTCGGCAGGTGCTTTGGGATTGGGTTCTGAAGCCGCGACCGCTGTGACCCAGACGTTCACCTTCTTGGTACGTATCCATTGCTACCATCATTACTTTCCATGGCTTATCGGGGCCTCCTGTCAGGCTTACTGTATTCCCATCTTTGGTGGAATCGTCGCTGACACCCGGTGGGGTCGCTTCAAGGCGATTTGTGGTAAGCCGAGTTGTCGCTTTTGACAGGAGCGGAAGGCTGATTAGATGCCGGCTTTTAGTCGGGACTGCTATCGGAGCAATTGCCCACGTCCTCCTTGTGGTGCCCGCCATTCCTTCGGTTATCGCATCTGGCCACGCGCTTGCGCCTTTCATCATCGCGTTTATCATTCTTGCATTGTAGGTGATCTAAATTTGCTTCTTAAGCCTAATTCTTATACCGATTTCTCTAGTGCCGCTGGTTTCATCAAACCCTCTCTTGCACCTCTGCTTTGCGATCAGTCACCTGTAAAACACCCTCGGGTTACAACTACGAAGAGTGGGGAAAGAGTTATTCTTGATCCTACGGCAACCGTTCAAAGATATCTCCTCATCGTAAGTCTTCCTTCCGTACCTCATTAGATGCTAGGACCTCATAGCTATTACCTCTCAGTTCTACTTTTGTATTAACGTTGGAGCATTCTTCGGGTGGGTATCGCCTTTCTGTGATCTCGCGACTCAAGTTAATCCCTGATTCCTCAGTCTCGCTACCTCTTACGCTGCGCACAATGTCGGTTTCTGGCTGGCATTCCTCACGCCTGGTATTATGTTCGTATTTCCGCTGCATATAACCGACGATTTTCTCAACCTTCTTCTTCTTCAGCTACATGGTCATGCCCATCGTCCTTGTCGGAGCCTTCAAGCGCCTCTATAAAGCACCTCCTCAAGGTTCCGTCGTCCTCGAAGCTTCACATGTTGTGAAGTACCTCTTCAACCGCGCCACCTTCAAGTCGTGGTGGAAGGGAGGCGATGCGTTTTGGGACCATGCCAAGCCTTCGGCTATCGCAGCTTCGACCGGCCACCCGGTCGACGTCTCGGTCATCAATTGGGACGACAAGTTTGTCGACGAGTTGAGGCAGTCGTTCAGCGCATGCAAAGTCTTCTTCCTGATTCCTATTTTCAACGTAAGCGCGTTCTCCCCAGTATGACAACCGTCCATCTAACGTTACTGCAGTTGGCCGATGGCGGTCTTGGAAACTCAGAGAACGCGATGTCTGCTTCAATGACTGTCAATGGTGTCCCCAATGACTTGCTCAACAATTTCAACCCTTTGAGCAGTGCGTTTCTCTGTTTCTTCATCTGCTGTCTGTGTAGTTGACTTGTCTTCTCTTAAGTCATTGTTGCCACGCCGATCATCACGTATGGTCTGTATCCGATGTTGCAAAAGTTCAATATCCCCTTCCCGGCCATGTGGCGTATTGCTGTGGGATTCCTGCTGGCGTCGATTAACATGATCTTTGGTGCTGTCATTCAGTGGCGCGTGTATCAGGCGAGTCATCCTCTGAAATCTTCTTTTCCCCCCCAGCCTATATTGATCGTGTCCTCAGACCTCCCCTTGTGGTTATGCCGCTTCGACTTGCGCCACGGTATCGCCGGTATCTCTGTGGTGGCAGATTCCTTTATACACATTACCAGCCGTCGGAGAGATATTCGTGAATGTCACATCATACGAGATCGCCTACACGCGCGCACCAGCACGGATGAAGGGTCTCGTGTACTCGATGGTGTTGTTTACTTCAGCGCTTTCCTCTGCACTCTCACTCGCGCTCACTGCCGTCGTTGATGACCCGTTCTTGATCTGGCCTGTGCGTATCTCTTTCTGGTCCTGTATGTAGCATGAGACTGACATGAACCTTTCTCTTTCAGTATGTGGCACTTGCATGCGCGTCATTCGTCGCCGCCTTCTGCTTCCCATTGTTCTTCTCCTCTCTGGACAAGCCGGTGGTGTTTAACGATACCGAGCGCATGGAGGGCAAGCAGCAGCCGACTGCTATAGTTGCTAGCGATCCCGAAAAGACATCCTCGACAGAAAAGATCTGAGTATCCTTATGGCATTTCTTGGGTCTCACTGTGGTGTATATGATATATACGATTATTTGATTCTTATAGCAAAATAAAATAACATCAATCTTCACGAGCGTTAGTGGCTGCCCTAGTCGCGCATGAGCAAGACAGGGATACCTGTTGTTCTAGGGTGGCGTCATGGTGCAAAGTTTTCCTAGCGTGGAAAAAACACGCTGTCTTAATTCTCTATGAGTCTGAACAGTGGAATGAGCATATGACGTTACAGTAACAACAGTAATTACACGACCGTACAGTTATAGATGTGATAGATACAGCGAAATAAATAGTCCGTGACAGGTCTCTATGGTTGTGGAGGAGTCGAAGAAGTCGAGCTCCCCGAGGGACTGCTCGCGTTAGACGACGAGGGAGTAGGAAGACCTTCATGCTTCGGGTCTTGCATGGCGGCCATCGCCATTGACGGCGAGCTTGGAGGTAAGCCAGGCTTCAGCTGGGATATACTAGGTGCAAGATGTTTGCTCGCGCGCTTCTTGTACCTATTAACCCAATCATCCTGACCTAACATTGCTTTCTGCAACCACTGCAGCCTTGTGAGCACTCGTTCCATATTGCGGCCATTGTAATAGTTATGACCGCCTCTAGGATACTGGATAGGCTGATCATTTGTCGGCGCAGGATCAGCAAGGAAGAGCGAGAATTCGCTTTCCGACGGAGGCACCTTGTAAAGGCGGCCGTGAATCAGATAGAATGGCTTTTCGGTAAAATGGCGATAGCCAAAAGATCGCGGGGGAAGGGAAGGTACACCATCGTTGTACGCCTTGACGCACAATTCGGTGAATTCGTGTTTCTCCTGGAACGCGGTGCGAAGCTCCCGCCAATGTTTAACAAACGCCGCGTCTCCAACGCGTGGTGCACCGAAGGAGGCAAGTTTTAAGCGGCACTTGGCAGGGATGGGAATCTTTCCCAGGAAGACATCCATAATGAGAAGGTAGGACACAGCCCCGCCCATACTGTGGCCTGTTATGACTAGCTCTTCGGCGTCGGGGTGCTCTTTGAACCCTGTGGCAATGCCGGCGTAAACCAGATCGCGTACACCCTTATACAAGGACCAGAATCCGGAATGAACAACACCAGGCGCATGACGGGGGCGATGGTATAGAGTGCGCAAGTCCTGCATGGCCTGCGGTACAGAGCAGGTTCCCGACGTGGCAGCAACTAGCTGTTTGGAGTGTGGACGGTACGCGACATAGGAATGCAGATGCGAGACTCGGCCAAAGTATTCGGCGACCCAGACAGAGTCACGCAAGCCTTCGTAGCCTTCCAGTGGAAAGTCGGGCTGAAGCATCTTGTCGATGTTATTGAAGATGAAGGAGACGGGGACGATATTGTTAGAGGCAATTTCGGCATATTGTCCTGTACAGCTGTTTAGTAGGTATGAGACCGGTTGGATTGGACGTACCAATGTCTGCAAGCTGGAATTCGACGTCGGCAGAGGCCAGATCCTTGTCAGTGAGCGTGTACGCCGAGTATTTTGCTAGATATTTGGCAACCCATCGGAAATTCGTGAGTTTTTCCGAAGCGTACATGTGGCGCTGCGCTTCGGTGAGAGTGTACTTGGGCGCTTTGACTTTCGACATGACCGGAAGGGGGAGGTTGGTAGTGAAGGAGCATTTCAGGTCCGCGGTGGTGGGGTATTAAGGGTAAGACGGGTTCTCGTCATCTGCATGACTAGAACGAGGACCCCGAATATGGGTATTTCCCCGGGTAAATGTTCCCACGCTTTCTGACCACAGATTTGAACGTTTTGCAACGAGAGGATCCTTTTGGGGGTTCGAAAAGAGGCCAAAAAAGTTCGGATTATCGTGATTTTGGCCAGAAAAGCCCGGATTATGCATACGGCCTGCTCACCTATATTCGGGGGTCCTCTAGAACGGTAGTTGGGGACGATGTGATCGGGCGATCAGATGACGTCCCGATCAGGCAGAGCGGAGTCCTTTTTGGGGTTCGGCAATCTGATCCATGGCGGTATTGCAACACTCTGTCTAAGCCGTGTCCTTCCTTTTCATCGTTCAAGCTTTACGCAGTCTTCATTGTTTAAAGTGACTGTCTGTATCGTGGCGAACTGTACGATACTCAAAGTGATTTGTTTCAGGTTCATTGAGCAATGATCAAGGCAGTGCCTCTGCACGTCGAGTCTGAACCTTCGCCATGAGCACAAGTGCTATCCTAAGTGACGCCCAACGGCGCATGTATGCCTCGGAGAAGGAAGAGAACTTTCGCTGGATAGCCAAGCTCGTTGCCTCGACCTCATCATATACCCTCACAGAGAATGACCTGGCGCCATCTGACGTCGAGATAGAGCTCGAAGAGATAGGTGGGTATGATGTTTCTACGTCCGTATCACAATCTCAACCTATACCACAGGCCAGTACGCGGAAATTGCATCCAACAATACCGTCCCTATATCCTTCATTCTCACCCACATTGACCAGCTCGTCCAACCCCGATTCCCTCTAGAAGGTTATACCGCTCTCAAAGGCTCAATCCTAATCGCAGACTTCTTTGGTCGCGTCTCAGACCTCCATTCATATCTCACCTATCGCCCTTCTACCAAACAACTCATCGTCGCCATATCTGGAACCACATCGCCCGTCCAGGCAATCCAAGACCTACGCTTCCTCTTCCAGAAGCATCCCTCTGGTCGCGGTCGCGTGCATACAGGTTTCTGGACGCTTTATCAAGGTCTCAAGGACCTAATATGCGATGCCATGGCCCAGGGGTTTCGCGAACACGAGGTGGAGGAACTCGTGTTGACCGGTCATAGCATGGGCGGGGCAATCTCATACCTCCTTGCGCTCGATATCCTCACCGGGGCTGTACGCATACCGCCTGGATGCCGTATCAAGACAGTCACCTTTGGCTCGCCTCGTGCCGGCGACGACCATCTGGTGCGGTATTGGAGGGAATGCGCGACGTCTATTACGGAACTGTGCGTCAAAGGGTATAATGACGGCGTTCACGCGCTCCCTCCAGGCTTCCTCGGATATCGCCATTTCACAGAAAACTGTCTTTATTGGGTCAACGAACGGTTGTATCGCGTGCCTTCGTCAGAATGTGAAGCTTCACTATTCAAAGCCCCGCCGAGTCCCAAGCCTCCTTTATATCCCAAGGGAGGTCATAATTATTACAATGGGCACGATATGGAGAAGGTCTTGCGAACTCTAAAGTTGATCGACGTTAAACGCAAGGACTGGGTTCAAGCATACATGAGTCTGCAGGGTGAGATTTCTCTTCTTTCCCTAGTCTAGACGTTGATAGTGATAGATAATCTCCAGAGGCTCTACGAGACTAGTATTTCCTGGCAAACAAGGCTACCCTGGAGGAGTGTCATAACAATTCTGGTAGCCTTGCTGTCGGCCATGTTTCTGGCTCGAGATACGAATTACTAGACGTTTGCCACCAATGGTAGACCCTCAGATCTTCGTACGCTGACAAGATTGATGAAGGAGTACAGCATCATGATTTCATTTGATACAACTGTCATTAATACAAGAGTTCATACAGGATATGGGAAGCTGCCAATTAGCGAAGAAGTCCATGTGTGGCTTGCGTTTTACACAGCTCTCTCGCTCTACAAATCAACATGTGTCGCGTGGGGCCTACGCCACATCCTCAAACCTTCAGGGTGCCACCCATTTCAAGTCATCAACAAACGGGATGCTGTCAGAAATTACCTGGATCATCCGGAGTCAACAGATCGTTTTGAAGCACACCAACTTGTGTGCAGTGCCACCTTCCTTCTTCCAATGCTCTTTCTGGTGCTCAGGTGAACACTACCGCCGCAGTTATATGATTAACTCAACGACAAGTCATTCAAAAACACTCACATATCGAACAGTGCGGCATCTATCACAAGTACCTCGTCAGAATCCGATGTGCAAACTCACCGAGCGCATGCTTTGAGATCTGTCGTCGCGCGACATCCCGGATACGCGCAATTGTCCCAGTTGTTCCTCATTCCCCTTCACGGAGTCCATCTTGAACTTCGGCGTCCCTAAAGATCGACTGCAAGACCGTGCGTCCCCCGATATCTGGCGCCCCACTTCTTCATCCACGGAAGCAACTTGGCCTTGCGTAATATCGTGCACAGCGTACCGAGCAGCTGCACGAGCGTTTCGTGATACTGCGGCTCGCTAAAGTCGCCTTTTGGGGTTGAGCATCCGCTCGCGCCATGGAGATGATGCGTTGTGCGAGGACGCTTGGGACGGGTTCCGATACTATGGGGGTGGTGGTGGTGGTGGAGCGGAAGTAGTGGAGAAAGTAGGGGACGTGTCGAGCATGGAGAGGTACGCGTTGTGGAGGATCATATCTAGGGGGTGCGGCGGGGTTGTTCATTGGAGGAGGATCTCGACGGTTTTGGGCAGGTAAGAGGCGCAGAATTGGGACCACGGGGGGTCCTGGCGTTCTTGCCCATTGCGGCCAATCTAGTGTAGGCTAAACTGAGAATGGACGAGCCATAATAAGGTCCGCGAACATACGTAGATCGACATTTGATTCATCTTGTATCTTCTTTCCACCATCGCCACTGAATCCTATACTATTCACAATTGATCGATTTGAGTATGTAGTGGACGGCGGGAGGCACTGTCGCGAATTCTTCTGCAGTGATGATATTGGGACATGTTCGGAAGAGAAATGCCTTTTGCGCTGCCTTCTGGCTATCAGTGTACGACGAAGTCATGGTTTAAGAGTAACTTGGAATCTCCATTTACATCATCATCACAATCGCCTCATGGCAATGCGTGGGTACAACATACGTATCGAAAGCGTTATTATGCGTCCAACGAAGGTAAGTTTGTACAGTTATCGATAGTGGTAACCACCAAGTCCTTAGGGATCCGATATATGCGCGCCATATCGTCAACGTGCATTCTCTTGGATCAACGCGTATTAGTCGCTTGTATTGTCAATTGAGAGACGAACTAAACCAACGAGGAAACCCCCACTCACAGAAGCGATAACGTCACATCGCCATGCACCTTCGCCTTGATAGTCACCTCCACATCAAGATTCAGGTCGAGTCTCAATTTCAAGCTCTCGTTCTTCTCTCCTCCGCCCTGAGGTGCCATTGACTGATTTAACGGTTGTTGGAGGACTGAACCAGCGCCCCCTCTCCTGACGCCAAATCATTCAGTTGTTGAGTGAGAAAGGACAACTGCTGGAGCTGGTCCGGGAGGAGAGCCTCACTAGAGTCGGAATACGGAGTCTGGCTGCGTGGGGCGCGCGATCGACGACGATTGCCGCCGCGCCTACGCGTCGTTGTGGGGGAGGGGGAAGAAGAGCCATAGTGGTCGGCCATGGTGATAGGAAAGATGGGAAGGTCTCCACTTCAGCGTCATAATTCATGGCGCTGATGTTATACTTGAGGCAACCGGGGAAATGGATGTCATGGATGGAGCATATGCATATGAGAGAACTGAATGACGAGAATGACATCTTCCAACTACTGACTGTTCCTGAAGTTCGTCCAAGTGGAAGCGTCACTGCTAAATTGGTAACAGTGCGTTTCGGAGACTGCACAGTTCGTATGCAGGTGAGTATACTACGTAGGAGGAGGAGCTCCTTTTGCCATCTTCTTGGCGTGCCCGCGTTTCCGGAGCGTCGATTTGTTCTTGTTCTTCCAAGCACGATCTCTGGCTTCTGAGTCACCACCAGAGCCGCCGCGCCCCCCTCTTCCTCGACCTCTACCTCTCGCGCCACCTCGTCCTCGACCACCGGCGGCGCCTTCTCGAGATGAACCGGGTTCCGGACCAGGAGTGAGAGGCTTATTTCCAGAGAATTCATGTTTTTGCAAAATTTTATCTTTCTTTGGCTAGAGAAACAGTGAGATTCGAGTAAATGGCGAGGTGAAAACAAGCGCACGTTTCTCTCCAACATGATGCGCCAGCCTTCAATTTGTTCGTCGGTCCATTCTATACCAGATGAGTTGTAGGAAAAAAGATCAAATCACGGCTGCTTACTGGTTTGAGATCTCAAGTCTGCCCTCGCTTTACTTCGTTTGGTGGCCGCGTCCCTGTCAAACAACTTCGGATCGCGTATGTAGGCCAGTTCTAGTATGGTTTCGGGAGCAAGTGGTTGTGGGGCAATGTCTTCTTCATCTTCATCCTCATCTTCGCCGCTCTCTTCGCCATCTCCACCCACCTTGACCCTTTCAAGGTCAGCCTCTTCATCAAATGCAACGATTCCTCTATCACCATTGGCCGAAGTCTCGTCTTCGTCGTCCGAGATAGCTTCGGCGCGTCGAAGGATATCAGCTTTCATCTGCTCAATAAACGTTCGGTCACGAAGAATAGCGGCGTCATCGCTATAGTTAATTAGAAATATGTCCTGAAGCTGAAAACGCCACATACATTTTCTTGCCAACGTGTAACTTCGAGACGTCAATGTGCTCATTGTCAAACACATTTCGCCTTTCAATAGGTCGTATGTCTTCTTGTGACGGTACGAGTCGTACGTCTTCCTCGATCGGTGCCGTTCCTTCCAACAAGGCTTCGATAACTTTTTCGGCATTCCCCCGAAATGGATAGGAAGGGTGAGACAGAAGAGCTGAGATGTACCCTGGAGAATGGTCCGGGAATATGTCGAGAACTTGCGAGACTTTGAGATCAATGTCCGAGTCCAATGGTAGTTCGGGAACTGGGGTAGACGCTTTGCCTTTGCCTTTGACAGAGGCACCTCGTCCTAGGTTGTCAATTCCCAGCGGGAAGCCCGATGATTTGATGATCAACTTGAGGACTCCCGGATCCTTTCTTTCACTAAAGCCTTCCTCGAATGCTTTGAGGCTGCTCTCGAGCAGATCCAAACGGACGTCCTTCTCCTTTGCATGTTTAAGCGCCGACGCGAGAGTCTTTGAAAGATCGTACGACTGCTGATAGTCCGCAAGTAGAGACCGGTCGAGGAAGGGAGTATTGCTGTTGGGAGAACCGCCTGATATTTCCAAAACAGCAAATATAACGTCAAAAGTTCGCTCAGCCCGGACGCCTAGAACTTGTCCGGAAGCGCTAGACATGTCAAGAAGTAATTGACTGAGAATGATATGAAACGCATCAAGCAGGTCGACTTTGGTTTCAATCCATATCCGCTCCCAATCATCCAATTGTCTGTTTCCCGCATCCTGTACGCTCGGTGGACCGCCATAAGATTGCGCTACCGCCGTCATGACATGATCATAACATCTCGCCAACGAAACGAGGAACTCTTTGGAGCCAAACGCCCTGATTATATCTGGGGTTGCAACCTTCAAGAAGGCAAGAATGCAGTAAGCCGACTTGCGCACGCCATACAACCCCGTGGATTCGCCAAGGAGAAGAGTGAACGCAGGTACCAATTCCCATTTTATGGTGTCCAGAATAGAAGGGGTAGTTTGGAGAGCAGTCTGGATGACATGTTTCATCTGCGACGGGCGCGACGAGGAGTATATGATGGATAAATCGAGCAATGTCTGCAATTCAAAACCTGGTGAGGACCTGACCAGTTTTTCGGCCAGCGCAAGGACGCGTTGTCGAATTGCGAGCTCGGACTTGGATAGATCGGGTAGGTTTCCCCAAATGAGTGGTTGCAGATTTTGAACGGCAGCATCCTGGGCGTAGGACGCCACAAAGCTGCGTGAGGCATCTGTGTCGCGTTTCGGCGGTGGGAGTGACAGAACGTCAACCAAACAGGATGAGATAGTCTGGTATAGGGTAGCGAGCTGCGATGGAGACAAGGATTTCCGAGCAGACGTGGGTGGGTAGTCCGTCAACGGGACGATACTGTCCTTGGCCATGGTCAATGTGGTCGATGAGTAAGATATATCGGGTCCGATCACTTTCCGATCAAGCAGCTTTTCTTCTGACCTCCAACTTCGCCTCGATTTTGTCAACCACTTAGCCCGCAGGAAAGGATAATCTCGTTTTCGTCAAATGTGCGCTTGGTAGCCAACGCGGCTGAACGCAGGAACCTGTCATTCGGCAGGCTAATAACTCCGAAGGCTATTTGCATTAACCCAGGCCTCTCTTTATCGACAGAGCGAACCGCTTCTCGCCCACAAACAGGTTCAGGACTCCAAATGAAGCGACGCAACCTTCTGTCTAGCTACGGCGAAATCATGGAACCGCGCTACCCTCTATAAGTCGACTTGTTCCTGTGTTGAAATGTTGTGACATCCTTTTACATTCAAGTATCTAGATCTCATGAATTATTTGTCAAGAGCCTGCCTGCATTGATAGATTAAATCCTCAGCTATTCCCGTCTGCCCAGTGGGGGCGGCCGGATTAAAGATGTGCGCCGTCCCGTCGCTCAGGTCTTCACATCCCAATATGTCTCAGGATAGGTCGGTTGACCTGACTGTGTCAAGCGCTCTCGTGTTGACAGTATATGGTTTGTTTCGACGCCACATGTCCTTGTCACGCTTCTGGCAGCTAGCGCTCTTTCGCTTCAGCAGAAAATGATGTCCATGCGGTCGTCAACGATATTAACGTACAGAGATAATTTGATCTCCAAGTTTTAGAGGCACATAAGCCTTCAGCAGCTATCGCGGCAGTCCTCACGTGACATACACGTGTAAACGGCTGGAGCTATTCTTGCATACTGTATGGCGTTCGTCATATCGACGACATTGATTGACTGTCGAGTTACATGACGAGGCAAGTCCCAACTGATGTCATACGCCGCTCTGTCCCGAGTTCACCTATAATCACCCACCAGCGCTCCACATCCTTCGCAACTCACCCACAGCATACTCACCGACGAACACAATCATGTCAGACTCTCGCTCGCATTCGCCAGCGGTTCAAAGGAGTCGTGGTCGTTCTCGAAATCCTCGAAGTCTTTCTGTGCGTGAAGAAAGCGCGTCGCCGGCGCGGACCGATATCCCTCTGGAGCATCATCGAGAGGACAGGGCCCTTCAACAGCAACCACGTCGCCAGCGTCGTCGTCATAGTGCACTTGGAGGCATGCTTCATGCTGGTGGCGAACAAGCTCCAATGCCTTTGCCCGGTCAAGGTGCGCCGCAAGAATCTGGGAAAGACACCTTGAAGGTTAGGGTTCATTTGCGCCGGCTAATTTGTAGTGTCCTCATGTTATTCCACTAGCTTCGACTTGACCTGAACCTCGACGTGGAGGTTACCATCAAAGCTAAAGTACACGGAGACGTTACGCTTTCCTTATTGTAAGTCGCCTCAACCATTTCTTCTCTTGTTTGAACGGATCCTTAGCGGGTGATCAGGGATTAATGTCGAACATTCTAAATCCTACTACTGTATAAAAGACAAAGTTGTGGATAAGAATTTAGATATTACGACGGACATTTACATGCTGTACAATCTGTTACCCTATTCCATGTAGGTTTCATTTGCCTAAAATGCGGTCAGCACAATCGGAATCAACGGTACGAGCCTCAGGAGAAGTATTGGTGTTCGCCCCCTCGTGCACGAAGCTCGAGACAGGAAACGCTATCTCGATGCTGTAAATATGCCGTGGTCGACTGTTTCCGGGGTTGAAAGTTTTCGTTAACCTTAGAAAGATTGTCCCACAGATTCCATTCCACGGCTTAACAGACGGACCCGACAAGTTGTCACTGAGCCGTCGCGTGCGTTAAATTTAAACGCTAAGGATGTTTGACAGATTGAATCAACGTCTGAACCATCGCGGACGAACTCATCCAGAACGTCCATGTCTATTTTCGATCTTGTCCTCGGTACCGACATCCGATTGCAACAAAATGTTCAACATCTCTCCATGGCCGAAGTTCTCCAAGGTCAAAGGCGCGTTGAGCGGTCTCACGAGATCCTGCACGCCGCGTCCGGGCCACGGCCTGCCAAAATCATGTGATAAGCTCAAGATTTTGGGGATTTTGCCGGAAGCTTTTCATAGATAGAACTTTCCTCCTGCATTCGCGTCCGACGACATGTCCTCCCAGTCGACATTGACACGGCGACTTTCTGAAGCGAAACATCTCGTTTCCGACCATGTTGAACTTCCCAATCTGTCCAAAACTCTCCACTGGCACGATCCTGATTTCCCGCAGTGGATGAAGGATAACGAGTATATCACGTCAGGCTATAGAAGGTTCGCCGCGAGACAACCGAGGAATTCAGACTAATTTCAGGACTTAGAGTGCAGCATCACTGGAAGGGAACATTCGCATCTGTATTTGGCTGTGAGTGCCGGCATTGGTCGCGACGGCGGTTCATGATAATCCTCTTGCACAGATCTACATAATGAAACAGGTGGATTCGGATTCTCTCGACATCTATTTCGCACTGAATCCTCTTCTCCGTCTGTATAGTCAACATTCATACTCATCTCTGGGGTGCTGTGCTATTCCTGTACTTCTTGATAACACTGTATCCCAACTACTTCGACGCGTACCCTAACGCAACTTGGGCGGACGTATTGGTGTTCTCGGTCTTTCTGTTTTCAGCTATGTTCTGCCTGGCGGCGAGTGCATTTTTCCACACGGCGACGTGCCATTCACAAGAGGTGGCGGAAACTGCCCAAGAACTTTGATGGTGGCTCATTGGCTTCTCCAGATGGCGACGCGTTGTGTCGTTTTTGACTACTCCGGAATAGTTACTCTCATCCTCGGATCCATGTATGGGAGTATATACTACGGATTTTTCTGCCATCCCCACTATCAATTCACGTATATATCTGTCCTTACGTTTGCGGGAATAGGTATGGGGCTTCTTCTTTTCGAAGTGATCATGCGGTCTCAACTTTCTCCAGGCGCGGCTTATGTTGTTCTACAACCTGAATACGCGAAGGCCACGCATCGGGGACTTAGAACGACGGTCTTCGTTGGTCTCGGGCTTACGGGTGTCATTCCTGTGTGTCACACTTTGTTTACCCACGGACTGGAGAGACTTGTCTTCGAAATGGGAACGAACTGGCTTCTGCTATCCGCTGCTTTATATCTCATTGGGGCTACATTATAGTATGTTTCCGCTGCTTGATATCAATTCTAGCTAACTAACTCAACCAGTGCGAACCGTATACCCGAGCGCTTTGCTCCGGGAACGTTCGATTACTTCTTTTCGTCGCACCAGATATTTCATGTGTGCGTTGTGATGGCCGCGCTGTCTCACTTCGAGAGCATATCCACTGCATTACACTTTTGGCATCATGAGGCTGTTTGTACTCCGTGAGCGTGGAGTTCACAGGCTCTACACTCGCGGCACCCTCCATTCCCTCGAAGGAATCTGACGGATGCAAGAAAGTACTGTAAAGTGGTCTGGCCTAAATCCTGTTTCCATACTTATCCCACGTTTTCGTTCGGAGCGTGTAGCCTGTATAGCTGCGCTGCATTGTTGTCGAAAACAAAGGCACTCTACGTTTTTGGTAGCTCCTTTGGGAGTAAATGACTCGCATGCATTGATCACCTTTTTGGTTTATACGGTCCAGCTTGTCAACTCAAGAATGAAGTAATCGGAAGAATGTGAGATCTCGGTACCGCCTTGAGGCACACGCACATACGAGTGGATTACACAGAACACTCTCAGCATGGCACTCCGCTATTGAAAGCTTGACCGGGCTGAACCACGATGGGAAAGGGTACATAAGATATCTCAGAGAAGTGCCGGAATGCCTTCAAGTAGAACTACCATGTGTAGCTAGTAGATTATCAGGATCACGGGGAATCTGTGTCGGGTACAACAAGACTGGCTGTGTATCGAAAGCCAGTACGAACAAAGGATGATACAGGTGGACGTAAATAGATAGACGGCTCGTATTCCAATGTCGGTTCCCTCTATTGACTTTTATCTCTAAAACCTTGAAGGGGGTGGCGCAGTCGGGCGGCAGCACTTCCTTTTTCGGTCAAAACTTGCCCGATTCGGT
The DNA here is from genome assembly GCA_015501055.1 of Mucidula mucida. NCBI lineage: Eukaryota > Fungi > Basidiomycota > Agaricomycetes > Agaricales > Physalacriaceae > Mucidula > Mucidula mucida. Next base: position 313,629 of record JADNYV010000019.1, read on the forward strand.
AGAATTTGATCAATGATCGCGTTCAACGCGAACCCTCACAGCAACAGCGCTTTGACATCTGGGATGCTATCATCCCGGTTCCTTCATCTTTCATTGAATGTCTATCAGTGTCTTTGTAAAATTCAGTCCCGTTGCCGGCGGTGCAGTTTGGTTCGGAGCAGTGGCACTGCGCGGAATTCGCAGAATTGCCTGCAGGAGACTATCATTCACACTATCCTCGGAAGAAAGCGAAACGGGATCCTCGGCAGGCTCAAGCATCACAGCCGAAAAGAGTGCCAACAGCAATGCTGTAAAGCTAGTCAATGGACTCGGGGACCGATGAAGCTAACAGACTATCAATAGCGTTGTCTGGCAACGTGGAATCAAGCTTGTGCCAAGGCACATCTGGTCATACGTGGAAATTGACGAGCTAACCCAAGACAAACGAGACCAGGCCATCTCGGAACCGACCTCAAGAAGCCAGCCGGTTTGTTGGTCCATGACCTCTATACATTCATTTCACTTTGCGTATACACCAAATGGGGTACATTCTGCTGGACACTCGAAACCGCCTGCAAAATCATTTCCGGAACCCGATTCGCGAGAGTTTTGGTAGCCTTTTGCTCCGGATATGTGACTGATGCCCTTACTCGACCCAGAACTCGTTGTGCCGCCGAAACCATCGATATGATTTTTCCTGTCCAGCCGTGTATCGGGTCCAGCCCATCACCATGCTAGCGGTCGGCGTATATAATGTCAGGTGGGGGATTCACTTCTTTCTGTGTTCCTCCCATATACCTTTGCGACAGTGCTTTCGCTTTCCTCGAACGAGTATGCCATACTCTATCGGACTGCAAGCCGCAAATGTCGCGTTACTCTCCGCGGGCCTCGCGACACATATCGCTACCGCCATCGTCGTGCTCCTTCTCATTCTAATCGTCGCTTCTTCATGTGCCGAAGACCCCTCCAAGAAGGAAGACGCACCAATTTCTCTCCCCGGGATCTCTCTTCTCGCCATCGTTCCCTTTTTTCGCCAACGTTTTGACTTCATCAACTGGGGATTCCAGGCTACTGGTCGGAGTATCTATCAATTCAAGTTACTGCGCGTCAGTTCTTTCCCGCTTTCGTCTTTCATCTCGCTGATATTTGCTGACATAGAACACCGTCATTATCGTCTCTGGAGAATCTGCGCGATCGGATTTCTTCACTGCCAAACATTTCGACCTGACGGAAGGTTTCAAGATCCTGTCCGGAGCCGTGAGTGCGCCATGCCATGGCGTGTACATTTTGCAAGTCTTTCAGCGTGCTCACCAGCCCTTTCATGTAGATACCGATGGTCAAGGGCGTGACGTCTGATCTTCAATCTAAAAGGATCGCGTTAATTCATAAAAGACTCGCAGGAGTACAGAAGAGCGATATGTTGAGCCAACGTACGTATGCCCTATTCAATTGGCATGTTACTCATGTCCGACAATCCATGCAGTCATCCCAATATTATTGGAGGATTCTCGGAGAATGATGGAAAGCTGGGGGGACTCCGGCGTCTTCAATCCCTTCGACAGAATCTACGAAGTAAGTCAAACCTTCTGATATTCCAAAGTAGAACTTGATTTTGTATTGCTGAACAGGTCACCTTCCAAACCACCATTCGTAGTCTGACGTGCTCAGAGATATCGGACAATCCCGCCGTGGTGGCGCGTCTCAAGACATTGTATGATATGCTGGACACGGGAACGACTCCGGCGACGGTCCTCCTACCCTGGATTCCAACACCATCTATGATTCAAAAGCTCTGGGCGACCAAAGAAATTTACGACATCATCATACGTGCTATCAAGCAGCGTGAGGACGGCGGAACGGCACACAATGACGCCCTTCAAATGCTTCTAGATTTTAAGGACGAGAAGCTCGTCGTCGTCGGCGTCAGTATATGTTACCTCCTGGTCGTTCCTACTAAAGTCTTCCGTTAACAGTTTATTATGGGACTGCTCATTGCCGGAGCGCGCGCTACTGGGACCACAGGTAAGTTTCTCAGCCTCAGCACGTCCTTCAACTAATATTAGAACTCTCTGTAGCATGCTGGCTTCTCACATTTCTCGGTGGACACCAGGAATGGCGCGCCAAGGTACAATCGGAAATCGAATCACTGCTGGCATCCCATCCGATGATAGACGATAACGTGTCTCTAACCCAACACCTGAGCGCTATTCCCCTTGATACCTGGGAAGCGTGTACGCCTATCCTAGATTCTGTCATCAGGGAAACTCTGCGTTTGCTCAGCCTCACGCGGCTATGCGACGCAATTTGGGGCCTGACAAATATATCAGCGGGAAACTTATTCCAACTGGGGCCTACATCATCTATCCGTTCAGTGATGTCCATTTGGACGCTGATTTATACCCAGAGCCATGGACATTTGACCCATCGAGGGAACCCACAAAGAAAGAGTTCGGCTATGTAGGATGGGGTGGCGGTACGTCTTTCTTTCCGCGTATGTGAAATGTGGGTCAACTGGGTTTCTAGGGAAAACGACATGTCTCGGCACTCGGCTCGCAAAGGTAGAGCTGAAGCTCATTACGGCCATGTTCGTCGTCGGATTCCACCACGATATCGTGAACGAATCGGGAGCTACTGCAAGTCCTTTGCCTCGACCAGATTGGAACGACATTCTTCAGTGTCGGCCTCCGAAAGGATCGTGCAACGTGAGGTACAGTCGTACGGCTTTTCCCCTCTGAAGGATTCCTCTCCGTTGCTTCCTTCGCTATCTTTATTCTTGTTTACGTCTAGGGGACCCTTTGTTGCCTCCCCTCAAACTAGGGTATCCCATAAGGTATTGATAAGTTATGCATCATAATATCGTCGTGTTTCAGGCGTTATTTATACTACACACTATCTGGTTTCCCGCTTGAAGCAGGAGATAGACATGCAGCGACTGCAGGCGTTATACTCTTCCATTACTAACGTACTGTAACAAACGAGCAACCTAGCTTTGGGTTGAGTAGTAACAGTTTCAATTTAGAGATTAGAGCACAATTAGCGGCTAGCATTGGGTGCAACTGAGATTACGCCAACTTCGCTCCCTGGTATGGACCGACTCACATGAAGCTTCTAATTTACCATATACAACAAGGTTTCGAACTGCACGAGGCCAGCAGCCAATGAAAGCTTAACCATCAATGTACTAGGCTGCAGCTCCTACTAGATCGCCGTTGAAAGAAGTACTTATAGCCTGAGGGAGTGCGGACTAGCACCCATCTGGGGAAATACCGCCTGCTCTACACGGGCATTACGACTTGGGCTTTGAAGCTTCCGCAGAAATTACATTGAAACGTCGGGTGCCTGGTTGGATGAACTTTAGGAGGAACGGAGCCGTCCGACCGCAATGTGGCGCTAGGCATATGAGTACCAGCACTCGCGAACGTTAGTGGGTTTCCAGAAACGTCATGGCCGATGTGAAACTGACGCACAGCATAACCAGACTGAAGCTTCACTCAAATGAGAGAATGACATGTCAGTGGCCAGATACGAAGACTCTTCATTTTTCGGCGCAACCTGTCATACTGAAGTGATTTGCAAAGTAGGTGCTAGTTGATTCCATTTGATCTGAATTATGGTCTTAGACTCGATCATTTTAGACTTCCAAGGATATAATTGGCTTTCAATTCGCATCCTAGTGTTGATTGTGGCGTCAAGAAAAACGTAGATAGCACTATGCCAGCTTTGCTGCCGCGCGGCGTGCGTGTATCCCTGTCTGAGATCATGAGTAGCTTACATGTCCGATTGGATGGGGTGGCGTGTAGACCAACTTATAGATCGTCCGGTCACGTAAGTAGTGGCGTGTCTTGGAATCTCATGTAGTCTGCAAATCTACTAAACCCAAAGTGCATATGCGTACGGAGCCACAAGGAACAGTCCTTCAGAAATCATAGCCACGTTTTAGAGATGAATAAAATGTTCTGAAGTGTCGGATCCGGGGGCGACTTACGCGTGCCAATGTCACGTGTTATGCTAGGCACGTGGACTACCGATCGTCGATCATTTTCGACTCTGTTTCTTCCTTTCGTTGATTCGTACACTGATACAGTTGCATTCTCATCCTGTCCTTCAATTCCCACACTACGACGCTCTCGAGTCATACTCACTCATCTATGCGGCTGCGAATGCCTCATGACGCCGCTTGTTCCACATGTTCTTGCGCCAGCAGAGAAAGGCTACGCGCAGAGTAGCGCAGTCGCTAGGAACAGCAGAAAATGCCTAACTCCATTATGCGGCAAGAATACCAGCGCCACCTGGATTCGACAACCGCAGCTGTATCATTCGGAACACCAAGCATTTCTGACCCAATGTATCCTGACAGTCATCAGAGATGCTGAGTCACTTGGAAATTTTACCCATTCGTCCGTATTCGAACACGCCCTTGATTAGCGTGTTATCGATTGAATACTTGCTGTAACTGACAGATGAGGAACTGCACAGCTCAGTACAAAATGGACGCGTTATCACTCGAGGACTGTAATGGATCGTTTACCCCCAGCTTACTCTGAAACCCTCTCTGTAGGCGAAAGCCGCATAGAGCACAATCCATCACGTCGAGAACGTCGGCCTCGAGAGACGTGGTTGAAGACCGAGGGCAGCATAACCATCGCGTTGTCGGAGCAGACGAAGGATATAGATGTCCCGCGTTACGTTCGACGTGATCATATCCATGGCGCTATGCTACTTGATAATCGAGAGGTAGTGTCCTCTGTAACAATGAAGGTTTGTCATACTTTCAAGTTGTACATCATATATCTAACCCTCGAGGCCTCAACAGCTACTTGGGCAATTGAGAGCTGCAAACCCTGATGGTGGGAGAACGTTGTCCATGGTTACAATTGTCAAGGTTTTATGGCAGAGATCAGAGGAACAAGCTATGTCAGGCGCTCTCCATTGATATGAGCTTTCCGAAGTTACGTGGATGAACAAGAAACAACGTTTCCTCTACCGCCTACGTTCAGCTTAGAACTTTCGACGCTATTACTCGACGTGGAGTATCTTCTTGTCGTCGAAGTCAGCGATAGACGCCGTCCTGCACTCGGATTTATCTCAAGGAATAGAATGTAGCCAGGCATTTCGTCGTCTATGCTGTGTTTTCTGATCTCCTTCTAAGTCTTCGAATCCCAATCACGTATCGTCCTCGGACCCGGCCATCTCTGCCTCCGATGCTGCAGAATCCATCATCGTTCTGACATCTGTCAAGACTTCACCTGAGGAATGGCGTCAGACCTTGACAGTCGTCAACACCAAACCTAACGTTAACGTGCAACCCATTCATTGTAACGTACGAAATGACATTGTGCTTTTCTCACTTTTGCTGATATCCTGACAGCTATTCATACCGGCTGTGCAAACCTTTTCGGTATCGGACAGTATCCCTTTTCACATCCAAATGACTGCACCGTCAGCTTCTCTTCGCTTATTTTTCATCGCTTCGACGGACCCTTCGCCGTCTACTGGTTCCCCGCCATCGCCTACTTCGTCTCTCGTTGTAAATCTGGTCCGGCAAATTTCGGTGGAGCTCAACGGGAAGACATCGATAAGAAATATCGACATTGGCAGTAGTAGAATTCGTTCAGTACCACCGCCATTGGGTTCAACTCCACCGCACGCAACTCAGTCCGACCACATGGATTGGGAAGGCGAAGTCATATGCAACCCAGACGTGGCGGTGGGAGGTTTCGCCGCTTCCGGTGTCACTGTGAAGGTTTGGAACTGGTCAACATGATATACAAGCGGTACTAACCTATATACGTTCTGAAGGACTATGTCATATTGGAACTTTATCCTCTGCCGGCTTCGCCTTTCATGCTTACAAGGAACGGAATCAATGTTTTGATAGTCACAGATCCTTGGACAGATGATGTGACTTAAACGAGTTATCCATGTCATGTGTGTTTCAGCAAACTTAATCGTACGACTTTCCCGGTGTCGACATGTGAAGACCGACGGAACTGCGACGGAAAATGCCTCAAACGTCAGCAAATCATCTCCCGCACGAACTGGCAAGTCGGGAAAGCCTTGTTCATTGCCCGCTGAACGGTTGCAAGCGACCGTGACATTTGCCTCGTGTGGTCAATGGAAATATCGAATGCTTGAACTTGGACAGTGCGTCGTTCGCTGTTGTGATGGTCAAAAGACGCGTTGTTATCAGAATTCCAGCAAGTCGTTCACCACCTTGCTTTAGTCATGTCCTTTCGTGCAAGTAATACTATCACGCTTGTTCTGACATCATTTGGGCGGTTCCTGACCGAAGCAGGGTTGGTGCTTGGAAGATGAACATGACTCTTACAGACTCCCTCCTCCGTGCGCCATATGCACCGGGAAACGCGTCGTTCCGGTTGACGCTTACAAACTTACAGTATTCTTAAGGTGCGCAGCGAAAATTCAGACCTTTTGACTACGCGATCCTAATCGAATAAGATTCTGCTACTCAATTTTCAGTTGCACAGTCAATCTCTGAGTGCGTCTTTCTGTGGTTGCTGATAAATACCGAACTACGGACAACTACTAGAGGCACCTTTGAGTCACACTATCTTGCAACGAGTCATTCGACGCAGGCTCAAATTAGCCGCGTCTGCCATTGGGCAATGGATGTAGACGCGTCTCCTTAGGGTTCATACAAAAGGTACTAATCTTGCGCAGATGAATTGATTGATATTGCGAGTTGCCTCTCGTCAAATTCGCGTCGATGGATCCATACTCTTTCCCTCCAGAATACTCCGTTACACCTCGTTTTGGCGAATCTCGCTTGGAGCACAGTCCTTCACGTCGACAGCGTCTTCCTACAGATACGTGGCTGAGAACCGTAGGGAGCGTCACCGTCGCCTTATCTGGGCAGGAGAAAGATGCTGAGATACCGCGTTACGGCAGGCGAGGCCGCGTTGAAGGCGCGATGCTCCTGGACAATCGTGAGGTTGTGGCATCTGTCACTGTTAAGGTTTCTATTTTTGTCTTCCTGTCGATCTAGTCTGATCCTCCTTCGTAGCTGCTAGGTCGGACGATCTTGTCCAACGGCGACATTGGGAGTCGGACGGTAAACACTGTCGAGCTCGTACAGCTTCTGTGGGCTAGTCCTGAAAATACAGGGACGACTTCGGTGGCGCTGTGTCCAGGAGCGATCCCATTCTCCCTCAGATTCCCGGAAATGTACCAAGACGAGGAGAGTGGGGAGCCCAACCTGTTTGCGCTCCCTCCCACATTCAATGGAGAGCATCTGGGGCTTTGTTCCCAATACCTTCTCGTAGTTGAGGTGACGGACAGACGAAAACCGGCATTGGGTTTCATTTCAAGAAATAGCATGTTGAGTACAAACCTGTTTTCTCGCCGCTAGCTAACTCTCTGATCAGTGTGCGTGTTCCCCTGAACTATGAGCCTCGTACACGACCATCTCAACCCATGCTGCATCGCCCTATCTTCCTATCATCAGTAAAAGCCTCACCCGAGGAGTGGAAACAGAATCTAACGACTGTACGCATACGAGAAACCGAGGAAGGAAGAGTGGGTGCTATCAATTGTAATGTGAGCTTCTTCCTCCTGACTATGTGCCAGCCAGAGCTCACGATATCCCTAGTTATTCGTCCCAAGCGTTCAAACATTCTCAGTGACAGATCCAATACCGTTCCACATCCAATTAACAGCGCCGCTGAAATCACTGCAAATGTTCTTTCCATCAGGCGCTTTACCAAAATCGCTACCTCCATCTGCTCCTTCCCCTTCATATTCATCCGTTCCCCCTTCTCCATTTCCACCGAACTCTCCATCTTCAATATCTGTATATCTGCTACGACAGGTTGTAGTCGAGTTGGAGAATAAAACATTCACACGTTCGACTGTCATTGGATCAGGGCCTATACGTGCAGTGCCTCCTCCACTGTCGCGTTCACCGCCGAGGCAGGAGGACCACATGGATTGGGAGGGCGAGGTGCGATGCAACAGTGATGTGAAAGTAGGGGGATTTGTTGCAGCGGGTGTCATGGTCAGAGACTATATTGTTGTCGACCTCAAACCACCTGCGGACTCCCCATTCTTGCCTTCTAGGAATGGTGTGGGTGTCTTGATTGTGACGGACCCATGGACAGATGATGTTGCATGAACTGGGCATTGAGAGGTAGTTGGCTTATGTATCGATGAGGATGTACTACTATTACTGTACTATTACCATTAGCGCCTGCGTATAATACAGTGTACTTGTTGTCGGCGGCCGGCCCGTATTCCGGCCTACTGTTTTTGACTCACACCATGAGCAGAACTGCAGTCTTCCAGCTCGTCCAGCTCTCCACTGGGCTCGAGCTGAGCATTGATAAAAGACTCGCCATGAGATGGGTATTTGACATCACGGGCTTCCCGACAAAGTACAGTTCCCAGGGACTTTGACCATTCCGCGCTTTGATCAGGCTCTTGGACCATGCATATTTAAGCGCAACGCTGGCCTTAGTGCTCGACGGTACTTCCATCTATCTCGACGCACAGCATCTCTATGATGTTGTCCTTCAGCACTGTGCTACTCCTCATAATCTGCTTTATCGGTATAACTATTCTGCTCGGAATCACCTTGTTAGTTGACAAGGCTCCGGTGTTCGCTGCAGTACGTTTATCGTACATTTGAACTGACACGTATTGAACCATTCTTCAGACTTGTCCTGATACTACTCAGTCGACTAACGAAGACACCATAGTGCCTTCAAATCCTTCGGTCTGTGATCATCTTGGTTCGATCATGACTATGCCTGACCATACTACGCGCGGTTTCAGAACAAACTGGTTGAGCCACTTGCAGCTGTTCCTATCACAAACTTCAATCTTACTTGGAGCATAACTCCTCCTCGTCCCCAAAACGTGGCCTCCCCCCGTGTTGCCCGCTATTCTACTCCTTCCCGTATCCCGCGGCGCAGTATTAATCGAATATCGACTACGTTTTCATGCTGCATTCCACACCCCTCCGAGGACTCTCTTTGCCCCATTTCCGACGATGAGGACTCTGGCAGCACTTCGTCAGACTCCTCCGACACTTCTCCATCCCCTCCGTCCAGTCGAACATCAGTATCCTTAGTCGCGGAGGCGAGTGTCATAGGCGATGACGCTCTGGTCGCCGAAACCAAAGCCAGGGAAGCCTATCTAGAACAGGAGCTCACCAAGGCTTCACAAAGACTGGAGAGCACCGAGAAGCGTCTTGAGCGGTCCGAGGGAACGACGACCAAGCTCCGCAGCAAGCTCCAGGCGGGGTTTCTGACCTACAGGCCAAGAAGCGCTTCGAGCAGCAGGCGGTAGATAGCAGGCGCGTGGAAGACAAACACGTTGCGGAGAAGGTCAATCTTCAAAACGATATTCGTGGACTAGAGTCGGAGGTTGCGAGGTTAAAGATGGAGGCGTATCGTTTGCAGAATATCCAGCGCGAGGCTATGAGGCAGGTCCAATGCAGGAGGCTTGCCTTAAGGTTAGCCTCCGAGGCTGTCAGCGCGGTCGCACAATACGAACTCATCCGCATAAAGAGGGACTGGGAAAAGGAGAAACAGAGCTGGCATCAGCGGTTGGAAGAGCTCCAATGTATCTTCGCCCAGGAGAAACATCGTGCCAACGTTCAGTCTTCTCGTCGAGAATCGCTAGAGACTGATTACGCCACGTTGATGAAAAGGTGTTCTGAACAAGATACAATGATTCAAAAGGTAAATCGCTATCCAATTATTCTGATGAGCCAAGCTGACGAATTATAGATGAATGTACAAATTGAAGTCGCCAACCAAGACAGGAAGGTGTTCAAGAACGAGTCAAAATCTTTGAGGAACGAGGTGCTGAAGTTGACGAAGGAACTTGCTGGGCAAGCAGGTGACATTCTTGCTTTGAAAACGCGTCGGAGCGGCGGCTACGCCCAAACGAACTCTTTCGGCTTCTCGCATCTCGCTGTTGCCCAAGAGCCGATGTTCATGTTGAGCCCTCAAGCAAACGACTATTATCACGTAGAGGCGCCAGTGACCGACGTTGTCGGTTCGTTCGCGCAGCTCATTCGCAGCCGCTTCATCATGACTTTGCCAAGAACCGATTGGCGACTTCGTCGCATCATTCAATGCTGGCTCTTCTCAACCTGTACACGACCACGTTCAGGCTGAGCATCCTGTTATGACTTCGTTCCAGCATTCAATGGAGACCTCCACCAGCCTTGTCCGCCGGTGGTGTCTAGTGGGAGAACCCATTCATGATGGCTAAGGAGGAAGATAACGTTTCGGAGGCTCCAGCCAGCGATTTTGCGGCAGGTCCCAGCGACGCCACGCCTCCAGCGGTTAACGCCTTTTTCGCGACACCGCCTGCTCCTGTCGGCTGCTCCTTCCTCAGTCCCGACTCAACCGGCCACTGTCACTGCTGTCCCGCCATTACCCACCCCCGGGAATGACTGGACTTCGAAAGTGGAGCCACAGCCGGAGAGCAAGGAAGAGCGGCTGCAGCGCGCGCTTGAGCGAATGAAGCAGAACTCGGAGAGCGCGTCTTATGGAAAGCAGAGTGACCGACGTGCTCGGAATGCGAAGCGCATGGGGAAGCGGTAGAATATTGGATGTGAAAGACTCATTAGATGTAGAATAGGTTTCGCGTAGTGCTTTTAGTCGCCACATGCTCTGTGTATCTGAATTCTGAACTTAATACGCTGAGATGCGTTTGCATCGCCCTCCTCAAGTGATACATTCCGTTACGCGAAAGGGTTACGTTCGTGAACATTTCTGGGGCTTCGGTACATTTCCGGGGCGAGAAACCAGTTGACAATTTACCTGTGGCGGCAATGTGGCGGTCCATTATACTCTGCTCAGAAATCATTCCCATACAAGTCTTCATATTACGGCTTTCGGCAAGCAAATTAGATATCTATCATAACAGTACTATTTTAGGTATGGCTTGTAGAGGATGCTCTTCCTTGTCAAGAGCGTGACACTTCTCTCCGAGGCCTCAAGGAAGGCATGGTATACTCTTCTGATTCATCCGGTATCATTCTCATACTCTGTCGAAGCCGTGAACACCTGATTTGCGTTTACATAGGAAGGAGTACTTGCCGTGTTCGCACTTGTCTTGGTGACAACAGGCTGATCCTCTTCCTCCGTCGAATCTTCTGACCCGGGTTTAAAATTCAAGCTGTTTCGTGCTCGTCAGCTGAAAGGGAAAGGGGAACGCCTGACTCGGAGGAGACTATGCACCTAAACGACGACCCGTCTCCATCACTGGTCGCAGTTACGAGTAGTTGTCGTCCAGTTTGTCGAAAATTCAAGCTATCAGGGCGAATGAGTACGTCTTTTATTCATACGAGGGGAAGACATATACCTAGAGATGAACATATTCACGTATGCTGTACCACAGACATGAGAGGGCGCACGATAGATGGCTGTGAAGGTGAACAGTGAACGAACCTTTACTCAAGAAGAACGTCATGGAAAACGCCGGCATGGGCGAATGGCACGTCAGTTTCGTGACCAGCGCAGCTAGCGCCGTCGTGCTTTATTCGAATGAGCAAAACATCGTGGAGAGTAACCGACAGATTCACCTAACGAGTACACCGTTGTTGATGAAGAGTATGATGAGCTTGTTCACGAGATTATCTGTCCTGCGGCTAGATGTAGTTCACCTTGAATTTTAGGGAGAGGACGAGGTCATACTTGTCAGTCGTATATCGCTTTTCCCGTAACAGGAAGTAACAAAGGCAGCCAGTGATGAACATGTCGATTGTTGCGATCAGAGCGAACGATGCGGGTATGAATGCCTATACACACGGGGGTATGAATATTTGGTCTCAAAGTACGACAGAATCGAGAGAGTACCCCACCTCTTGTCCTGGAGGTAAGTCGCGAAGATTGGGAAAGCGTAACCTGTAGCCCGTTCAGAAATACGAAGAGAGTTGGATGCTGTAGGTGGTAGCATACCCTTGAATGAAATCAACTGCAGTGAAAAGAGGATCAGTTTGTCGAATCTTTCTTATGACTGTGAACACCTACTCCATGCGAGCACTATATGGTAGAGTTTGCGTTAGCTTAAGCCCGAGTCGTAAGCCAGACTTGCCAAGCGAGGTGAGAGACAAGACAATCTAAAGGAGTTAACAGTGGCTGGGGTAAGCCAAGAGATTAAGACCTACAATGGCGCCAAAGAGTATGACGTTCCCGCCGCTCACTGCGTATACGATGAGAGCGTGGTTTGGCCAGTGATCGGATGCACTGACCGATATACACTTTATAGCCAAAGAAGCTGTCAAGGGAGAATCTTAGAGTCGCTCGCATACAAGAAAGCAAGATGAAGGCACATTTGAACGATCGAAGCAAGCAAACCCTATGGATGTCAGTTCCTCAACCGAGAAATTGTACCATAGAGGACTCACCCCGGTACCTGCTTGAGACTAACCAAGTAATCCCTTAGCGTGCGGAGTTCACTGGCTGGTCGACTCACAACAAGACTCCTGGAGACTCGCATCATCAGCGATCTGTCGGGAACAGTAACGGCGGCACAGAAAGAAGCCACCTCGGGTCGCGCTCACCAGACAAGGTCAGCAAGCGCACGAACATCGGCTTGATGTATGATCAAATAATGATAGAGCGCATGCGAATTGAAGCATTGGGTTGCGGTATCCAAGAGACTGATGGGCTTAGACTCCCTGTTTGGACCAGATAGCGAGTAACTCGGACGTACAGCACGACCGCGACCTGGGACAGAGTTCAGGAAAAGAGTTTTTTTAACTGCGAAAGGAGATACCATGGTTCTGAGGAGCAGAGTATCGCTTTTTCCGAATCGGGAGTAATACTGCCATGCCTGATAGCAGATGACGCCGTAGAATCTAAATGGCGCCAGTTGAGTGAGTTGGAGAAGAATATCGCGCAGAAGTGAACATACGGGGTCGCAACCATGTACCCAATGAGATGCACACCAAAAACCGAATGTGGCGGGCCGAGTTGAAGGTGAGGCGGTGACATGTCAGAGAATTGGTTGATGAGAGGATGGGATGGAAGGAACGCAAGAATACGCTAAACTTAAGAACGTTTGATGCGTGTACGACATCATGCTGTAACAGTCGGAAGTCCCTATTGAGAAATCACGGAAAGAAGCGATGCGACAATTGAAATGATATCGTTTTGCTGATCCTCCGAGGCGAGTGGCAGATGGCGTACGAGGAAGGTTTGAGGTAGGTTTCAATTAAGTGTGTGTCCATGTTTCAATACGAGTTCTCTGTTGGAGGACGGTGAAGCGCGAAAGAATGCCTGCCGTCCGGGATAACATACGGAGGATCGGATGAACGGCGCTTCGCAGGGCGGGAGAAGAAGATTGTGCGCATGCCAGAGTTCCGTGGAAAACGCTCAAGGTACAAGGAAATTACCTCGTCGAGTCGTCTAGCTGTCACGATAGGCCACCGCCAGCTAAAGGCTTGGAGTTGACCAGAATAGCTTCAAGAAAGCACTGGACTCCATGCATACTCGCGCAGAGACTGATCATAGCCTCGTAGCGTATACTTGTGTTTGGTCATACTCGGGCGCACCGAATCATAGCTCAGCTTTGCTCGAGAGTTCAACGTTCAAGACCAAGAAACTGAAATATTACAGAGTGGATGTGGAAAAACCCGAATTTCAAACACCGCCAACGTCCGCGGCCCCTAATCAGTGTTCATCTCCCGCCTTTCGCCTGCATTTTTCTATCTATACGTTCTCGTCTTTCTCAGCCTCTTCTAACTGGACAACAGCCATGGCCGATCTCAGCGACCCCGCCATCAACGAAGCATACCTGGATGTGCGTAACGACAAGTCTGAGACGACGTGGATGCTGTTGGACTATGAGGTGAGTTGACCTTTCTTTGCTGGGGCCACAGTCCTGAGCGAGACGAGCTCTGCGACTCTTTTGAGCGCTGTCTGTCCACCTGCGCCCGCCGTTCACGAGCCTCTTCGGTGCACCCCTCAAGATGCCTATCCCGAACCGTTCAGTGGATACTCTCATGCTAATATATATTCCAGAACGACCGTTCCGACAAGCTTGTGCTAACATCAACGGGAACTGGGCCTGTCAGCGAGCTGCGTGACCACCTCGACGAAGGGCGCGCTTCCTACGCGTATGCGCGCGTAACGTACGCCAACGACAAGGAGAGCAAGAGGGAAAAGTTCATTCTCGTGGTCAGTGCGTCGCTGATTCTAGCTGTACACTTGGCTCACTATTACCAGGTGTGGATCGGCCCCTCCTGCAAAGTCATGCGCAAGGCCAAGATCTCTGTGCACGCTGCCGACGTCAAGTCTTCATTGCGCGTCTTCAGCATCGAGGTCGCCGCTCGTGAGAAGCAGGATCTTGACGAGGAGGCCATCGTTGTCAGGCTGAGAAAGGCTGGGGGCGCGAGCTATGACGGCGTGTAACGCAAGGGATATCTAGACGGGTTGTTGGCCTATGAAGGAGGTGTTGGACAGTATACAAGTGAGTGGTGTGTTTCGCTCACCTACATTCGCTTACCGTTAAGCTTAGGTGTTTTGCTTTGCATGGATCGCTCTCGTCTATTTGGAAATCGTTATACATAATACATCTCTTTTTTGACATATCCTTGTACTTGTTAAGAGAAACATGATCAATTTGAGGAGGATTTTAACAATACAGAACTGTTCAGCCCGTTTAGCTCAGTGGTAGAGCGCGCCACTCGTATGAAGGCGATGGTGAGGTCGGTTGTTCAATCCAGCCAATGGGCATAGTGTTACGGAAAGCCAGTTTTTGAAAATGGTACTCGGTGACGATTCTTGATTCTTGAAACCATATTTATGGTTAAGGGTGGCGCAGTAAACCTCCCGGGGGTGTTACTAATGGTATCAAAAACAGACCCCCAGGAGGCTCAGGTTTTGGAACCATTAGTAACGGTTTCTATACCAGCACGTTCTTGAAACACGTGATGTGGCGCAGCGCCTACTCCCGCCACCCCAGGCTCCCTGAGGTAAACCTACCCTCTAGCCCTCAACGGCTTCAATACCGTATCACCACCCTAGCCCACTGTATCCATGGATTTCGGACTTCATGACACGGACTGCTATTTGAGGTAAGTGTACATTAGTCTCTTGCTATGGATCATATCAACAGGGCCCTCGTGGAAACAATGGTTTGCGAATTCTAATACTACGGAGGAAAGAATGTGACCTTGGACTAAACTCTACTGGACAGCTGGACAACCGAGACAATGATAGGATGACTCGGGGAGCATGACACACACAGGGCAAGGGACGCTCCGGGAATCTTAGTCTAGAAAACAATGGGGCGCCCAAACTTCGAAGCCGGCACTTGGATCACGGTCCCGTGACATGGC
This sequence comes from Mucidula mucida, assembly GCA_015501055.1. Taxonomy (NCBI): domain Eukaryota; kingdom Fungi; phylum Basidiomycota; class Agaricomycetes; order Agaricales; family Physalacriaceae; genus Mucidula; species Mucidula mucida. Next base: position 328,927 of record JADNYV010000019.1, read on the forward strand.
TAAGTATTGTGACACTGTTACGTTTCACACTTCTCTACCATTTACCATGACCAGCCCCAACATTGTAGCAGCAATTCCACTTGAGGATATATTTGCATCAACCTTGCATCTCCGAAGATCACTACTGCGATACCTTGTCCTTGTTTCTCGCACACTAGGGTAAGAAGCAACAAGTTGCTCATTGGCTTGAAGTGGCTACTAACACGCTCTTAGCTTGACCCCCTCGAGTACCTCATGGGTTACAGCCGCGGTAAAATGGACACGCTCTTTAAGACTGAAAATTCATTTAATATGACAGGTGGGTAGCCAACGCCCCTCGTAATTGAATATCGTTGCTCAGCATCAGTGTCAGTGCGCAAGGACGTGTTTGAGAACTTATACAAGAAGTATGGTTGGGGCATAATACATACACATGAGGAACTTGAACACATTCTTGCCTTTCTTTGCGCCAACTACCAGGCTGGGGTCAGGAATTGTGTCTTGTATACGACGGTGTATATCAAACAAACACTATTATAACTACTGTCCTGAGCAAAGTTCAATGTTGCCACCTAGGAATTCCCCACACAACCCTTGTACACATATCGTCTATTCTTCAACCAAGAACGTGTGCAACTCTACCATGAAGAACGGTCGGCCTTGCATCTCGGGGCAGATGCTGGTAACTACAAATCTGCACCCATTGCTGGCTATACCCCTGGCCTCGGACTTAACCGCCCTACCAATAACATTGACAAGGCCACCTCTAGTGTTCTCCGCTTGATTGGGATAGTCATCTTTCGCCCCATCTGGCTGTCATAGTTCCAGAATCATTGCCCAAGGTTGCCTGAAGCTCGAGCGATATGGGATTGTCCTACACCACCACCTTAATGAGGACCAATTTTACTTGCCTACGTTATTTTCTTCACTGTGAGGAATGTATCCCCAATTTTCTGTTTTCTGTTCAGCTTGTCTAAGTGCAATAAGTTAAAATCAAAATCAAAATCAAGGGACAAATGATCCTTCGTGGGCAAAGATAACCGACACCACCACCAGAGGGTAACAAATGCTTGGTGGATATATATAAAACTTGGACACGTTGGAGATAGGGTTACTACCTTCATCTGATCACCTCCTCGTGGATAGCAAGATAAAAGCAACTCACCATGAGACCAACCTCCAGTTTGCTTTTCTTCTTTCGTGCCATCAACATGATAGGGCTTAGTACGAATGAAATTCTTTGTCAGTCACATCAGCAAGTTCGACATCAGACTTTCTTGTAACTTTCTGCCGCTTGTACACCACAAAAAAGTTGAAAAGCCGCAAGCCCACACACAGGCCATGTCATTTTCGGTCACAAGGTCCAATTCCCTTTTCGTGCCTCTCATTTCTGCAGCTTTTTTTTTTGTTTGGCCCGCCGTGGTATATCTGATGTTTTACAATGTAGTTCTACAAATGAAACATGTTTTGGGGCATACAGGAATTGAATGGTGCAGTGGAAGCAAAAAACTTACAGTCAAAAGCAAAAAAAAGCCAAAAACGGGTGTAGACTTCCTGATGCATGGTGAAGCGCACCCGAAAGAAGTATGGGGTCCCATGGAAAACACTGCGAGAAGATCCCAACGTAAATGTGACGGCGAAAACAAACGTCAGCCTCAGAAGTAGCCTGGGTACCTGCTCTAGTATGAGGGAAGACAATCGTTCCCTCATATAGACCTCAGAAGAATCCTTTCAATAAAGCCAGAGTCCGCTGTGGGCACACCAAACGTTTGTATGACGCCCTATCGCAGAATCGCAACGTCGTAGCAGCTACGTTCTACTCGCGCGCGTTGAGTCGCAGCTCAAATTAGTTCAAGATTAGATAAACCTCCACCATGCTGTTATTTCCCAACATCAGGTATTCTTCCAAGCTCGGGTATAAGCACAAAAATGAACTCAAATAATAGTCTGTATGTATATATGTAGTAGGTAGGTACTATAGAAAGAGAAAACACCTAAATTACCGCAAACCCCCCACCCGTGCCCAGAACAGATCCTCCTTGAGCTTGACGAGCTCCTTCCACGTACGTTCCTCCCACGTCGCGTCCCCAATGAACATACCCATGTCGACTTCGACCTCCTCCTCGTCGTCGTCGCTTGATTCGGGAGGCGTATCAGAATCTTTCTCCTCAGTTATGGGCCGAGCGGGTGGTGGTCGTGCTCGGCGAGGAAGAGGAGGAGGCACGCAGGCGGAGCAGATTCATTAGACGTATCCTTAACTTCATCAGATGCAGGTGGAGCGGGTTCAGATGGCGCCGCCGCTGCATCAGCCTTGGATTCTGCAACAGTCTCCTCCTCCACCGTTGCAGGAGGCTCTTCAACCTTGGCCGGTTCATCCAACTTTGCGGGAGGCTCCTCGTCCTTAACCGATTCGTCTGCCTCTATCTTAACCGTTACCGGCTCTGCATCCTTCTCCTTTACCGGGTCGTCCTTCGCCGCCAAAGGCGTTCCGGGCCGTGACGTCGGAAGCGCCATAGAGATCGGGCGACGGGCAGCCGCTCTGCGCGGAAGCGGCGGCGGCGCACCAGGTGAGCTGGGCGTGGCGGGTCTCGAGTCGGGTAAAGGAATGTGAGCTGGGTGCGGAGGCGTCTTACTCGGCTCCTCAATTGGAGGTGCTTCGTCCGAGGGCGAGTGCGTGAGCGTGTTATCCGCATCAGGAACAAAGGGCGGTGGAACCCGACGCGCCTCGCTCCGTCTTGGTGGCGGCGGAGGCGCGACGAGTGGTGTGGGGGCAACGATATGCGAAGGATGCCTTGAACCTGCAGGATGCACAGGCGGGGGAGGTAAAGTCTTGGTCTTTTCCACTAACTCTCGGTCCTTCTCCTTCATCTTCTTGTCGAGTTCCTTGTCCTTTTCCTCCTTCTCCAGCTGCACTTTCCTCTTCTCCTTATCCTCAGTCCAGCTCGACGCTCTTTCACCAATCATTCCCCAAAGGCCGCGACGCCGGGGTGGCACCACAGGTTTATCGTCCGCCGCTTGCGCAGGAGGTGGAGTTGGGATATTGGGAATTTCCTCTTCCCATATCTTCTCAACGATACCGCTACGAATGAAAGCCCAGAGACTGCAGGTTTGTCGGAGGCGCGTTAGACACCAGCCATTGGTACACAGTGGATAAATGGCCGAAGACTGGGATTGGGAATGTTGATGGGTATGTATTTGTGGACTCGGTGACGCGGATCTGGCGGACGTTGAAGCAAAACCTTGGATCGGTAACGAGATTGGGAGGTTGGTAGATGGCAAGGCTACAGGAGAAGTAACTTTAAATATATAACTTGGGATGGCGCAGATTCCGGGAGAGGGGGGAATAACGGGGAAGGAGGACCTGAGTTGCCATTAATGCCGTTCATAGGATACATCTTGAAGAGTGATGTTGACCATGAGCCAGCATTGGTCGGAGTAGGCTGGGAGTCACATGAAGGGAATATAGGATCACCACATAGCGCACATAGCACGGTGTGATTATTCGTGGCATTATTGGAGTAGAAAACTTCCTGATACAAGAGATTGGAGGAGATAGGCTCGATGGTGAGCTGACCGTGGTGAATAGCGGAGAGAACTGAACGACGCGAGAGCCAGTTCAGGGCTGGGGCCAGATCAAGGCGGACGGTGGGTTCCCTTGGAGTGGAGTCAGAAGATACAAGGACGAGAAGAAGAGCACTGACGAATCCTCCGTTGAAAGCCTCTGTATGAAAGGTAGAGGTAGTAATGTCGACATTGCGGGTGGAGAGGCGGGTGTAGACGTGTGTAGCGTGCGGAGATGGGCGACGAAGAGCAGAAATTCTTGGTATGGGAGGTGGGAGCTGATGAGACGCGTTGCTTGTGTGACACTGCCCCGACGCTCGGCCCATTTGCCCTTGCCCATGGACATTCGCATCTCTTCCGCAATCCGTTCAGCTTCCTCCTTCTCCGCGTGCAGGGCTTGCATCTGATGCTGCATGGACGCCACGGCCTCTTCGGCGCCTTTGAGAGCTATTTCGGCCTCCTCAACCTTGCGCTCGCTCAGAGACTTGGAGTAGCGAGCTTCTGCCACCATGGTATTGGCCTGGTCGAAAAGGCTGGCACTGAGGTCGTCCAATTCCTTTTCAATGGCGTTTCGCGCTGATTCTGCCTGGCCACGTTGCGCCGCCTCCTCCGTCGCCTTTTCCATAAGCCTGTTCAACTCTGCGGTAACATGGGACTTCTCGACGAGTAAGCCAGTATTGAGGGCAGACAAATGCTGGGTCCGTTCGAGCTCGAGCTGTGAGACTTTGAGAGTGGTCGATCGGAGGTTGGTAGACGCGACATGAACCTCGTCCTCGAGGTCGGAGACTCTGTCGTAGGATTTGACGAGTTTATTGTTGAGTTGGGTAACCTGTGAGAATAGATCCTGAACTTGTGCCCGCAGTGACGCTATCACCATCTCCTGCGCATCCACCTCGGACCCATTTCGCAGTCGTTTGCCCGGCTGCGAGTCGTGACTAGTCGTTCCATTCGTAGCATGCTCGTCGTTGGTGTCTTGCGCCATTCTAGGTGCTGCCAGAGCAGAATGTCCGCCGTCGTAGTGGTGGTAGACTGTTGACCTGGTTTCGGCGCAGGGTAGCCGGCTTACACCTTTCTTCCTACCATCATAGCTCAATCCACTACGACCATCATCCCGAGCAGTTGACTATAACCTTTCGTGCCACCGTATTACGACCCGCTTTATAAAAACGACCATTGGGGACGCTCCGAGCAAACGACGGTGTCCGTCGGTAATAGTCTCATCAAGGATCTTGCGAATATTATTCCCAATTTTACTTCAGGAAAATTGGGTGCAGCGGTATAGAGGAGATATAACTGCACGTGTAGGGATCCGCGTCGTGTGTATAGACGGAGACACTTGTCGTTCGATATACTATTGGACGCGAAGTCCGTGGTCCCTTTCCCGCAAGGTTGAGCATATATGCCGCCAAGACCGAACGTTCTTCAGTGCCCTCGGAATTTGCGCCACAACTTTGACCTCAGTAATGTCTGACTATTTCCATTCGTTGCCCGCTTCACTTTAGTCTCAGACAGTCGAGGACGCAGTCGATTGCGTTGTCCTGTTGTTAACATCTGGTCTTGTCACCAAATTGACTGTCATCCCATGAGCCGGTCTTCCTCCATCTCCTCCATCGACCATCGGACCGCCTTATACAGTGGTCACGCAGCAGAAACCACTTCTCTTGTGTTACGTGAACAGTTCATGTGCACCGAAGCGGTTGTCTTCGATCCCCAGCACTATATATTCACGACCGTCTTCCGAAAAGCTTGCCCAACATGACACTGAAAATTCTCAGCATCATCGTCCTAGTCGCCTCATGTGTACGCACAGTGGCGACCGCGGGCATATCACTCACCAATGGATTCGAACGCGTCTACATCCAAGTCAGTACATGTCATCATCACGCTCATGACAAGATTCCTAGTTGACGAGCTTTCAGCCCTTTGGCCCGAACGGAATCAGAGTGCGCTCTAGTCTCCACCGAGGACCCACTGGGCACGAGCTTTCTGCTCTCGTCGATCCTCCTCTTGAAGGACCCGGAGGAAATCAAGGTCTGACCGTCGACACGTCCATCGCATACTTGGGCAATGCCACGCTCGACAATGGCAACATACGCGTCGACGTGGTCAATGGCCGCCTCTTCTTCTCTCGGATCGAGGGTAACGGGACAACAACACTACTCACGAATGAATTCATCGACACCAAGGCGCTCCCGTCCCGTTATTACACCCAGGATTTTAGGACCTCGAGTTTCTCGGCCCAGTTCTCGTTCTCTTCTCAGCCCGATGAACAGTTTTACGGCATGGGTCAGCAAGCGTGTTGTAGTGATCAGACCGTCAACAAGAAAGGTCAAGTGATAGACCTGATCAACTTTAACTCGCAAGTTCCCATCCCTGTGTACATGTCGAACAAGGTGAATTTTACAATTCGGCTTCCAAACCGCTCAACTTAACGCGTGTCCTTTCTTCCTTGCAGGGCTATCTGCAATTCTTCAATTATCCGGGACAAGGACGAATGGGTGCAGTATACTCACAGTTATATGAACTCTACATGCATTAATACTGAGATTCAGAGTTTTCGCCGCGTAAAACTCGCTTCGAGGCTTCAGAAGCGACAGTCATCGATTACTGGATGTGAGTAAAAGTAGATCCGTCTTTGTTGAATTGTTACGTTCAACGTCTTTAGAACTGCAGCGACTCCTGGGGATTACGACGCCCTTCAAGATCAGTATACTGCTGTCACTGGTAAACCGTTCAACGGATTTTCCTTGAAGTGTAGTATTCATAACATTGACAGGCCGTCAACCCACTCCGCCGGACTTTTTGCTTGGGTATCAACAGTCAAAGTTGCGGTACTGGAACCAGAGCCAGGTCATCGACGTCGCGCAGCGATTCCACGACGAACAAGTCAATGTATCCCTCCTTGTCGTCGGTAGGCCTTGTCATCAACAAGCTGCCTGAGATCCTCAACTCATTCCTTTCAGATTTCTTTGCCTGGCAATTCCAAGGGGACTGGTCCTTTGACCCGATGTATTTTCCCGACCCGGCTGCGATGGCCGCTCAAGTGAAAGAGCTAACTGGGGCGGAAATGATGGTCTCGTTGTGGCCTAGCGTCGAGGATCTGTCGGCCAATTATCTAACTCTGCAAGAGTCGGGACTTTTGGCGACTACGAGAGACGGAACGGGCATTCAGGATTCGTTTGCTGGCGCGTATGTTCGTTTGGGTTAGTCTGTATTTGCTTGCCTTGGTCGCCTTGATTATATCGTTTAAAGTGGACTCGACGAACCCGGCTGCGAGGGAGTTTCTGTGTGAGTAGTAGCTTCCGGTTGGGTACCGTTCCACCTTGATGGTCGATACTGCTAGGGAAGCGATTGAACGATAGCTATTACTCGAAAGGGATTCATAATTTCTGGATTGACCAGGCTGACGGTGTGTGGATGCTTGTATAACTATCACACAACAAACTTTATTCATTCAAGGTGGCTCTCTCGGCGAACCTTTCCTCAATAGTGAGTTATGGCATCATATTCACGATAACCATACTCAACTTTCTTGACAGACGGACAAGGCATAGCCGGTATACCCTACGGACGCACATTCACGCAGTACTTCACCGGGACGCAGGAGGCCACGGGCAAGATGTACCCTTGGTTTCAGGAAGCCGCGATCCACGAGGGCATGCGCAACCTTACCTCAACAACCATGTCGGCGTCGTGTCCGTACATGGCGCTCACGCGCAGCACGTTCGCCGGCGGGCAGCGCTGGTGCTCGTACCTATGGAGCGGCGATACGTCTGCGCGGTTTGACACGCTGACGCAGCAGATCACCGCTGGGGTGTCAGTCAGTGCATCGGGTATATCGTCGTGGACGCTGGATATTGGCGGTTTTGCGGGGTTGAATGTGGATACTGCGTTGGTGGGTTGGGAGTCGTCGTTTCGAGCGAGAGTTTCATGCTGATAAATGGGTGTTCGAAGGGTCGCGAGCTGTTCGTGAGGTGGTTCGGGATGGGTGTTTTCTTGCCATATGTGAGTATAATAATTCGTTACTGTCACGCTGAAAGTCTTAATCCCTCAAGACTCGTGTACATGGGTCTGTGTTTTTTGAAACGAGTGTTCAAGTGGGGCTGACAGTGACTTTGCGGTGTGCGCAGAGATCGCCAGTGTTCGATCCCAGAGTCCAGCCCGCCGTTTGCTGGCAACAACTGCCCTAATGAGGTGCGTGCGTTTCGCGTGTACGCTGGTTGGATTTGACTTTCATAGCCTTGGGCGTATGGAGAGGATAATTTCGTTATACTCAAGAACGTACGTAACCAGCCTGAAGTGAGAGCAACTCCTGCTTAATCTCCACAAAAGTACATTGCCCTGCGCTACCAACTCGTGCCCTACGTGAAGCGGCTATTTGAGATGCTGCAGGCTACGGGGAGGACCATAATGCGGCCGTTGTATTATGACTTTGCAGTGTCGGATGAGTTTGTTGTGTATGGGACAAGGGAGAATCGACCCGACATAGTCTTTCAATATATGTTTGGTAGGTATCGCCGAAACAACGTTGAGTAAGTTACTGAAAACGAGGCAGGACCCCGCTTGTTGATCTCGCCTGTTGGGGAAGCTGGGGTATCGTCCAAGGATGTCTATTTGCCGATGTTGCCTGCGGCGTGGGTTGAGCGAGGGTTCTCTTGGACGCATTGGTAAGTATCGTTTTGTGCAATTATATCACCGCGCTTAATTTGAACCAGGTGGACAGATGAAGATTATGGTTTGGGGGACAATTTGTGAATATTAGCGCGCCCTTGGACCAGATACCGTGTTCTATCTGGGTTCGAAGGAGGATATCTTTCAGGGCAATGTGTGGAGTGCTTCGAGTTACCCTCAGACTTTCGTTAGACAATTTGATTGACATCGTAGTTCTGACTTCGTAACAGCAATACGACGTGATTTCAACACGACTTGGGGTTTTCCTTAAACGTGCTTGTCTGTTCGCCACAAGTAAGTAGGAAAACCTTGCGGCGTTATGAAAACATACATCCGTCGTCCAAGTCAAAATGTTACGTCCGCATTTGTTCCCATCGTCGTTTTGCCTTTCTGATAGTGCCCTCGTAACAAAGCAGTAGATGGCTTTTGAATCTTGTGAATTCCAGTGTTCATGATCATCTCGTGGGAGAACCAAAGTATTGTTGCATTGCAAAACTAATATGGCTAGTTAGGTATCCTACCTGACGTCTTTTAAGAGGAAACGCCAAGATAAGTTCACTATGTATCGAGCAATGAGTACTCCTCTGGTTGAAATCGATGGTAAAACGGATTTTTAAGGAATGAGGGTGAAGGTTGCACTCGTGCGATAAGGATAATTAGGTGTAGTAAAGTAAATGCGGAGGGAGATCTTGCGGACTACCACGAGTCATCGATTTCCGGCACAAGAGCAAACTCTTGGTGCTCGGGAATGTCTGGCGAGGCAGTTCGAGAGGCGCCCCTGTGTGCGGCGAATCGCGAACCAAATCCAAAGCCGAACCCGCGCCCAACGCGAGGCTTTACGGGCGGCCAAGGACGCTGCTCATGCGTGCTCCGGTCAAAGATAACATCCACGCCGGGCCGGCATTCCTTCACGAGGTTCGCATGATCGACGCAATAGGAGCCGTTCAGGTGGACGGTGTGGAGGACGGGGCAGGGTAAGCTTTCTCCGTAGTTTTTGGCCAAGAATCGCGCCAGTTGACGGAAGCCCTCGTCGCTGCTCGTCATGTATATGTCCTCCAGTCGCTTCATTCGGCCCAGACACCATTCCCACGTCTGAACGTCTTCGTTCTCCCAATGAAGAGTGAGACCCATAAATTCGAGGATTTTCACGGACCACTCCGAGCACCCGTGAGCTAGAAGCTTGCTGTTGAGCACCTCCAGGGAGCGTACGAGCTCTGAAGTTGCCCCGACGCGTTTTCCATCAAGATCATTGATGCGCAATTCTTCGAGTGCGGGGAGGATAAACGCTTCCAGGAGCAGCGGGACGCGATTGGTACGCAATGACAGGCGTTTGAGCGTAGGTAGGTATAGCTCAGTTGGGAGTTCGGGATGTGTGCTGTCCACGACACGAGCGGAGACCTCTAATTCGTGTAGACACGGGGCAGCCTGTATAATCTGCAGGAGCTGGGTCAAAGATATGGGAGGGGCCCGGAGGGGCCGGACGACACTGAGTGCCTGGAGATTGTGCAGATCCGGTGTATATACCGACGGCAGAAGGTGATTGGTCAGTTGCAGGGATTTCAACTGAGGAAGGAGTGTGAGGGAATGGAAAACGGACGACGCGGCCGATGCAGCAGGAGGGCCCGGTTTGTCACCAGATATGCGAATGCGAAGGGTTTTTAGAGGGAGTTGTGATGAGGAGGGGGAGAAGGGCAGTGGGCAGTAGAGTGCACGAAGAAAGGAGTGTGCGGCTTTTTCCGTTTGAGAGCGTACATTGAGGTATCCGATGCGAGCCGTGTTGTGTTGGAGAAAAGCGACCAAAAATTGATGCGACTCGGCGAAGCTCGTCGTCTGCCCTTCGATGTCTATATACAAGTCGACACAGCATGCACCGGCAAGGGAGAGCCAAAGCCCAGCCTTGCGTATCACCTCCCGTTCTCCTCTCTGGCTGACAGAGAGACGCAAACTGTCCAGGCGCGTGGGGTGCTAAGTACCACGCTGCGGAATCGTTTGCAGACCATCGACAGTATGACTGGGGCATCAGGACAGTAGTGGGCAATGATAGAATATGTCCCCTAACAGCTCGGGGGGCATGTCTGTGATACCGAGTGATGACATTGATTGTCTAAACGTAGATCAGGTTAGTCGTGATGTCTCTGGAATTGATACGCTTATAGGCGTACCGAGGGAGAGCGGATGGGGACCATGAAGGATGTGAAGTTGACGAGTATTTACAAGGAAAAATAACGAACTCATGAAACACAAGGTAACCACAACCCAATTCCGCACGATCGGCAGCTTGTTCCGGGTCTGGAACATTGGAGACCATTTCAGATTTCTCGCGCGTCCTGGCAGCAATTTGTAGTAGCTGAGATTATCGGATTATCAGTACGCTTTCCCAAGAGATGTGTGATCCCTGTGGCACCGTTACGCTGAACGAAAGAGACGAAAGAATCAAGGTTGAGTCGGCACATCGGCAAATAAGTAGCTTTCGATCACCTGAGGAGCCCGCAAGCAAGCTGTCTTGTGCCTCCTGTCAGTCATCTACCGCTGCCGACCAAGGTCAACGCGTCACGCGTCAAGCTTCAAGTTTCATGACAGACATTATTATTAGTCGGTAAGTTCTGTAGTCATTACTGTCTAGTGTGGGTGCGCTGCCGTGCGCAGATATATCAATGCTCAATATGTATACAAAACCAACGGCTCCACGCCATCTACGTTCTAACTTCTGCATAGGCAGTCTGAATTTGATTGAGCTGGTATCCTTCCAAAAACGTGAGGACTCCAAGATATGTAAACAAAGAAATCGTACTCATAAGGGGGCAACTTCGCTCGAATGGCATCATGTCCGTCAGGCCACCGTCAATCAGCGCCTTGAGAGAGGCTACACCCTCGGCTTCGCCCAATGGTGTTCTAACGGAGTTCAACTGCTCTAGCTCCTCGAAGAGGAATTGACTGGCAGACACCCAAATTGTCTACACAGTTCAGTCAAGAGAAAAACGTAAGGCGATTGAACTACTCACTCCCATTATTGGGTTTATGAACTGAGTCACGGAACCCAGATGAGTAGCAGAAACCATCCGGAAAATATCCCTCGCTGCAGTCAGCACTTTCTGTCTAGACTCTGGCCTTGTCTTAGCAAAGACACCATGCAGCTGCAAAATAGCGCTGTGCGTCAAGCTATGCGCTACGAAAAGTCTTCGCAGTTTGCTAGGTGTACGGTTAGCCAACTGGGTCGGTGGCGTCAAACTTTTCTTCAACTCTTCAATGCGATCGTCCACAGCCGAGAACGCGGCTTGGAAGACTGAAGATTCGCCGGCGCTCATGTCTAAATTGGGCAGGTTAACGTTCAGACTAAGAGTCGAGGGGACAAGGCCAATGGTGTAGTCACCTGCATGCCAAGATCCTATCAAATCATTGGCCCGTTCCCATAACAAAGCCGCCTTGCTAAACTGAGACATGGTCGACGAATCTGGGCTTCCAGCCGGAACACCGTTCAAAAAGTTCTGAAAAGTGTTGCTACTCCTCATGTTCGTTGGATAGCCTCCCTGTAAGATATATATATGAGTTACGGCCCCCAGTCTATGGGTGGGTATGAACATCACCTTCTCGTAATCCTCCTGTTCGAGTGGCCACGGAGTATCAAGGTGGCCGCCTTCAGTGTTGGCGGGGCATGGAAAATTAGGGCCCGAAGCCAGAGCGACCGACCAAGATTTATCCATCGCCAAAGCAGTCCAACAGGCGTACACGCGCTCGCCCTCTTCAATAGGATCCATGGTGGCGGCCAAAGCGGTGATGGGGACAGTTTGTGGGGTTCTGCTCCTTACTTTACTGAGGCCAGCAGCCATCCCGATAGACATAGCGGCGGATATATGATATCTCCCTTCCAAAAAACGCCCGTATGCAAGAAAGTAATGCGAGAGGAGGATCTCTGCTTGGATGGTCTGCATGACTCTTCCAGGATGCGAACTGGAGAGCGACGTGACGACTTGGGTGAGCGCACGGGAGAGAAAGGCGCCTTGATGCGCAATCAGGGAGGGAGTGGCAGAAAAGTGAATGCCCCATAGATAGGCAGCGGACAAGAGTGCAGGTATGGGGCGCGTATGGTTACCTAACGGATGCGCGCCAAGTGCGGCTGTTCGAAAGCGGGCTGGATTCAGGAAGAACCCAACTTCTGACGCATATGTCAAAAAGTGGTCGATTCTAGTATGAAGTGGTCGACGCTCGGATGAACACCCCGGATGTATGTGTTCACTCACAATCGCGTTCTCATCGGGACCGCAGGTTCCCGTGCTGTCCACCAACCATCAGGAGGGACATCGTCAAACACAGGCACTACACATAATATAGCAACACGACGTAGAAAGGGAGAGTCCAGACTAACCAGTTTGTTGTTGTAAGTAGGGCTGGTGAAGGAGTATCGGAGAACCAATGTTTTCTGAAACTTGTGGATTCTCAAGTTCGTAAATTCGCGCCTCCACTCTCGCGATACTTTCCTCTAGAATCTCCATCCGCGAACGTCCTTGATCGGTGTATTGGCAGTCGTCGGGTCTTCGAGAACGACTGCACTGTCCACAGATCGGACGTGCACCATCACATCGCTGTCAACATCAAGGTTCAGAATCCGAACAAACGAAGACTGGTATTAGACTGTGTACCATCTTACGTCGTCTACAGTAGATACAGGCTTGGCCCCTCTGAAGGCCGGGTGCTCCAAGATTCGACGTCGCACGAGACATGGAAGCTAAACTTATGTTTACGAGGTGAGTGTTCAGGGCAGGAGGAAGTGTTGTTAGGGATTTAGATACTCAGCGCGCAAGCCTTTTTATACCGTCTCGGATATTGCAAACGGCAAGCATTTGTGCCCGACGCATCCCAACAGCCAATAATGACGCATCGAAGTCTCTGTAAGATGGCTGATACATCGTGCAAACTTCTTGATAACACAGAACAATCGCGTACGGCTGCGCGCAAGTGCTCCTACCCGACGTTGTACGTGAAGTGAAGAACGTCACTTGCTTTGGATCGCCAACACGCATTGTCCGGTGTATTTCACCTCATTGTATACTGGGCGACGAGGTGAACTTGAAGGGGCCGATCCGTCATGTCCATGGAGTCCGAGATCAGCGTATACACAGTACACAATCAACGACGTGATCCACCATTTCGAAAAACATCGGAAGTGTAGCGCCGATCGCACAATGCTATCTGTGACTAACAATATGTTGTCCTTCGATTTCAACGAATAGGACGTGGCGCACCGCAGGATTTGTAGGACCAGAAGCTCCGACTCGCATACTCGCATACTGGGTCAACTTGGACACGTCTAGGAGTCTGTAGACGCGTCAACTCGAGACCGCTACGATGCATCACTCATCCAAGTTCAATACAGACACCGGCTATCAAAGGAGCCGGTAATGCCTGCAGTTCAACTCTTGCCTCGGGGGTCGGTCTCCTGAGGCTTACACTGAAAGATGAAGGACGTTAGATGTTAGAGTCCGACGGACTCTAGTATATCTATGAAGCGGACGCGTCGGGCTACGTCATGAAAGTCGGCCGCTTCATCTAAACGCGTTGAGTCAAGATACCTGGCGCCAGTTTCCAGAGGAGTAACCCAGGATGCACGCCCAGACACAATCGATTGCTTCGTAGTCTTCGACATAGACAGTGCCCGAGATGGTTGGTAGCAGGATTGGCGGCCGGCAGACGGGAAAGTCCAGTTCGCGCAGGTTCGGTAACGGAAATTCTACCCATAGTCCGCTGGTCGCTCGCTCGCTCGCGCGATGCTCCCTCCAAAATCAAATCTAACCGACTGGCGACAATTTCCAGCCTGGTAGATAACCTGTGGACGGATGCGGTCAAGGTGGGATTTTGGTAGAAAGCTAAGCGTAAAGTGAGGGTTGCGGGCACGTGGCAGCGACTGGGATGATTGATCGAGCGGAGAACGAAACCGTTTATCCTCAAAACTTCAGTCCTTCCTCTTGAACTTCGACGTGTTTTGAGGTGCGTTTCCTTGTAGCTTCATTTTCTCTTGGCATACGACGAGCAGACTCAAACTGGCTCCCAGCTTACATCCCTCGGTCTTCGGGCAATCCATCATGGAACGTTTTGATATCATCTACAGGATATATCAGGCCATATATCCTTTGTGACTACAAGCTCATCCTGATCTTTTGAGCGTTTGAGAGAAGTGCCTGCATATCCATGATATGCCGACATCACGCCTGTTCCTGGTGGGTCAAGAAAACCCTAAATGGTCAAGATTGAACGTACTACATCACTTTGACATCACCAGTACGTCGCGTCTTTGATATGCTTTCTATCTATATTTCATGCTCACCGGGCTTCATCAGTTCATCAGAAAGCAATTTTGTTCGACATTCCGTGTACAACCTCGGCGCCTGAACGTATCCATGAATTCCACAGTCAAAAGCCCGTCAAATCAGCCGTCAGCCCAGCGTTGTTTAAATATCACTGCGCATACCATCGATATCATGATGGTCAAAATGACTCTCCTTCTAGTCCAACCCGGTGTCCATACGTCAGGCAATCGATCCGCTTATATTTACACCGAGAAATATCTCTCGTTGCCCAGTAAGAAGTCTGCATCAGCAACTGGTACGGCCACGAGTGATGGATCCGAAAAGGTGCGGTCTCTATACCACTATTCATGTAAAACCATCAACATTTTCGGTCCCAGGTTGACGGCCTTTCTTCTTGAAGACCTCCAACATGTCACTAGACACGAACGAGTTTGGCGACGCGGGTCCGACCACCAGACCAAAGGTGAGCATCATGTTCCTCATGTTCCCGCGGATGGGTTCTGAGATCGGTGATGCTTCAGTCATCTACACCTCCCTTTCGACGTAATTCATTTCGTGCAATGATATCAACTGCACTCGAGTCCAAATCGTTTCTTATAATGGAGAAGACACCGTCTCCAACCTTTTTGCCTCACCCCTCCTTTAGCCAGGCCAGTATGGCGAGTTCAATAGCGTCCTCGAGCTCCTCCATCGTCTTCACGACCAACATGGCGCAAAGTAGCTCACACTCATCGATCCCTGGAATTCCAGATGAATTCGAAGGGCCGCCGGAAACGTTCCATCCTGTCTTCGGTAAGATCGTCACGACGTGCGTGTGGTTGGGATACTTATCATATTTGATATCAGTCGGCAGGCACAGGCATACGACTTCTTTACTCATTATCTCGTCCAGTGGAGCTTCATCATTGCGCTCCGCAGAAGGTGACGAGGAAATGAAGCCAGCCGTTCGCGTCGTTGGTCGCGGCGGGTTGGGATCGCGACCTCGGAAACATCATGTAGCCCATTCGGATGGTGCTATACAATCTACCTCGCCAGCTACGTCGCCGACGAGCGACAAGTTCCCCTCCAGCATCCACACGGCCGATTCTCTTCTCAAGGATGGAAAGGATGGAAAACCCGTCGTGCGGGTCGCGGGAAGAGGCGGTTCGGGTTCATTCCGTCTTATTTCTTCGAAGAAGTCGAAAGCATCCATGAAAATGAAGAGCAAACCATCTCTTCCTTCTCTATCAGAAGCACATACATATCCTCCGCCACCTCCGCCAAAAGACTTTCCTAAACTTGGTGAACCCGGCCCATCTACATCCTCTGCCAGACCTCGTCTCACTTCTACGACCACGTCAGCCTCGCCAGCTACCGCGGAGAAACCGAATTTGGTCCGCTATGGTGGACGCGGCGGAGCAGGATCGCGTCCTCGTCACGTTAGTGTCGACTCCAAGAGCGGAGTATCCACTGTCCACGCGCCACAACTCAAGTTACCGCTCAAGTGGAAATCGAAAGACAGGAAGGGCAAGTCGCGTGCCCGAGCTGACAGTCAGTCAAGCGTAGGGGTAGACTGCATCGTTGGTGATAATGCTTCAGAAGTCAGCTCAATGCATTTCGCCCCCATCGTTCTTCCCCTTCCGAAACCCGTTCCGCCGCCCCCGCAACCATTCACTGATACCGCATATGATGACCCTCCTCCCTCCCCGTCGCCGGTTGATCCCAACGCCCCATCCTTGCCTCCTCCAAGTTCAGTTTCATCTTCCGGGGTTTCCGAAACGCCTCGTACACGCCGCATCAAACTCGCCAAAACCCTTGGGGAAAATCCCTACGCAGATGGAGGCAACTTTGTTTTCGTCCGGGCATCCAACGCAACACGACGAGAGTCGATTCGCATGTCCGGAAGGACGATGAAGCCTTCATTGTCATTGGACAATGCCGCCGCTTCGACTCGTCCTCTTACCCGTGAACATTTCTCCACCGCGTACCGGAAACCATCTCAGAGAAAGGAGCTTCCGGTTTTGCCGGTTACGCTGGATGTGAAGGAGGCGCCCGACACGTTACCTACGCAGGTCTTCCATTCGGAGCCAGTCACAGAGGAGGTCGACTGGGTGGATGACAAGTTTGAGCCGGAGAACTACCACAACAGGTCGGTGTCGATGATCGTTTTCTCGGACCCTCCTTCTCCAGCCCCTCCTGCTTTCGAAGAGTCCGAGTCCGAGTACTCGGAGCACGCCTTCAGTAGTCCGTTCAGTCGGCCTGATACGCCATTTTCCGACGCACTTGGCCCCAAAATGCTCTCACTTGAAGGCGTAGTGAAAGCGGATTTGATGACTGATCCACAGGGTTTTTACATCTCACGAGATGAGAAGCACGCTCAGCATGGATGGATAGGACAGTGGAACCGCAAGGATATGCGGGAGGTTTTGAGCGGGTTGAGGGAACTATAACAAGCCGATCGAAGTCCTTCAGACATTCCTTTGTTTACTATGGATATTCACATTCTTAATTGTGTTACTCTTCAATCGAAGGTGCTTCGCGAGATGCATGTTAACGAACGAAGGAGTAGGTCGGACAGGGCGGTTCGCAATCGTACCCTCGGGGAAGGGGAGGGCTTGTTATCGCTGAAATGCCATGAACGGTTGCTTTTACAGCTCGACGTTGTACCCAAATTCGGAAGATTTCTAGAGAGGCTAATCAGAACCTACTTAAAACTAGCGAGTCGCTTTGGCTTTGCAGTGTTGGACGAGGGCGATAACCATCATCGGAGACGGAAATGGAAAAAACACTCTATTCAAAGAAGTCTTCAACATAACGTAGTAGTTGGGCCAGCGCTACAACACCTTCACTTGGCAGGCGCACGTCTTATTACTGGACAGTCATATATAACTCGAGTTTGAGGACGTGGCTGGGCCAACCCCTTGCAATCCTGAAACCAAGACAGAAAGAGAGTGCGAGTGAGACTGCACTCAATCCATCGGAGAACATCTTCGGTCGCTTTCTCAAGATTATCGGATGGACTGTTGAGTAATGTGAAATCCCGAGCGAGGATTGCAGCCATACATGGATGGAGTGTGGTGGTCACAAGTGTTCCTCCTGATATGCAAGGCCGGCCATCGGGGAGGTGCAGTTGTACGATTCACTGTTGAAGTATAGGCGATAGGTGTAGGTGGGTTGCGGGACGAATTTCTGTGCATCGGTCGAGAGCGATTCACCTGGCTTGAAATCATGGAACACACCTGCGTGTACATAACGCGTTTCTTGACCCCAGCCTTGTAGTTGGACTCAAAGAAGGCCAGAATATCATCATACTGGTCTTCATTTGGAGACAGTATCCCCCAAGAGTGCATCTTGAACAAACTCTCGCACACATCCTGCCGAACTAGCGTCGGTAAGAAATTGATAGGAGACGAAGGCTTTGTGCACACTCGTGATATTGAAACACTTCTCGGTCGCCAATAAAAAATCCATCTCCCCACGGTTGTACCCCAAAGCATATTCCAGGTTGTCGCACTGCATGATACGTTGAGAAAGACAGAAGCGAATAATCACGCTGTCTTACTTTGTACGGATGGAAGCGGGGACAAGGTATCGGAGTGGTGATCTTCTGGGATGCCGCGTCGATGAAGATGTCCTCGAGAGGTATCGCTGCGTGGTGAGACATGGTAAGGACGAAGTGAGAAACGTGACCGTTGCGGATGGATCGAGAACCCTTGAATTGATTGCAAATATGAAAAATGCCACATGTGGCGCAAGTATGCTGCCAAGATGAGATTCATGAATGCCACCCAAAACGAAAGTATGATTTCACAATTCGTTTGATGCCGGCTTTGGATTGTACGAAGACATGACGCTCCTGCTGAGACACACACTCAAAGTCATTCACATAATTAGGCCACGCCGTCGTCTAAGTCTTCTTCGCGGGCATGCGTAGGCATGCGTAGTGAGCAGTCATAGATAGCTCGAGTTTCAGCACGGTTATGGAGCAAACATGGGTTATCCTGGAACCAAGATAAAAAGAGGGGTTTATTGAGAACGCGATCAAAACCTCGAAGGAGATCTTTAGTCGCTTCCTCAAGGTTGGGCGGCTTGTTGAATAAGAGGAAATCCCGAGCAATGATTGTAGCCATACATGGATGGAGAGTGGTCGTCACAAGCGTCTTCCCCGACACGCAAAGCTGGCCGTCTGGCAGGTGTAACTGCACGGGTTTCTCGTCGAAATAAAGACGGTATGTGTAGGAGGTTTGCGGGGCGGATCTCTGCGCATTACCCGGAGTCGGTTGAGAGTTTGCTAGGCAGATTATGGAACGCACATGCGTATACATGACGCGCTCCTTGACCCCGGCCTTGAAATTGGACTGAAAGAACATGGCAAACTTTCGACTTGGTCTTTGGAAGGTAGACTTCCCCAAGTGTGCATTTTGAATAAGCTCTGACACACATCCTGCCGAACTAGCAGTATTGCTGAGAAAAGATACAGAATCGCGAGAAATAGGTGCTCACTCGTTATATCCATCGTCTTCTCGGTCTTATATAGGTGGTCCATCTCCCCACGGCGGTATCCTAAGGCATATTCGAGAGGATCGCGCTGCACGACGCAATGAGGAAGGCAAAAGTCAAAGAACACGATCTCTTACTTTGAACACTTGGAAGCGCGCACAGGGGATAGGAATAGTCATCTTCCGGGACGTTGCATTGATGAAAATATCCTCAAGTGGAATCGCTGCGCTGTCGTTGTGGTAAGACATGGCAAGGAGGAAGTGAGAAACGTGACCGTTGAGCTGATGATCGATGATCCCTTTATCCAATTGCAAATATGACACATGTGGCGCGAGTGCCAAG
Source organism: Mucidula mucida (assembly GCA_015501055.1). Taxonomy (NCBI): domain Eukaryota; kingdom Fungi; phylum Basidiomycota; class Agaricomycetes; order Agaricales; family Physalacriaceae; genus Mucidula; species Mucidula mucida. The sequence goes on from JADNYV010000019.1 coordinate 348,261, forward strand.
ATGCGATTATCGAGACGAAGATTCCTCGCCCCCGAAGCGAAACGCGGGACGCTACGATTTTACAATTATATTCACGCGCCTACGAGGACATGACGATGACGATGACTGCTTGAATACACACTAAGAGTCATCGACATAACTAGGCCAGGCTCTGCAACGTCTTCACTTATTGCGCATGCGTAGTGGGCAGTCATATATAGCTCGAGTTTCAGCACGGTTATGGAGCAAACATGGGTTATCCTGGAACCAAGATAAAAAGAGAGGTTGAGTGAGAGTGCAATCCATGGCTCGTAGAAGAGTTTTAGTCGCTTCCTCGAGGTTGGACGGCAGGAAATCCCGAGCAATGATTACAGCCATACATGGATGGAGAGTGGTCGTCACAAGCGTCTCTCCCGATATGCAAGGCCGACCATCTGGGAGGTGTAGTTGCACAAATTCACTGTTGAAGTATAGGCGATAGGTGTAGGAGGTCTGAGGGGCGAATCTCTGTGCATCGTTCAGACTCGGTTGGGAGTTCGTTAGGCAAATTATGGAACGCACCTGCGTATACATGACGCGTTTCTGGACGCCGGCCTGATAGTTGGACTCAAAGAAGAAGGCAACGCTTTCAACTTGGTCTTTGGAAGGCAGTATTCCCCATGTGTGCATTTTGAACAAGCTCTCACATACATCCTGCCGAACTAATGTTGGTGAGAAAAGATAGATAATCACGAGGGATATGCGCTCACTTGTGATGTTCATCGCTTTCTCGGTCTTATATAGATGGTCAATCTCACCACGGCGGTATCCTAAGGCATATTCGAGGGGATCGCGCTGCCAAAACGCGTTGAGGAGGATAGAAGTTGATGTTTATGTTCTCTTACTTTGAACACTTGGTACCGCGCACAGGGGATAGGGATAGTCATCTTCCGAGACGTTGCATCAATGAAAATATCCTCAAGTGGAATCGCTGCGCTGTTGTTGTTGTGGTTCATGGTAAGGGAGAAGTGGAAAACGTGACCGCTTAAGTACCCGGGTCTCAGCAGTGTTTCCTGTATTCATCCCACTCACATGCCGCAGGCTATCGCTAAAAATGCCTGTACTGGCCTTCGTCCTTCCCTATGCGTCACTCGTGATGGATTGCCAAGTCCAGGCACTGATACGCAGTTCGCTCTGTTCCGTACGGATTGCGCGCTGTACTATGGCAGTGCAGATCAATAGTCTGGATGTCATAACTAGGCAATTGCCTCTACAGCTCTCTTGGACAGCTTCCATCTGTACTTCCCCTCGTCCAAGTACTTAGCCGCCATGTCATCAAACCGTCTTCGGTCGCCCTCCAGACAGAGAGTGCGCGACAGTACTCCGCAACCACGTAGGAAACTTCCTTCTCGAGCATCAACCAATGCCTCAGACGGGTACACGTCGTATACGGATGATGAGATGCCAACCCCAAGGAGTAGTGTTACCAGCAAGCGCCGTTTACTGACCCGAAGGAAGGCTCTTGGGTTACGGCTCAACGAACGGAAACACAGACATGGTACTAGAGGTGAGTTCCAAAGATGTTTATGCCATCTGATACATGAATGATTTGCTGCAGGAAACGATCCCATGGACTACGAACAGAAGTACAAGGAGGATCCTATCTATAAAGAGGTTGACCCAAACGCCCGCGTCTGGCGAACCTATCTTGACGAGAGTCAAACTTTTGACTCTGACATGACGGAAGATGCACGCGACACGGTTGATGTTCTCCTAGTTTTCGTGAGTCGGTCTACTGATGCTTATCACGTCGATCTAACAGATAGACTATTTAGGCTGGTCTTTTCTCCGCAGTGGTCACTACATTTCTCGTAGAGATCCTTCGTGGTCTGGAGGCAGACATGGGACAGGTATCGGCTTTCCTGCTATACGACATGTATACACTGCAGACCGCGTACTTCAACGGGACGTTGAACGACACGAAGTTCTCCTTCCGGCCTCCGCCAACGGAGTTTTCGGCGCCGCCGTTGAAGGTCTGGGTTAGCGCATTGTGGTTGGCTAGCTTGGCGCTGAGTTTGACCATGGCGTTAATCGCCGTTTTGGTCAAGCAATGGCTGCACCACTACAGGTCTATTCCATCGGGAACGCCTCGTGATCGTGCTTTGGCCCGTCAATACCGCTTTGATGGGTTCAAGAAATGGCATGTCCCCTTCATCATTGGCTTCTTGCCTTTCCTGATGCTTCTCGCGTTGGCGATATTCTTTCTCGGGCTCATACTCTTGCTCTCCTCCATCTCCTTGAATCTTGGGATTATGCTTGCAGCTATTGCAGTTGCGGCATACGCGACGTACATCGTTTCGATCCTTTTGCCCGTTGTGTACTCGGATTGTCCGTATCAAACGCCGCTGTCGAAACCTGTGCACAAGCTCCTGCGCCTTATTGTTCCCCATTCATTCCTGTCCTCGTCGAACAGTAATCCCTCCTGGACTAAATTCAATGCCGTCACTATCGACCTGGCGGCGAGGTCGTTGCATTGGCTCTATGCGGTCTCTGTTAATTCATCTGTGCGAAGTATCGTTCTCCAGTCCTTCGGTGGCATGCCGCCTAGGGGTGTTTCTTCCCTCAAGCGCGCTTTTGATTACGACAAGGATTTTGCAGCACACTTTCCCGAAGCCATCTCCGACATGCTCGAGCCTTCACCGACAGGAAAGTTCATGACATTGAAACACGGAACCGAAACTCGTTTGGAGCGCTTGTTGAGGTCTGCTCTGATTGTAACAGGTCCTCGTGATGTTCCGCGTATGATCTTCGGGAAGCCAACAAGTGTTGAACTTCGCGCTGTGCTTAGCGCGCACCATACATCATTTTTGGATGGCGGTTTGCATCCAAGTGAAATCTTCACTGCGTCAGCTCTGTCCTTGCATCCCATTGTTTGGGAGCATATACTTCGTCTCCCAAACGCGTTCCCGACCTTTATGAATCAGTACTCTGTCGATCTTGATTGGTGGAACCATTTCATCCCTCAATTCCAACCCCCGCCGCTTTATCGTAAATCTGAAGATGTCTCTCCTGACATCTTCCAAACAATTCCTTTCTCGGACGCCATAGTTCTGTGCCGCCCAGCCGTCGATGATGCTCTTACGCACCTCCTCGACTCGCTTAAATCATGTTGTACGAAGCCAGAATGCAGGTGTATTCTCGACCAGACAGTCTCACCATGGCTGCGGTTCCTGCTTTTTATCCTCAATCATACAGCCTTCCACACCCTGTTGTCCCGTCGGCGTAATTCCGGGGTTTCTATTTACTCTCGACAAAACACCCTTTTGATTGTTCGCTCCCTCGAATGTTTATGGCAAGGGCTACATGGACTATCCGGACATCATTATACAATGCCAGATCGTCTCATGATATTCCAGGTCATCCGCAGAGTTATGGGTGGTCAGGTCTTGACAGATTCGCTCGAATACAGCGAGGTAGACTCTTTAGAACATATACGCGGCCTTACATTGTCAATATGTGCCGAGCTCAGTTACCTGGTTAACGTTCCGCTGCTTCCACATCACCCATATCTCCTCCCTCCTCCGTATCTCCCCCATTTGATCGGCCAAGCGCCACCGCCAAGTCGAGATGAATGGCTTTCTACGACGTTTCTACACAACATCTCTCGCCTGATTACGCCTCGAGGATCTGCCGATCTACACTGTTCAAAGGGAGCCCTCGACATCGCCTGCCAGTATCTCCAATACGGCATTGCGCGCGAAGTTCAGGCAGCTTACGACGAATTCCTCGAGACCGATTTTATAGTACGATTTCGTAACTACCATGCATACGCGCCTGTCGCTGCGACTGTCCGCTGCTACGTTAGGAACATCCACTTCATGGTCCAACTCACCGGGAAAAGTCCAATCGAGCTTCAGCCTCACATCGCATACCTCACGAACCCGGAGACGCTCTTGTTGGCTTGCGCTATCCTCGGTGATTCTGGTGATGATGTTATCCACCTCGCAGCCCTTCGGCGCGAGCTCCCAGGACCGTCGCTCACCGTGTCTGAATGCGTTGAGGTATATATGAAGATGGATGGGCTTATCAAGGACGAAGTGTATTTTGCCGAACAGTATGTCCCCCGCGGAGATCCGTATGAATGGGTCCTTGTTGAGGATGCGCAGAAGAAGGAATGGAAAGGGTCGTTGGGGACTGTAGCTGTTAGGCTGTTCATGGAGTTGCGGAAGACGGTGGTGAATAACACCTGGATGGGGCCGAAAGCACTTGATCCGGCTTTTTGGGACGATGGGAGACAGCAGAGGGATGGTATTGTCGAGAAAGCAGCGGAATCTTGATACCATACATATTGTACACACGTTCTAGGAAATTGTATCGGCGGTACTTGCACGACATCTGGCGTCTTTGCTCTTCTTCGTGAACTCAGACCGCTCACCCAAAGCTTTAGAGTTCAATCGAGTATGCTCGCCAAGTTCATCAAACATGGAGACTGATTATTAATATGTGGCCTCCGAAAAACTCGATTGCTGAGAAATCTTCACAATGCCTGTGCATTCCCCGACTCACCGGCATATTTCATTACGAGGCCAGTCAGCCAGCTTTCTAAGCGTGGCGTCAACTCAGGGTCGTCCTCGGATTCTCGGTTCGTGTTAACATATTCGTACAGTGTCTTCTTTCTGGGTCGCGCTGTATTACCAACTCAAAAGATTTTGACCTGCTGCTATTTAGGCAGTGGAATGATGAATCGATGAGCATTTTATCAACATGTCTTTGCCTCAGAACATACAAGCCTTGGTAACCAAGCAGTCCGGCGGTACTGATAGGACGGTCGAAGTACAAACGATTCCTTTCGGGGATACGCTCAAGATCAAGACTCTCGCGCCTAACGAGATTGTGGTACTGTCGAGTTGCGCGCGTATATATGTGGCTGATCGTTGAATGATACAGGTCAAAATCAAGGCTATAGGACTGAATCCGACTGACTGGAAATTGACCATCGGTCCCTGGTCGGAGAGTAGTGAGTGCTCTTTTTCCTTAGAATATCTCAAACGACCTTCCGTCTATACTAGTTGGATCAGGAAAAGTCGTCGGACACGATGCTGTACGCCTTTACTATCATTTTCGTCTCTTTACAGGCTGAACGCAGGTCTCTTTTCAGGCGGGAGACGTCATCCGTGTAGGCGCCAACGTTCAACATCTAAAAGTCGGCGATCGCGCTGCTTGTCAGCAGTGGGTAGCAGAACTACTCACCTCTCTCCAAGCCCTAACCCATTGTCATAGGTTTGGATGTTACTATTCCGACACAGGTTCCTTCGCAGAATACTCCCGGTTCGACTCGGCCTTGGTTTTCAAGCTACCAGATGATGTGAGTTATCAAGCGGGAGCTGCTTTACCTGTACGTGTATTGCAGAATGAGTTTGACCATCAATACTTATGTACGTGTAGGGTCCCCACTATACTGCGATGCAGGCCTTATACGGCAGACTGAAGTTTCCGTTTCCGTCTGACGGGAATGTAACAGTAGATGGTAATATCCTCATTTGGGGAGCGTCGACAGCGTGTGGGCATCAGGCTGTACAACTCGCGCGTCTTGCTGGATTACAAGGTACCCATAACCATCCACGCTGTTGGTATTTATTCTGACCACCGCGGCTTTCCAGTCATCGCAACTGCGTCTAGCCGGAACCACGCTGCAATCCTCTCTCTAGGAGCGATCGCTTGCGAGGATTACAAAGACCCAAAGATTGTCGCGAAGCTGAAAGCCGCGGCCAACGGAAATCCCATCAAGTTTGCAATCGACTGCGTTGGCACAGATGGCAGCTCTGACCGTGTCGTCGAGGCGATGTCGCCAGGAGGGCACCTGATCTCCATCATGCCCGCCAGCGACACAGCGGAGGCTAGCGCAAAGGAGAAAGACATCAAAGTAGAGATGATTTTGGCTGGGACGTTAGGCGGTCAAGAGGTGCGTGTGGTTGACCAGTGTCTTCAGTCCAAATTTTGACTGGATATATAGTTTTTCCTAGAGGCACTTGGCGGGCAACATGTACCTGCCATTCCAGAGGACCGAGTCTTGATTTCGAGGTGGACGGAAAAGGAACTCCCGACTTTGCTCGAGAAAGGCATGTTGAAAGCTCCGAAGCTACGTTTGATGCCTGGTGGACTCGAAGGTATGTTTCCCTTCTAGTCGGCATAGTCTTTGCTGATTGTGTTACAGATGTTCTGCAAGGTTTAGAGATTATGAAGAGCGGTGCTTATAGTGCGGAGAAGCTCGTTTATACACTTAAATAGAGATTAAGAAAGATCAAGTTGTACGCACTACTGATCATTTGGACGCACCAAGAAAACAATGTAGACGTTATCCATCAGATCGCGCTCAGAGTAAGCTTCAGTGACCTTGTGTCGTGTGTGACCAGAACAGACAGTACCGAAAAGTCGCGCATTATAGACAGAGAAAGATGGCATGCCATCATCCAAGGGCGAGTGAAAGTTCCCAAAAGCAAAATGTCTAAGACTGAATCCAGAAGTGAGCGAGAAGATCAGCAAAGACGAGACCATTTCTACCATGAAATGTGGTGAACACAAGTGCCGTAACCCTAACCTGAGGGTAGTTTGCTTGCGCATGTTTATGGTCTGAACCTTATTTCTGGTTTGCACGGCGACCACGACACGCGCTCAAAAAATTAAGGTAGGCCGGCGCCTGCCCCCTCCCCGCACGATCTAAGGAATCAGGATGGACCCAGCGAAATTAGCGAAGCTCCAAGCGGCGGCGGCGGCGAACCGGATTGGAGGCAAGGGCACTGTACGGAGAAAGGTTGTACGCAAGTCAAAGCCCGCCGCCGCTCAGGATGACAAGAAGCTCCAGGGTGCACTCAAAAAGGTTCAGACCGATTTGTGCGACGTTCCGGATTTGGCTGATATTTTCGCAGCTGAATGTGCAACCGATCGCCGGCGTCGAAGAGGTTAACATGTTCCAGGAGGACGGTAATGTGCTGCACTTTGTCGCTCCGAAAGGTGTGCTCTAGTGATCACCCTTTTCTTGCCCGATTTAAAACTGCCGTAGTGCACGCCTCACTTCCCGCCAATACACTCGCGATCTATGGTACCGCACAGCAGAAAGAATTGACAGAACTTGTCCCCGGTATCCTCAACCAGCTCGGCCCGGACTCCCTCGCATCTCTACGCAAACTCGCAGAGAGTTACCAAGCCATCCAACCGGGGGGTGCTAACGGTAATGTCTCCCATCTTTCTTCCTTGCCGTTCTAATCTCCTTCAACAGCACCGGGCGCACCAGCTTCAGCAGACGACGACGACGACGATGTACCCGATCTTGTCGACAACTTTGATGTCGAGGGCGCAAAGCTCGATTAGTGTAGTTTGTAGTGTTTGTCAATTGTTCTTCTCTCTTGACTTTCACTCATCTCTTCACGCAGTGTAAAAGCAGAAATGCATTTGTTTCTTTCGGTATTGCTCGGTGGTAAGACGGATCCTCAAATTGCTACTATAAACGCTGGCTTGTGCCTAGTTACTATGTATATCCTACGTGCTTTCCAAAGGTACAGATGCTCCCGCTGATGAGTTTAGCGACGCTTGTGGTTCTACGCCGATGCCAAAAAAGCCTGTGGTCAGAGCACCACAATGAATATGCTACTTGACGTGACACGCGCACCGATGGCAGTTGAAAGGGAGTATCATGCAAGTGCATCCCATATAGAGGAACCTATAAAAGGTGTTTAGAGACTATGTCCTCTGTGGCGCAATTTCTCAAATGTTTGCCAAGCATCCGCTTCCAAGTGCTCGAAAACTCTGAGACAAAGTTGAAGGTGAAAAGGTAAGGAGCTGACCGTAAATACCGCGCGTAACGAAGCGAATTCAGTTCCTGTACTTCCTCTTCAGCCTGGTAATGGGTAAGCTTCCTGCGAAGTACTCATAAATCGACAGAGAAATCGAACCAAATATCACTCAAGCGTGTACGCGATATGGACTTTTCCGGTATTCTACAATAAACACTGGTTGACCCTCGGTCCTCAAAGACCTTGACCAATTGGAGCAGCGAGACTTACTAGATGTCTCCTACAGAAATTTCCTCATTGAGTTGTTCAATCTCCGGTGCCCCCGCCTATGATTTGTTTGACAGGCACTGCAAGGTGTGTCTTCGTCAAAATTGAGTGTTCGATGTACACACTCATGATCAACTTCAACCAGCTCAAACGACACGTCAAGCAAGGGACTTATCATGCAATCTGATTCCGTTCCTCCTAAGTGGTTGCTACAGGAGCTGGAAGAGCACTCTTCAAAGTCCATCGTATAGAATTCCCAAGTAAGTCTTCGTTTTGTTTCAATTCGGAGACAGATGCCATATTATCTTCAACAGCATAAACTGTTTACCGGTCCTTGACAATGGCAATCTCACGCTGAGAGTTCAAGTTGTTTCTAGGATAGCAAGCCGGCGCGTAGCCATCATAGCAATGGTGGATCAACAAAAAGCGTTCAACTGGTCAGGTGATCGCATGACTTGTTTACTTCGGCTGCTCTTCATCATACTATATCGAAAACCCAATCAACGAAATCCCTCAGCCCTATTAAACACCGTCACCCATCTCGACAGCTCCTCCAGATGGCCCTGAATGCTCCCTCTCAACTCGCCAGCAGTCACCTTCCTTTTCTGTACAGTCTTCTGCAGCTGCCCGTAGAGCAAGTCAATCTGACGTAGATCGTTGAAGAGACGGTGTCTTCGCTCCCGCTTCAACACGATTTCATCTGTAAATTCAAGATGAAGATGTGTAAAACGCCGAAATGTTTCGGACGTACTGTTGTATTTGTTGCGCCAGAGCATGACCTCTGGGGAGACGATCTCGTCCTCATCGGTCACAATGGCTTGACTGCGCCCATCTGTAGTAGAGATGTCATCCTTGATGACTGTGTCAAGGCGAGAAAAGGAACACGTATTACTAGCGCTTCGCGTGTGCGTCTGGAGATACTTCTTGAGCTCTTGAAAACGCGAATATAGCTACCTGTCATTGTGTGCAGAAAGAAACTGCGCGCACCATTAAGTGTGTTCTCCGTATCTGTATATACACTGTGAGTTGAGCACAACAAACTTGATCGACGAGCAGACGGACAGTGAAGTTTCTCATTCCGAGCTACATTGTCTTTGTCGACCATTTCCTGCTTTACAGATTTGACTTCCTCTCTGAGGTCTTGATTCGTCCGCTTGAGCATTTCGATTTCATCTGTCAATGCAGAGTTGTTGTTCTCCAGCGTTGCGATCCGGATTTCGTTGGCTGCCTGGTTGTCTTTCCAATCTGGCGAGTCCAGGTCAGCGATTGGCATCAGAACGACGACTTGAATGACTGACCGGCATAAAAGCGTCGTTTTTGTTCTCCGAGTTCTAGGAAAAACGCAGTCGTTAAGTCCGAGCCTCTAGCGCTCGAGGAGATTTCATACCAGTGTTTATGTTTTCTTGTGCGATGAGTAATTTCTTGGTGTGAAGGTATGCACTCTGGTAGTCTTCTTCCGTCCAGCCGTCCTGGTCTGTGAGCGAGGAATATCAGGATACAGTCCTCGGAAAATTGCTACCAAAAACAAACACACCGGGATCACCGATATGAACATTTCGGAACGCCTGACTTGGCGGCGGAGTTGGGCACTGTCGGGATGGCGCCCGAGTCGTGGCACGGATGGGAGTCGTAGGAACGTGTGTAGGCGAAAAGGCCTACCCCATATCTACATCAGCATTTTCATCGAAAGCTTCGTGAAGCGCACCTCATTGTCAATGTCCATGGTCGCTTCAACTTTGGTTGGTGGTCTGGGAGGCGTCACTTGTCTAGGCCTCGGCGTAGCGGACGGACGCTTCCGTTCTTGTTGTTCCATACGTCGTATAACCCGACGTATCATATCCTCAGAGTACTCCGCATGATCCCGATGTATAGTCTGGACCAAAGCATCCGTGTGTCTACTGCAAGAGAGTGACTTGTTGGCTTTTTTACACGGAAGACACGCGATGCGGGTTGCTTGGCTTTTGCAGACTTGAGGATCGCGACAAGCAGTACAAGGCTATTAGACAGTGAAACAAAGACCACGAAGTGAACATGAGAGCGAAGAACGTACTGTTGTAGCGCCGTAGCTTTTAATCCACTTTTTCTGATGGTACCAGTTTTCGTATAGTTTGGTCTTGGTTTGGTGAACGAGTTGCATTATTTTCGCTTTTTTCATTTTGTCGATGGTTTTGCAGGGAGAGCGAGGGGATTTTTGAGAACGAGCCATAGCAGCTGTGAATACGGGGGCAGCTTCAATCACCGTAATATATATATATCAATCCGCACCGTGAAAGCGGGAATAAGATTTCTCAATTGAACGCAGATCGCTCCTATCAAGTACGGGTCACCAGGTAACGGCTTTTAAAGTGACTGACCAGGGAAAACGACAAAGGCAAACGTGGTGGTCCATTTTCGAGAAGGCAGCAGTTTTGGACAAAGTCGAGACGTACAGTACTCGACGACTTGCAGCCTCCGTAATTCATCCTTTAAGGCAAGCGAAGCCTGAGGTTACTACGGCGCATCATTCATAACGGGACTATTGATATGATTCTTGAGCTTCTGATAGACAAAGTAGTAGAGAGTTTACCGTTTTGGTCAAAACGTGCCAGGCAATCGCCACATAAAGCCCGAAAACATGTCGAACCAAAAGTTTGCCGACTGTCTGGAGAGTCTGTCCAGTACATACTCCGTGCTTTGCTTAAACATTCTGAAGGTGCGTGGCCGCCTTGCCGCAAAGCAGGTCTAATGAGTGATGCATCCAGGAGCGGACGGAATTCCAGCCGAAGTTCTTGTTGAATTGCAGATCGAACCATTCGAAGTCAAGTCAAACCACGTGCTCGATTTCGATCATGCAGCAGCTGAGAAAAATAGAGTTTCTACACTTTCCGCACGACGCCGGCAAGATTTGAACTTGCGCTCGGAAACCGAAACAGATAACAATGACACCCAGTTCGAATCTGTCGCCTTAACCACTCGGCCACAGCGCCTCGGAAATGTGGCGTCACTCACAGACATGGCCTATTGCGTGTGCAACTGGAGAAATGAAAGTGCTTCTATGTTCTTGCAGCGCGCGCCACTGTCGTAATTTACGTGTATATCCTGATGAACACTGATCACTCCTCTCATGAGTTGACTCGCTTAATCAAGGATAAATGATACACCATTTTCTCAAAGGTAAAAGTACACTATACGAGTACACTTGTAAAGATACATTGTTTATCACATAAGCCAACTACAATCATTCGTCGCTTGAGTCAGTAGCTCAACAGCTTGCCAAGCCCCAAGCTTCCGTACAACTTATCGAGACCCTAATTGAAGGTGAGCAAGTAGCCGACGAGCATCATGGCATAAATCGACTGACCATAGCCGTGACAATGCCCTTCAAGAGACCCCCCAGGCCAAGGCCGTTGAGGAGACGTCCAACGAGATTGAGAACCCCAGCGAGAAGTAATCCGACACCGCCCACGATCTGTGTGAGCGGCGCTACAAGTTCGCGAAGGAGACAATGAGCGATAATGTCGCGCAACCACTGCTACGGGGAGATAAAGACGTACATGCAAGGGCATCCAACAACGGTCCAAGATCCTTCTTTGCTTTGGGAAACGCGTCGAGCTTATTCTTCGCCCACTCGATCGTACCGCCTACTTCTTCGAGCAGCTACATTGCATGTCAATCCCAAAATTACATATGTGCAAGGCAGGAAAACATACAACTTTGAGCGCCTCCGCAAGACGCTGTTCCTGTGGGCTCGCAGTATGATCGCGCACATGCCTTGTCGCCTTGTTCGATAGCCGCTTGTCTGGGTCAGCGCCGCGAATCGCGCCATATGTCTCATTGAGGAGCTTCTCGGCCTGCTCAAGCAGCGGCTTCACCTGCTGCACAAGCTCGTTCTCGTCGCGCTCCTCGTCTGGACGCGAGAACATGGCGTCGATGTGCTACAAGTTTGACCAATTTAATTGGGGAAAACGATGACGAAGAAAAAACGTACTTGTCTGATCATCTTCGTGAGCGGTATGACTCGCGAGTTGGCGTCCTCGATGAGCGCAGAGAGCCTCTCTGCCAGCTCGTTGTCCATCTTTATTTCAGCCTCTGTGCGCTCGTCCTTGGGATCCTTTTCCGTGTCGAGTTTCTGATCCTGGTCCCCAACGTTGCTGACAGAGTCGCTCGGATCTAGTTCGCGTCCAGCATGGGTAGCAGGGGGAGGTGCGACGTCGGTCATGTTATCAGGGGCGGATGGAGCGGCGGAGTAGTATTTAGTAGAGTCTGTCGTAGTGTTTGGCGGGATAATCGAGTTTGCTTGATCCACTGGAGGGAGAGAGTCAGCGGGTTTTTTATTCAAAAGCAGGGGGCGGAGCCAGTCGGTATTTAAGTACCACCCTCGACCGGATGACATTGGAGCATATGACGAGGTGCCACTTCATATGAGGATGTGGGACTTATATATGGGGTGAAGACGTAGAGGTGATGTCGTCAGGAACCGAGTTATGCTCTAAGAACTGAGACTTAGACGCAGAAAGAAATAGAGACGATTCCGAGTCATCCATTTGTGATAATAGACGCTGTATATGAGCATTGAAGCTTGATATCGTCCTTGAAAACGAGATATAAGAGTTATTGTTGTCATTGCGACGGGTGCATATACTCCATTCCAGCTCGAATCGGTTTTAACGCGCGAATCACTGTAACGCATGACGGAAAGATGACGAGCAGGCTGCGTCTGTGGCGTAGCAAGGTCACTGCGCAGTGACAGAGTGTACATGCGCTAGTTGGGCAAATGAGGATACAAGAAGATACATCGGAGATACGGCCCGATTCAAATGGAAAATCCGAACACTGCCTTCGAGTCTGGTTTATAACAAACCCTATAGTGAAATTACACGCTACACATCAACAACCCACTGTACAGAAAACAGATTACACGCCTCGATTCAACGCTTGACCTTCTTATTTGTAGGTCCTTGGAAATCAAGCGGAAGTGGCCCAAGAGGCTCTCTTGCTCCCCCCATATTCCCCATAGTTGAAAGTCCCATCCCGGGTTCAGGTTGGCGCCTGGAGATATATCAGCACACACTCCTTCATGAACAGACTAACTTACGGCATACCATCCACGCTGCGCTTCAAACCCGCCGGGAAACGGAAGAAACCCGTTGGCGTGTCCGGCCGCCGAGCGCACTGTGATGCAGTTGTGTCCGCCTGCTGCTGCTGCATTTGCCGTTCCTTTTCCAATAGCGCCTGCTCTATCGAGGCAACCCGATTTGTGCCCGTCTTGGAACTAGAGGGAGGTTTATACGGCACACCAACGATGCTATTATCGACGTTTTCACCTGTCCCTTGGTCTCGATTCGTCCGTGAGTGTGAATCGGAGGATGGTTTGGACGATGCGTCAACAAAGGTCTTAGCTGCACTCGCTTCGTTCTGCTGCAGCACTCTTGCAATCTTCGCGCAACGTTCTGCACTTCTTCGCGCCTTTTCCTCCTCAGGACTTAACGCTGGAGCCTGATGTCGTTGAGGAGCGGGTTCCTCGCGCTTGAGTGGAGCGCATCGTTCCCCAAGGACGCTTCGGTCAACATCCGGAGAAGGTTCATATGAAGAAGGCGCGATTGCCTCGTCCATTGTAACATCTTCACCTTCGGGAATAATGGGCTGCCCAAGATCAGCCTCCAACTCCGCGTCACAGAAGCCGTCGTCAGACATTTCATCGAAGAGATCGGGTTCATTGGTGGCGATAGAAGGTAAAGCAGAGGTGGAGGCTTGCGGTACTGGTTGTGGGGGATGCTGTTGTATTGATTGTGGAGGAGGTGGGGGAGGGGAAGGTCGCTGTGGCTGCTGATTGGAACGGTGCTGCTGTTGAGGCTGAGGCTTTTGCTGCTGAGGCTTTTGCTGCTGCTGCTGCTGCTGAGGCCGGTGCGGAATTGTCGGTTTCTGATCAAAATCGCACGGTTCTTGAAATTCCGGGCGTCGATGAAGTTTGGTTGTGTCGAGTGTCGGCTAAAAAGTGTTTAGAAAGGTGGTATCGGAGATGGATAGATTATCGCACCGATGGAATCTTCACTTTGTGTATATCCCTCGTGTACACCTTGTCGTATAAACAGTTTCCCATTATGTTCCCAAACGCCCTCAAGGCCCGCTTCAGTCCGTCGGTTACCGCCTCTTTTTTGCACTGGTTTTGATTTCAGTAGGCGTCAAGTAGAAAGAGAAGAAGCGTACCTTGTCAAGAGTGGCCGATTTGCCTTTCGAGTTCTCCGCTGTACCGTTTCCAACGTCCTCGTGGAACACGCCCGTACGGACCAGTGTTACCCTCACCACCGCTGTTACATGCATGGCGACACGACCCTGTTGGTCGATATCCATGAAGTCGGTAGTAAGAGAGACGATGCTAGAGTTCCAACCATCGTATCCAAAGACTTCGTTAGCCAAGTTGATCATCTTCCATCCCTCGACGTATGTGAGTTTCCCTCCTCCTCCTCCGCCACTGCGGGTGGAGATATATTCAGGACCGAGCTTCTTCTCGAGCACTTTTTGAAGCTCATGCGGTGAGTATGGTGGATGAGACCATGTCGAAGGCATTGGATTGGAGGTTCCATGCATAGTTGGACTGGAGGCGACTTGGCCAGCAGTTGTCAATTAGAATGTTGATTTGGGTTAGTCATGTTGGCCTGAGCTTCGAATTGTTGTATGACGTGTCCACTAAACGTTCCCGCCATTCAGCGTGCTCAGAGTCTGCGCCAAATAACCAAGAAAAAGATACGACAATGAGCAGATGAGAGTGAGAAACAAAGGTGATTGTGACGAGTCACATATGAGCGTGTTTGTGTCACCTGATCGCCCTTGCCCGAGCCGCCGGAATCAGTGACTCACAGTCGTGGCTATCAAAGTTATAGAGCAAAGTGCATTTAATGCTATACTACGCGAGGACACAAGAGGCAACGTTTTTAAAACGGCGAACGGGTCTTTACGCCGGCTGAAGAGGGGCCCAGGCTAACATCAGAGCCAACAGGCATCGTTTTGCGCACGAGAACCCTCGAGCTGGAATGGGGGACAACGATCTATCGGAGACAAGTCAAGATTATGGAGCGCCCAGTATTATCAGTACCCACCAAATTTGTGTAGAGGACATTGTTTGGGGGGCGAATGATAGCTCTTTGCATGCAAGTGGGACCCGTCAAGACGAGCTCGACATTACCAGGGTGGTAGAAGCTACGAGTCATCGACAGCCCGGAACGATTTACACGCAAGATCACTCCAGCCATTAGAGAGTATAGTCGACGAATGACATCCGTTTCACATGCAAGTGGCTCGACACGGTGAGCTAGGCTTTACCCAGAGCATAGGGAAGCGAGCTATCGAACCATGTCGACCTAAACAATTTACATGCGAGTTCACTCGAGCCGATCTTGGATCTTTTGCTACTCGTGAGTGAAAATGGTGACTTGAAAGGAAAGCAGGTACGCACGAGCACGACGTGCGATATAGTGATCTGAGCCGAACGACGAACTTTTACATTCCAGCGGAGATCTTTCAGCGAGCTGTCGTTTCCCACGTCCGGGAAGAAGCGTCGAGCCGATGTCTCGAGCAATGCATTTGGCAATGTAAGGATCGTTCCAGGCATAGCATTTACATGCCAGCGGGGAACATCACAGCGAGCTAGTCGTTTCCGTTGAAGGGAAGAAGCCTCGAGCTGTTGCTCCGCCAATACATTTGGCACGCAAGTAAATACGATAGATGGTGTCCTAGGAAGACGTCAGGATTATCTAGACAGGAGCGACGTTCGTCCACATACCGGGTTGAATTACAGAAAACATATGGGGCGGAGATCTAAGTCGGCATCATAGCTCGTCAAGAGCTACCTGTAAGACAACGACGTTAGACGAGGAAGATCATAACAAAGGCGAACGACCCATAAAACCGTGCTGGTAAAAGGCATAACGGCTACCCACCACACCGATATGACCTGGGTGGGTGGGCATGAGGGAGATGCGACGTGGATCAGGGCCTTTATGAGCTTTCAAGGAGTCAGGGCTGCATGGCGTGGCACGCCAGAAGCCAAAATGTTCGTCACTGTGACCATCAACAGCGCTAACGTCCAGTTCAAAGCCATCCGCTATACCAGAGGATGCATCAACTAGAAATATTTTCGGGACTAGAAATGCAGACACACTCGCCCTCGAACGAGCTCAATCCTGCGAATATTGCCTGTACGAGGGTCATTTCTTCAGGAGAGTGTGACAAAGACCGTGACTGTTGTGTGGGTCCTCACTCCCTCGATATCTTTAAGCGCCCAAGGAGAACAAAAAAGCATCCCGAATGGGCACAAAGCGCAGACAAGAAGCACAATTGTCGTTTGACACTTCGGGTCCGACGACTCTTCTCGCCGAAGCAGAAATAGGATTGGGGTGCATTATGGCAACGTCAAACAGAAGGAAGCATGAAGTCTAACAGTAAGAGGGTTTGTCCCTGTATAAGCAGACAGTCAGCCTTTGTAACAAGAAAATACATTCCTTGCTCACTCACTCCGTCGTATTCTCGAGCTTAATGAAGCTGTGGCGTTACAGGCTGCAGCCTTTCTGCTTATCCCAAAAGTTAGTAATGCCACGTTCAAGAAAGAGATTAGCCAGGTCACTTGGCTAGAAAGAGATAACATCTGTTCCGCCTACGTTTTGAGACAAAACGTTGCCGCTTCCCGGGGGAGCAAGTGATAATCGATAAGCGCCTGTGGGGGAATCCGAATGCACGTTACATCGACGTGATCCTACCACACGGAGTCGACAGTAGTGAGATTGCACAGGAAGATAGAATCGAAGCATGTCGAACACGAAGAAATGAAGTGATCAGTCAAATTCCAGCCTGTCCAACAATTTACAAGCGATTGTCTACTTATACCTGTAAGTAAAAGTCAGATTAGGACGAATACATCAGATAGAGTCAACAACTGTATACTATTCAGCGTTTCGTGAGGGCAGGGAGGCTGGCATTGGAAACGTGTCGGTCGAGATGCATTCGTATCCCCCAAGCCTCTCCAGCACGAATTCGTCAACGTCGTCCACGCGGATGACCTCGAGATAAGCAATCCGGACTTTTTATATAAGACATGTACACGTGAAACTTGATTGCGCAAGGAAAAGGCTGGAGGAGAAAAGGAAATGCTTACAAAGCGTGATGCAATCACGCTTTCCGTCACAGCGCCCCACATAGGTTGGGCTGCGTAGAAATGTGTACACTGTACACTGGCGCTCAAATTGATGCAGCTGCCTAAAATGGAAATTGCGCCAGACGGCTTTCCTGGAGTTGGTGATTTTTCCATGCATATATGGACCCATGGACATTCTCTGCTATTTTGTTCGCTCTGAAAGACATTCATTGTCGCAAAGAAATGGGAATTGTGAGATTCTGCCGATCACCCGCGTTCCCAAATAGGCAGCTGCATCAATTTGAGCGCCAGTGTAAAATGCAGTAGATGGTATTGCCATTTGACAACTTGTGAGCTCAAAAGAAACTCTTATACTCGATATGGAATGAATGGCATACCTGTCTGCATGGCCTTCTGACATTTGGCTTTAACATAGCAGACGCTCTGGAAGCTGTATGTCCGAGTCTTCTGTCCACAGCATTTTTGTACTTACGACAGAGAATGTATCCTTCTGCTTGCGACTTGGAGGACTCTGAGCAAAATGTCATTATGAGACCCAAACTTCATTTTTCCATAACACATCAAAACACTGTTTGTTCAACCCGACCACCATCTACGACTAGACGCGGTGGTTTCAATGGAACGCTCCAGCTTCCGTCGACAGCTAGTATCCAAGATTAGCATGGGACGTACGGCGCGCTTCGCGGACATGCTTTGATAGTAGCATTTACTAGCGGCTGCTTGAAAAAAAGTTGGACACAATCCGGCTCCTGCCTGGAGTCTTCGTTAGGCGCCCGTGGGTATCTAATCTCTTTCTTTAGAATACAATCTTACACGCTTCCCGATAGCTACGAGCTTGACGGCCCCAGAGGCCTGACAAAGTGGAGTGCATCGGGAGCGATGACGCATTTTTCGTGGAATACGAGTGGCGGCGCCCAAGTCTCGGGACCCTGCACACGCATTATGAGCACAACGACACGAGGCGGGGTGGGAGCTCGAAGACTGATCTTCAACGGTACTATCGGGACTGGAACGACTTTCTTGGCCAAAGTAGCGCGTCGGAGGTTATCAGGACGGTGGTGCTTCATCGACGTTTGGGGTATTCTTGCTCGTCGAGGACCGATAAGGTGGTGCAGCTGCTCTCTTTTGCTCAACCACCTGACTGACAGCGCTGTGTCATTACCGAGAGGTATTTCCGCCAAGTTCGCCAGCTTTGAGCCCTGTTCAGTACTGGAGTACAACTCTCGTACTTTGTACTTGTATGTCGGGTACGTTTATAATAGTCCTAAGGTGCGCGATCGACTTGGAATGTTAATCTGCTTTTGAAGCCGCCAAATTTCAAAAAGTTCATCCTTTCGTTCGTCCAACAGCACTCCTAGGACGCAGCAATCGGCGTCCACAGAAAGCACTGTATAAAGCAATAAATTCATGGCCCCACAAACATCATGACGTGAAGCTCCTTGATGTCCTCATCCTTCGGAACTACTCATTCAGATGTTCTATTTCGGAAGCGAAGATCTGCGCCTCATGTCGTTCCTTGAAGTCCGACCGCCGTGAGCCTAAGCGACAACTCGATCACACCACCTCGCACGACTTGGATTACTGTTAACTCTCGTTACTCTGCTGTATCAGCTCTTTCAATTGGGACGGTATGGTTGCGGTCACTCTATTATGTGGCTGGGACGCGTGTCCACTTATCAAGACCAGGATGTCGTTCCGATATTCAGTTATCCGTGATAACGTTCTAATCAAACCATTCGTGTCTCGGATGGTTTGCTATCAGCTTTGGTAACCTAAGATGCGCCACTTGCCGTAGGTGTTGAACTCTAGACCGGTTTCGTGATGGCTTCCACTACCATTTACACTGTAGGTCCTCATCTACACAGAATTTTGATTACCTAGAGCGCTTTCGGTATGCAAAAGACCGAGTGGACACACATTTCATCTACGTTGGCAAAATAGCGTCGTTCCGCATATAGGTAATCATTCCTACTCCCCACTCCATCGTCATTCGCTATTGCACCACGGGGACATCCAGGAATGTCACAGCCTTACCACAGCTGCGGCACTGACGTTCTCGTACATCGCACAGATCAACGCACGGAAACCGCGAGGCGGCAGTGATCAATGAATAGCATTCTTTCAGGAAGGAGAGGCGCTTGACCGAAACTATAGATAAAGCGCTAGGCTGGGAATGCCACTTCCACCGCAGCCTTTCACCGCAGAGCCCTCCCGCATGGCCACCGTCTTTCAGAAGCGCGTCCACTGGAAAAACGAAATGGTCCAGCTGCCGCCTAATAACGGTATGCTCCATTTCCCCCAGCATCGACGCGTCCGAACCACACCTCTTACGTCCGCAATAAAGCTGTCGCCGAAGCGCGTCTACTGCCCCACACCACCAAAGCGGACGTACCCCATATACGCGCCATCCGTCTCTTCCTCCAGCTCATCATCATCATCATCATCCATGAATGCCCAGCCGTCCACGTCTTACGTGTCTACACAACCACCACTCGCCGCCAAGGTCCCCCACAAAGCGTCGCCGTATACCACTGCGGCTGTAACGCTAGCGCCACGTCCTCCGCCGACCCAACCAGCGCCGCGCGTGTCGATTCACCGCGCGCTCCGCATGGGCACCTGTACGCCCCTCCATGTCTCGTCAACGTCGAAGCGCCAGTGGGAGGCCTGTGCGCATGAGCGTGCATGCCATCCTCCATTACGGCGCCTCTATATTCTTGTGGAGGCGTCATTAGGCGGACGGTACAACATCGAGGTGACGCCTCATAATATGGACGGGTTTGTTACCGTGGGGGATGTTTTTCAGAGGACGATGTTAGTTCTCCGAGATCATTTGAAGCTGGGCGGGGAACAGAAGACGTGTTCCTGCGGGTCGCCGCTCGACGGCGCGCACTCAACCGAGTCAAGTCAGTTTCTGGGCTTGACAGTACGGTCACCGGAGGGTGACCAATCCAAGTGGAAACTGCATTTGAAGCTGGGCCGGATTCACGCATGAATGCCAGTGCTCTTCGTTTCCTGTAATACTATTTTCCCTTTCGCGGGCGACAGCGTCGTCTTGCTCCTGTATCACTGCGTGTACTTGTACTTTTTCGTATTCATCAGTGTTATTTTAGTATCGTTGCACTTCTTTATTTCTAATCGACACAGTATGTACAGTATTAGTGTATCAACAATCTACCTTCAATCTCGCCTGCCCGGACAGTAAGATGCCACATCTAACATTACTAGTTCTTGAAACGAGTGTGAGGTGATCCATATAAACAGGCTGCGTCGCAGAGGTCTAGTCACGCCCAGATGTTTCTCCAAAGAACTGCACGAATGCATTAATGTGCCAGCGTTTACAGCATCAGCGGTTCTCAGACATTGCAAGTCCGAACACTGACTCTCGTATCATCGGCCTGACTGCATCGTAATAAACGCCTCAGGTACATCGGTAGTTCGCTGTGGTCATTCCGAGCCAGGACAAGCCTTGCTCGAGCAATTTAATGAAAAGGTTCGAACCCTATCCAGTCGTCAGTTATCTAATCTCATCCTCAAGAAAAAAAGGAACTAACGAGGACTTTCATCCGGCAGGTATCTTGTTCGACTGTTTTTGGCGGGCTGCGCACCCTATAAAATCCTTGAACAACCAAAGTCACTGTCATAGTGAAAAATGACTTACCAGTGTCGTCTTCTTCAACGGAGCACGTTTTGGATATCTCATGAACGAGTCGCGCTCAACCATCGCCCAATCCTGGTACAGAGTGTCAAAGAACACGCTCTGGCCCCGTTTATAATCAAAGCGTCGGCGGAAACGACTGTGAACCTCAATAAGGGCGGGGAAGTTCCGGCGTATGAGGAAGCCGCGCATTAAATGCATGTACAAGATGAAGTAGCCGTCGCGCTCTAGCGATGATTCCTGGGAAAATGGGGAAGACTCCTCTTCCTCGTCATCTACTGGTGACGGTGATGAATAGTCGGTCGGGGAAGGCGATGCCGATGAGGACTCGTCGAGAGACAATGATGATTCTTGAGTCATTGACGGAGCGTCAAGAGCGGACCAGAAATTGTCATCGCCCAACTCATTCTCAGCTGAACCATCCCTTGCAATTTCATCAGCCCACCTCGATCTCACAGGCCCAACCTCCTCAATGCTTTTGAATCTCGGGGGCGCACGGTCTTCAGGAGACCCCGTGGCAGAGGCCGTATAGCTGGCAGGCATCGTAGCTTCTATCTGATCCAACAGCAGGAACGCCAACCTATGATCATCTGTCTTCGCAGCGAATCCAGCGACTATAGTAAACTCGGCAATCTCCGGATTCACGCCTACCGCGGCCATGTCGTTGAGGATGTTGACGCCACGAGCCGCGCCGCCGTGGGACATGAGACGCAGGAGAAAGCGATGGAAGGCGTGCGGGTGGACTTTGGGTGCAAAGGGAATGACCACGTCCTTGGTCTGTGAACCGCCTGGCGGCAACAATTCAGCTGGCTCGGGTTCGCGCCGACAATTACGGAGGAGGTCCAAGTAGAGATCCTCCACACGGCCGATGTGATTCGCTCTGCCTGACAGACATTGCCAGATGATAGCATTAGCTTTATCGTCCCCCAACAGCTTTCCCCGCGAGGGTATAGGTCTGTGCATTCGACTTGAGGGGGTTGGATAAGGAACGCTTTGGGCCAATAGTAAACGGGGAAGCCCAACGACGTAGAAATTGGCGAGGTATGTGTTAAGGACCTGTGTATAGTCGTTGCGGCGGAAATAGTATATCATCTCAAGGAACATGAGCTGGGAGGCCGAGGGGTAGTGGGTTCTGAAATACTTCGTGCGCAACAGGTCAAGACCACGGGTGCGGCCGGTTTGCATATAACGCTCATAGAAATTCATGAGTGTCCAAGGATGGGGGGACGTCCCGGTCGTGGCGAGGCGATGGAGATAGCGCAAGGATTCGGCAAGGTTAGAAAAATAGACTACGTCGTCGGTCGACTGGGTGTGGTCTGTAATGTTAATGAGATCATCAGCGAAGCCGGTTAGCTGTGGGTCATCCTTGTCTAGCTCGGTAAGGATATGATCTGGTCTACGTCGACGTGGCGGCGTATATGTTTTTGGCGCGACGTCGGAAGGTAGAAATGTTTCGGGTTTGATGTTGGGAAAAAAATTCTGCGCTTGTAGAAGCGACGCGGCTCTAATCTCCGGGGCGACCTGATACAAACGCATCGCTCGGAAGTAAATCTTTCGATAAACCGCTGGCGCGGTCAATAACCCTAGCTTTAACGAAGCAACGCTTTCCATGTATGCATGGACATGATCCTGGATATTATGGTAAGTGTTGAGGACGACGTCGTTCTCTGCAAAACGAAGCACGTCCATCCGTCGGAGAAGGATATGGGTGTATCCTTTGGCAGCGCATATTTCGAGGAACGGAATGGCTAGACGCATGTTCACCACGGGTGCCCAGAAAAGTTTCTTGCTCAAGAGGTAAAACCTTTCCTGAACGTTGAGATGGAAGGGAGGGACTAGAGAAAACCACCTCTTGAAGTCTTGGACACCACCGGGACTGAAATAGGATTCGGCAGCGATGACCCAGGTGTTAGAGAAGGGAATATCGACACCCAATTCCAGAGCTTCGTCAAGGAGAACGTCTGCTTGGGCGAATTCGCGGTTGTGAATGGCTTGTTCAATATTAGCTAGAATACTCGCAGAGGGATTGGCTCCACCATCCCAGTTGACTAAGGGAGTGGGCATAAAGGATGTGTACTCGGAGAGATTCTCTTCCTCGAGGAATGAATTGGAGGAGGGCGGGGGTAAGACTGGAGGAAGGAGGGCGGTTTGGAGGGGAGCGATGTACTCGACTGGGCTAGTCGTGAAGTGACTCTTGATGAACCAGGTGAGGACTCGTGCACGGACAAAATGGGTGGACCCATTCTCCGCCATCGTCATCC
The DNA here is from genome assembly GCA_015501055.1 of Mucidula mucida. Classification (NCBI taxonomy): domain Eukaryota; kingdom Fungi; phylum Basidiomycota; class Agaricomycetes; order Agaricales; family Physalacriaceae; genus Mucidula; species Mucidula mucida. The sequence continues at coordinate 371,319 of JADNYV010000019.1, forward strand.
CAAAGTGGAATAAGAGTGCCGGCTTCCCGGCGGCAGCCATGAAATGGAGAGCCTTTAGTAGCTGGTCAAATTTGTACATGCCGAAGTTCCAAGGAGACGGCAGTTCCGCTTTGTCGACCTTTGGGATAAGTCGGACCCATTGTGTAAAGGATTGCACATCTTCGGTGGTTTGAGCGACGTTTAAGGCCGCGGAAGCGTAGATGAAATCGGGTGGAATCGTCCTTCCAACCTCGAGCAATTCATCGCGGACGCGATTAGCCAAGCTCCAGTCCTGCTTGGCCACCACTTTGGCAAGGGCCTCTGGCTGCAACATACTGGGCGCTGGCATCGGCAATGTCCGCGACTGCTGCGATGGTGGAGGCTCAAAGACAGCCGCGTTGGGTGGGTCTGCTGGCGTCGGCTCCTGATGTGGCGTCCAGGATGGGGGTTTGCGAAAGTGGTCCGCGAATGACCGCGAAGACACAATCAGTCGCATGGCACGCCATTTGTTCGGCGCCAACAGATGTGCCAATACCATTCATGTGAGCCCACTAGAGATGCACAGGTAAGGTCAAATAAATGTCAAAATGGCCAGACATACCTGCTAGGCCGTCCCGCCTTTTCTCGTCGCTGTTGGTGCGGAAAGGAAAATTCTGTGACGTGACCCAATCGGTCATGCCCTCGTCGGCAATTCGTCACTCCGGATCTCCCAGCGACTTTCTTTCCTTCTACCATCATCTACTCTCCCTGCTGCTTGCTGGACGAGCTGCTCGCCTTGGTTATCTCTGCGTCTCCCGCCTCCCGCCATGTCGTACCCGCTCTCCTCGAGCCCGCCTCGGGCACCCCCAATCAAGTACAACGCGCCGCTCGGAACTCGCTGGGAAAAGGAGAAAGCCGCCGCAGGAGGCGCACAGGCGTTTGATCTGCCCTCTGATCCCAAGAACATTGGTCCGTGGATTATAGGCGAGTGCGTCGGCAAAGGCGCTTCTGGTCGTGTCAAAATCGCCAAGCACAAGGTAACCGGACAGTTTGCCGCCGTCAAGATTCTTCCGCTCGCTCCTCTTGTCAACTCGCGCGCGTCTCTCGCTACTCAGCAAGCAAAAACCGAAAAGCAGCGTCTAGGCATCGATCGCGAGATCACCATGATGAAGCTTATGAACCATCCCAACATCCTACGCATATATGACGTTTACGAAGGCAAGAAGGAGCTCTTCCTAGTACTAGAATACGTCGAAGGTGGCGAATTGTTCGACTTTCTAGTCAACCGCGGCCGTCTTCACTCTCATGAAGCTCTCACATTCTTCCGTCAGATCGTTTATGGTCTCAACTACGCGCATACATTCTCTATTATTCACCGTGATCTCAAGCCGGAGAACATCCTAATTGCTTCCCTTTCTCCGCCTGTAATCAAAATCGCTGATTGGGGTATGGCCGCCTTTGCCCCGCCTTCCCTGCAACTCGAAACAAGTTGCGGCTCCCCGCACTATGCCAGTCCGGAGATCGTCAATGGCGAGAGATATCAAGGAAACGCTACGGATATCTGGAGCTGCGGTGTAATTCTCTTCGCTCTTCTTACTGGTCGGCTTCCATTCGATGACAAGAATGTCAAGAATCTGCTCAACAAAGTGAAAAGCGGTAAATTCGATATGCCTCAATGGCTCGACCCTCTCGCTCAAGATCTTTTGTCTCGAATGCTCGTCGTCGATGTCTCTCGACGGATAACGGTTAGCCAGGTGTCATCTCATCCGTCCATAATCCTAACCTGCGTTCCCTAGATTCCTGAGATTCTCTCGCATCCTTGGATGGTCATATCCACTGCAGCCACGCGCTGCGTCGTCATGGACAATCCGTCTCTTCCTCCATCTCCCAGCACATTGGCTCGTCCTATCCCCGATCCCGCCATGATCGACCAGGAACTCTTCTCGTCGCTACGTATAATCTGGGGCAGGCATGCGGACCCACGAGGCGACAACATCAGGGAAGATCTATGCTCTCCAGCCGGTCGCGGCGTTCATGCAAAGGCGTTCTATTTCTTACTCGTCAAGTATCGTGAGGAGACCTCAAAGATGAATGAGGTTGAAGAAGTCAACGTATCCCTTCCTACAACTGCCTTACCTAGCATGACGTTCAATCTTGGTTGGGAGTTGGATACCCAAATCGGCGCTGATCTTCTCAAGAAGTACGATGCTTGCAGAGCGTCTATCGCTGCTCCAGAAGCGCTCGCTCCTCAAGTTCGCTCTCAATCCATCATTCACCCCATCCCTCAGACCAAAGCCAATCCCCTGCCGATGAGGCGTGCCGTCACGACTGTTGTTCGTGAACGTCCCGCATCGCCTGCTGGACCTCGCAACCCCATAGATAATAAGCCGTCTACACGCTCATCGATGCAAAGTCAGAAGGGATACCCGAAGTCATCATTCGCAATGCAAGGAGGCGTACGCCATTCTGGTGTACGACGAGGCTACACGTTTTCTCACTCACCCGCCAACGACGAACCGCCCTCTCCCGTACCGATGCTTCCATTTGTGCAACGTCGTCATTCGCACCGAGCGTCGCAACGAGTATCATATCAACTAGGTCCTATAGAATCTGTAGCTTCAGCCATTCCTGACCCTCCACCTTCTCCCACTCGTCGCTCCTCGAATAAATGTTCAAGCCCTGTCGATGTTACTCCCTCTCCTCATCTGTTACCCGCCTTAGTGCCCGTTCAACCTCAGCCTACCCCAGCTGCGAATGCGACTGCTGATATGATAGCCAAGTTTAACCACTTGGTGGCGGCGGACCAAGGACACGGACGTACTCGGACGCACCGCGCGGGTCCTATAGATAAAGAAAATAAATCTATTGGGGAGGAATCCTGGAGCTACGTGAATGCAGATGACACTCGCACTGGTACTGGCACAGCTACCGGTCGAGACGTTGGCAAGGACGTGGGAAATATCTTGCGTGGAAACGTCGAGTCGAGTGCTGTTGGGAAGAGTATGAAGGAACGGAAGAATCGGCGTGAGTATTTCTTAACATGTTCGGCTTTTTCCATTCGCTAAAGTTCTTTTCACGATAGCGCCGCCTCTAGAGTTTCCGATTTTAACCCGCAAACGTTCTGCGCTGTCTGTTCTGAATTCACCAGGTGCTCCCACGTCGCCTTCGAATAGCGGCCACAACAATAGGCTGCTGACATCTCCGGTTGTCGGCGAATTCAAAGGATGGTTCTCGAACCTGTTCAACTGGAAGCAAGGCCAGGCGCACAACACGGCATGGATTCTCTACTCTTCGGACGATGTGGATAAGACGCTACTCGAAGTGGGTCGAACTTTGACTAGGCTGGGAGTGATTACAGAGCCGAGCGGTGGACCGACGGAGGCGTTGTTGAAGTGCAGACTCGAAGAACCGATTTACGGAGACCTTGCGGGTCTGAAGCCCGTGCGTTTCAAGGTGTGGGTTTCGCAGGTGCCGGCTTCCCATCAGCAGGTGGCGTCACCTCTCACGACTCCGAATTTCCTTGCTGCACCTCCACTTGCACATGGACGGAGCAGTGTATTTATGAACAAGAGCCCCCATGCGTCGCCGCTTCCCAGTCCTACCTTCAATGTGAACAGCATTCCGTTTGGGTGTGTTACGGTGATTGCCCTGGCGCAAGATAAAGGTTCCGCGACTACCTTTAGAGCGATCTGGAGGAAGCTCAAGGAGGTGTATGTGGATAGTTCGTTTGGTTCAGGTGGCGAATGTTTTAGTCCACCTATGGTCAGTACGCCCTTGACGGAGACTTCTCTCCGATTTGCGATTTGAGTCCAATGGCATTTTTTCGCTTCGCTTTTTCTCTTTCTCGACTTTCAGGATTCTGTGCATGGACAATTATTTTCATTATACGACACTATATCATCATCTCAGCAGCTAGGCACCCTATTGTACTTCTAAAGCACGAAATGCACTGTATCATCAGACCATTATACACGTATTAATGGGATAGAACTTCTGGAATTCGAGTTCCATTCCTTCTATGAGTTCTCACCGTGACCGAGCTGTCAAGAACACATCAAATGAGGAGATCTCTGCCCTTCTCTCTAACGTTATACCGCTCTATGCATGCGGGTCTTTCATTGTTCTTGATCCCGTTTCTGAACAAAGTCCCAGACGACTTAAACCTAAACTCTATCCTGCCTCCATGCCGACTCGCGTTTTTCAAATACCAATCAGATACAAAGTTTCGATCGCGTTTCCATAATGGGAACCTTCACACTCAGGGGCGCGAATGACACGCACGTCTGCTCCTTCCGCTTTCATCAACGCGCTAGGACGACGCAGTCCGCTATGAAACCTAGGCCGATGTGACTTTCTGGACTGTAGGATCTACTTGTCTCTAATTACAAGCTCTGAGCGCTTGATCTAAAATTTTCGGAGAGAAATTGATTCCTTACGCCGCAGACTTGCCCCCGACGCAGGTCCCCGCGCTCAAAAGATCAAATTTTCAATTTAAGGCCAATGGGTAGGTACATGGAAGTAGTCTATTTTCTCCCCGTCGGCTGGCTGACATATGTTTGCGCCACCGAGATGGGATATGGGTCCTTGGGCGCCTTTGGGTCTTTCTTGGCAGCTCTTAAATTCTTGGAACCTGGGCGCCAACTCGTCTAGTTTGAAATATACTCGACTACCTTTGTTTCTTTGATGCTCTAGCTAGTAGGACATCCGAGTCAGTTCTTTGTTGCCGGTGGCGCTGGAGAAACGGACAGGTGAGCCGATACGGAACCCGAGTCGCGGTCGCTGTTCAGATCCCACTGGCAGCGTTACATCGACGACGGTAAGTAACATTCAGTGGGCTTGTTCTCCGGTGACTTTCTGACTGTTCCGTATCAGGCGTGAAAGATTACCTATCACTATGGCGCTTTCTTCGCCCGGTCAGGCAGTCTCAATCGAGCCGGTGATTGGGTTTTCTTGCAGCCCAGCCTTCTCTGTGGGCATTTTCGTTAGCGGATTTGGACCGCGGAGCGAGGCGTGCAACGATGGCCGGTTCAAGAAATGCTGTCATGTCATGTCGGTGATCGCTTCGCTCCCCCCAGTCCCTGCTGAGAAGAAGCACAGCCTCTTAAATAACGTGGATTTTCCTGCAGAACGTCATTGGGCGAAAGGCACTGGGTGGTACAATTGCCCATTGTCGTCTATCGGCTCCATCACTGTGGGGCTGCTGTAGCACGGATCCTCGTCTCCGCGTAACAAAGGTTACTGTCCACACCGCCGATGGTCTCTGCATACACCGTGTTGTTTCAACGTTTCGGGGTGGCCTCGTGGGAGCCACTGCGTTTTCTCTTACTAGTAAACGACGTCGCATAGCTGTTTTAATCGGGAAATTGAGGTATGGAGGAGACATGCGTCTGCGAAATTTTGTGTGTTCGAGTTTGATGACGGGTTGATCGCTGGCCAGGCGCCCTGCCAGAGCCAGGCAGTTGTGCTATTTTCAAACACCCACCGGCCATGGCCTTGTTACACATCACGCTAGTTAACGTTGATATCGTAAAATCGGCCTTGGGTAGTGCACGATAAATGTATACGGGAAGGGTCACTGATCTTGATGAGCGCGCAACTTTCCACCAAAGGATGCGCTTCATTCTCGCACATGGCAGAAAGTGCTTGGCACGTGTAGCAGGTCGCAGGCATGCGTAGAGGTGCATGGGAGTTTACACACATTGCGTACCTGCCATGGGTAATGGGTCAGCTCGGAACAGCTGTTTCTGGCGGTGGCAGATCGAAAGATTTCCTGTTCAGTACAGTTGCCTTGGTTTGGGCAAGAATACAGCCCGGTAAATTGATAGGTAACTCGTGAGTGATTGATAGATCGCGCAAGTTGATATGAAAACCCCAGGACGGAGATGGATGCGATACGATTAATAGCTGTATTGTTGTTCGATATTGTGCTGCTACTAGCTATCGCATGACGTCTAGGAGTCAGAAAGTGGATGCTGACTGTACCAGAACCGCAGTATATCTGGGCCGACAGCAGGATAAATGCGTCAAAGGTTGTCTCATTCAGTAGGTGTGTGAATTTTGCGAAAGAGTTGGTATGACGGTTTTCAGGAGGTCTACACCTGCTAGACGTCTAATGAATGGAATCCCCAGATCGACAGGACCTGAGTAAGAAAAGACCTAGAAAGGGCGTAGCTTCGTTCAAGAGTATCCTGATATAGAACTATAAGCGCCGAATAACCCAGGCTGCTCCGCAGATCATGATTCATGCCCATTGTCTTTTTTATCAGGTTAGCGCCGCAGGGGAAGAATGCAGAGGCGGGTCGTCTGGACAACAACAAAAAGATGGAGAGGACAATGGAAAGAGAAATAGGGAAAAACACAAAGAGCCCTTGGACAACTTCCATAGCAGGCTTTTGAATTCATTTTCTGTGGACCTCGAGGAAAGATCCGGATACGGGAACGAGCGGACAATGGATAGATATGATTGGATCATGAGAATGAAAGGGTGGGAACAGGAGAAATGAGACAATGTTGTGACAGAGATAGCAGGCTGTGGACGGAGGGCTATGAACGGGACACAGGCAGAGGCCACAGGTTGACTCGGAGAGAGAGCAGAAAGTACCGAAAGAGGCAATGATCGAATGGAGATAGATCCGGCTGCGAAGCGGGACTGGCCAGGAGAAGGTTCTGGAGGCACGTGCCGCGTGGAGAGCTGTGTTTGTTGATGCGTCGTGCCGTAAAAAGACAGTTGACCGTGACGGGGAGTCACCCTTTGCTATTTAGACAGCGCCCGCCCAATGTCCTGCCTTGTTTTCCCGCCACTTCCAACAATGACCCCCCATCCGGCTAAACAGTGCCGACGAACGGCGACCACCGTTATGGCTGGCGCATTCGACCGCCGCCCCCAACGAGACGTGTTGACGAGTCTACTCAATGTCGGACCGGACAGCTACGACGATGATGAGGAAGAGAACTTGGTAGAGGCCTCGAGCTCGAAATTGCCGGTCAAGGACAGCTTTTGGAGAGAACGGTGGGACGGTGGGAAGCGCAAGGGCAAGGGCAAGGACAGAGCTGCAGACGAACGCCCCAGACAGACTCCATTCTCAAAAAGCGCGACGCCCATCGCCCGGATGACTCCGCTCGTCTCTACACAGCCGCTGGCCTCGACGTCCTACACATCGCGTCCCAGCATCAACGTCGTCCGCTCCGGGCGCGCTGCATCCCGGACCCCATCTGTGTCGCCCGAATCTACGCCCGGTCCCTCTGATTCGTCGTCCATCTCGCGCACGTCATCCAAACGACCACGCACTCCCCGCGACGACGAAGACTTTCCCATGTCGCTCCCAAGGCCAGCACCCCCACGCAAGGTCCAGAAGACCAAGAGAAAAGGCTGGAAGGGCTGGGTCGAAGTCGATGCTGAGGAGCTTGCACCTTCAGAGAGGCTCATCAATCTGGACCAGGCTGTCGTCCTCAGTGAGCGCACCCTGCGCAGTGGCAAGATCTTTCACGGCGAGCCGGGTAGCGCCAACTGGGATGATGAAGTGGCACCTTAGGCCGGTAAGCTGTTGAATTTTATTGAACCGTTCGTTTTCGCTGATAGCTCGTCAAAAGCGACCTCCCATACCCCCGAGCTCAACGGCCCAAATCCCAGGCTGCAGCTTAATTCGGCCGCCCTCATCGAGGTCGTCCGCATTCTCTCAATAGGTCCCATGCTTCTTTTATTTCATCCTCTGGTTATTGGTGCTTTATGATGTCTATTGATCTCCTCTACCCATTTACCCGCTCTATGGATTGTTTTGTTGTCGTTGTCGTTGTCGCCGCTCATTATCCTACTTGGTATGACCCTGTTTTCCTAACTGAAAATCTCTCTACGTATCACACATTGTATTGCTTGTCTCTTTCTCCTCATTATCAACTATTAGGGTCTTTTTTCTTTTCTTGAAATTGGTAGTTTGTACGGTAGTTTGTTATTCTACATCGTCTTAGAATAGAGCCTTTTCCAAGCTCCCATTGTAAGGTTGTCTAGTAGAAAGACCGATAGTAACACCGATCGATGGCACTAGCAGCGCCTTTGTGATGCAGTGAATTTGATAGGGATCACTATCGTCGTTGTTCAAGACAGTAACAATGACCTTGACGCCCGCCACAGCCCTGCGGAAGTCGGCTTGCCTAATTTGGGCAACGTCGCTCGTCATCAGCTTATGTCAACAAGATCAAATAAAAACTTGGTTTCTTTCGATCATTCGCGACGCGGGCGACTGACCGTCGTAGCATATCGCGCTCTCGCTTTCTTGCTATTCTGTGCATGCTCTAAGAAAGCTAGTGGTCGGTCTCTCTTACCTGAGGTAATACTATGAGCTCGACAATGACACCTCTGGCGCGTATCGCAAAACCCGCGCTGCCCATCCCTCCGGCATGGTTCCCTGGTCATATGGGCAAGTTCACAAAGCAGCTGCCCACTCTGCTTACTAGAACGGACATCGTTCTCGAGGTCAGAGATTCTAGGCTCCCCTTAACGAGTATCAATCGTAACCTTCAAGGCAAGCTTTTGGTTCTTCGACGTTTGCTAGCATGTGCTCATGGGAAGTTATACTTTCAGAGGAACTGCGTCTGTGGCGAGACAAGCAGCGCGTGCACAACTATTCTATCGGTCAGCACATTGTTCTATTGAACAAGGCGGACCGCATTCCGGAATGGGGCATCACAGTAAGAACGTAAACTGTTCACCGTTTGGGGCATTTGTGATTGGGTACTCGTTTTTTCTGACGATTCGAATTTGCAGCCCTTCCTGTCTGTAATGAAGGACAAGTACCCGGAGCAGACGTTCATGTTCACCTGCCTACGAGATGTGGCGGATTGCCGCAAGGTGTACAAGGTACTTGCAGGTAACGTTATTTCTATTGCGAGTATCGGACGCCGTCAATTCTATGCACCCCAGAGCTTGGCAAGCCGCATCCTCATCAGGAGAGCATCAATGTACTTATTGTCGGGATGCCAAACGTGGGCAAATCCTCGTTATTGAACGCGATACGAAATCAGGGAATCAAAGGGTGTATGTACTCGTCTTCTCTTTACTCCTGTCCTTCTGGGTTTACCGTTCTGCCTATAGCGACACCGAAAGCCGTTCGCACAGGCCCCCAGCCTGGATTGACACAGGCCCTCTCGAACCGCGTCAAGATCATGGAGGTTCCGCCCGTGTACGCTTTCGACACGCCTGGCATGATGCTGCCCTTCCTTGGCCACGGTCCAGCAGGCGCCGAAAGGGGGGCTAAACTCGCTCTGATAGGTAACGTAAGGTTGCCTTGTGCTATGTGCCGCCTTAACATCGAACTAGCGGGCATCAAAGAAGGCCTATATCAATCTGAAACCTTAGCAGAATACCTGCTCTACAAACTCAACGTCCTGAATCCCATTAGTGCGTCTGGCGTCTCTTGCTTGTGAACATGTGGTTTTCAGCGGTTATTTTAGCGCCTAGCTATTTGTCGATCCTGCCCCCTGGGTCTTCGCCGACGGGGGATTTGGACGAGTTTCTATCGCAGCTAGCGCGGCGGATGGGGATGGTGGTGCGCCACGGGCAGTTTGACTATCAGCGCGCCGCAACCTTTTTCATCGACTGGTGGCGTAAGAAGGGTGGTCTTGCGGAGAGCGCAGATGCTACGGTTTCACACGGTGGGGATTCGACTTCCAATGGCCCGCGGATGGGGGTGTTGGTGACCTGCGATTCCTAATGGACCGCTGCCATCGAGAGTTTGAAGAGCAGGCGGAGACAGAGGAGAAGGAGGGCAATATGATTAGCGATGCGCAAAAGGAAAAGACTGTCCAGGAGGAGAAGGCCCGCGAGAGGGCGAAGAGGGTCATGGGCCAGGATGCGTACCAGAAATCTAGACGGACGATTCCTAGCAGCAGTCATAAGCGGCGACGATAGCCGTACTAAGCCGCTGTCTTTACTGTAATCCATTCATTCTAATCCTTCTTTCTACGTTGGAGAAGTGCTTCGCTATTTAATCTCCCAACACGCATCGTTCTGCCGCGAACGGGAGGAGACATGGGATGACGACAGATAACGACCCATGCTGTCGGCGACGTGGGGACGTTATATAAGGCGCAACAATAAAACTTCCGATGCGGCGTAGTATTTTTTTCTGAACCGGCAATCCTAACCCCGTCCTGGCCCGTTCCTAATCCTGTACGCGCCCGCCATCAGAAGAAACCTTCGAATCTGAATCTAAAGAAAGTCGCTCGGACGGGGTTCCGCGCACAAAGGTCTCCGTGGCCGGCCACAGCGTGCTGCACGTCCAGTAGACAAACGAGGCAACGAAGAACTGTATTTTTTTGATTTAACGTAAGGCAAGAGGAATAACATCAGAATCAGTACGCACTCCATAGAACCAAGCGATATCGTAAATGTGATAGACATTGCCGACTTCGATGCGATTGTTGATGTTGTGGATCAGCCCGGGGAGGCATGGAGGGATTGTGCATAGCAGGGCTACCGCAGCGCGCCAGTTCTAAGAGAAGATATCTTAGTCGACGGCGATACGAGGACAGAGCTTGGGAACTCCTTACAATACCCCGCCAATATCGGTAACGGCCATGAGAGTCGTACATGCCGGAGACATCGACACGAGACCGGTGAACCAGCCAGTACTAGAGGAAGAATGAAGTCTAAATTCGGTTACCACCATAGGGGCCGACTAGTACTCACATCTGTAACCATTCTGCAACAACAAGTCAGTGTGGCGCAAAAAAAGATTCTCGATGTAAAAAAACTCACATTCCAGCAAATGGTGCAAAGAATATAGAATACCCAGACACAAAGGTGAGAAACTTGGGGGCACTCGCCAGGATCTCCCAAGGACAAAGCGCCCACCCACCGAGCACCGCACAGATGACCTGACCTCGCCGGATGTTGACGTACTTTGGGCAGAGCGCAGCCATGTCGTTGGCAGCACTAAGACTGTTCGTGGCGATATTCGTGCCCAGGGTAGCGAGGAAGAAGCTGGCTGCAGCGAAGAAGGCTGCGGCGCGGTTATCCCACTTTTCTATGAGGTCAAGCGGATCCCAGAGCGTCTCGTTATATAGGACTTCCCCGGCAGACGTAACTGCTATGCCGACAAAGGCCATAAACGTGAACGCTACAGGCATGACGGCTAGTTGGACTAGTTGACTGTGAATCCAACCATTAGTTAGTAGCGCCGGGGACAAGGTTGAAAACCGAAGCCTTACGATCTTGGATTTTTGGCATAACGCTTGTGCAGAAAGTCGTAAGAAATTCGGGTCATAGTTTAGCAGCGCCAGTCCACTTACTGTGAAGTCTGGAATATTCACCGCGAGCGTGGCGTAGCCTCCCAGTGCACTATTCAGCGCATGGAGCCACGCCCAGCGTAAGCTGCTCCCACTGAGCTTCGAATGCTTGGGCTCAAGCGAGATACTCGGCGGCGCTTTCACCATTGCCCAAATAAGTATAGTTAGCCAAGCCAGAGGAACGATAACGGCTTTCGCCGTAAACAAGTGGCGGATTTTCTGGGGCGAGACGAGCATAAACGGGAGCTGGATGACCCAATAGATCATGTAGGTCATCATGCCTGTCAATTAGCCCTGTCAGCCTTCAAAGTTCAAGGTTAACGCAATCCACAAGTTGTTTCCCACCTGACGTCGTTATACCCGCACCTGTGGGGAGGCGATTAGGTATATTAGCAGTTGACGGCCAGATCGCTCTGAGCATCTGATACACGCATTTGGAGCCGGTGTACGTCTGGAAGGTATGGTCAATGGAAGAGCCTAGGCGTAAGAGAAATTGGGAAGGAACTTACGAATATACCGAACCAGAACATGGCGATTATGGCGCGTGTTATGACGGCAAAGTAGCTGAACCAGAAGCCAAATGAGGACCGGATGAGGACTGGGTGGGGGGCTGTTAGTGCGGAGATAATTATTAGAATGGGCGCTTACCTGGGAAAGAATACGTAGGCGCGCGCCTACCGCGCCATTGAGAACGACGATAATCCGATTAGCGAATGTCCCAGCACGATGGCCGGAAAGGCCTGACGCCTGGAATTTCCCATTGAGCTCACGTCGTTCCGATCACAGTAATGATTGAATTTCTACGAACCAAGAAAGCCCGATAGCGAGCATGGAGCTGCCGAATTGCCATACGGCGATGTTCGTGGAGGCAGTCACCCAATACGCCACGTAGTTTTTGGTGGACCATGTGCGCTTCTCTGGAGGGACAGGCTCCATATCGCTGTTAGACCAGGTCGTGTTCTCGGATAGAGCCCAGGTGGAGGGCGATATCCACGTCCTCATTGTGCAAGTGGCGGAAAAGGCGTGAAGACGCGTCAAGGTTGGGGATAACTCGACGTTCGTCGTTCTTATCCAAAAGGATCAGCAACTTTGATGGGAACACGTCGGCTGCAGTGAGTTCACGTAAGTGATGCGCGATTCGAAGACTTTGACAATGAGAGGGTTGTGGGAGCCAGTGGTAGAAGCTTGAAGAAAATCCGAGTCATCACCAACTTCAAGTCTTTGGGGACTGGGGAGGTAGCTGAGTTTACTTGATTCAACAACTGGGGTTGGTGCAAATCCTTTTCTCCGATGGTCGCCGAATCTCCGAAGCTTGTCGACGATAGTCGCGTCTGTCCAGTAGATGCTCGTTACCTGCTCGAATCGGAGCCGTGAATAGACAGACCCTGCCCAGTTCTATCTAGACTCTGCTGCTTAGATGATGGTCCATCCTTGGTGAGTTGCTCGGTAGTTTCTTGCGTACATTGTATTGGCACAGCCTCTCTCTGATAGCCGAGTCGCGTCTTGTGAGATCAACAACGCCACAAGGTGTTCAACTATCGTTATCGCTGTGGCTTTCAATGCAACCATCAATGAACGAGATGTGTGACTTTGCCTAAAGATGTGAGATCTTCATTGATTGTCAACGGTTGTGCGTAACTAACCTCACAAACGCTAGTGCTATAGCTCTAACGTTAACGTCAAGGAACTTGCTGCATCCGTGTTGCCGAGGACGACTGCGCAGTGGCGTTGGCATCGTGCAAACTATAGGTTAATCCGAGCATAGAACTGGATACATATGACTTTCTGGAGAGATAGTGGCAGCACTAATGCAGTTTCTTGTGTTCAAGTACTCTGTTTTAAGAGTTCTAACGTTATGATTCCACTGTCTCCAAATTCCTGGCCGGACCGAATCCACATTGATCAAGCAAGCGTGGCCAAGTGCCCGCATGCTATAGCTTGAGATAACTGACGGGCCAAGTGACGACGCATGATAAGGTTGTTCAGAAATTAACATATATTTTCATACCAGTCGACTGTCTCCTGTCGTATTGAGCTGTGCGTTTCGTCCGTTGCAACACAAAAGAATGTACGGGCTATGTTGGCCTGTACCGGAAGAAATTATGTGAAACGAATTTGATGGAATTCGAAGCGCGTGATGCCGACCGAGGCCAGCGGCGTGATCCTACCCACCGTGGAGCTCTCTCATCAACCACCACCATTCTCCAGAGTGGCGACTTGCACAAAAGCGGGATTTTGCCCTTTTCCCTAGGCTTCAATGCTGCCTTTTCTCATTCCTTTGCTCTTTGTCGACTTTGCCAATGCGTACAGTTGGCATTTTGAAGAGACGCCAAAACAGTGCGGCGATGTAACCGTTCAAATTTCAGGCAGCGATGGCAAGGGCCCGTACCGCATCCTTATCGTTCCCTATGGCTCTACTCCCTTTGCCAACAACACCGAAGTTCGGGTCATACAGAACAAGGAGTTTGCTTCGGACTCTGCAACTTCTATCACTTTCCAGCTCCCGTTCCCAGCAAACTCGCAGTATGTAGCTGTCGTGCGTAGCATTATCATTCTCTATGCCTTTTCGCTGAATTTTTTTTCTTTAGGTCAGTGACGCTACAGGTTTCGGAAGCGGCGGAACAAGTGTTGTCGGTAGTGTTGAGGATTCGGACGACTCTTCCTGTTATGACGCCTCCAAGACTGTTTCCCCCCAATTCAACTTCTCAATAGAGCCCGAAAATCAAGTTGTCCAATGCCAATCGATGCGGATATTCTGGTTCAACGACATCACAGAGTACGTATACTGGGTATCTTTGTAGCCAGTTTGACTGATGCTCCCGCCAGTCCCAGTTTCATCGGTATTATTCCAGGAGGAGAATCGTTCACGGTACCGGGCTCAGATAACCTTACTCAGGTGGCCAGTCAAGGGACTGGATTCAGCTGGACACCTAACATTCGCGGTGGTACAACCCTTCTACTAGTCGGCGGTGACAGTGGAGGAATTGGAACTGGCGGAAGTGTCCTCAATACTGTCAGTAATGGGATCAACAACGACGGTTCTTGTCTTAGCGATGACAGCCCGAGTTCTACCCCGGGAACCCCAGCTGGAGGCTCGTACGCGACCAGCACATCCGGTTCGGGAACGGGTAGTGGAAGTAGCGGCGGTTCCAGCAACACGGGTGCCATTGTCGGTGGAGTCGTAGGCGGCGTTGTTGCAATCCTCGCTGTTGTCCTCCTTCTCTTCTTCCTCCGACGTCGTTCTCGCCTTCACAGACAACAGGGCGAGAAGCCTGTTGACTTGTTACACGACGACGAGGGCGACGAACGATCTCCTAGGGATGCTGAGCTCCCGCAGTATTACGAGCCAGAACCATTCATTGTCCCTGATCCGACTGTGGCGTCTGATTCTGGTCGCGGTAGTAGCGACGGGCGGCCGATCAGTCAATTGTTATCCGATAGGAGTGGTACACCGGACGGGATGTCATCGGAGCTGGGAGGAAGGGACCCATGCGTACTCTCCGCCCAGTCAATATCATACAGCACGATGATGCCGGTCCCAGTGGACCTCCTCCGGCTGATGAGGAGGAGCCTGAAACCGTCGAGCTTCCTCCAGCGTATACAAATATCCGCAAGTAGGCGCATGATACCTCTTTTCCTTCTTCGCCATTAGCTTTCCCGACTACTACAATCACCTCAACCGCTCCGCATTTATTTTACTCCTGTTATCGAAAAAGCTTTTTCTCGATTCTAGATTACATCTCTTCGACTCTTAGGATGGACCATATACGTTACTTACGACGCAGCGCTCGCTCCTTTGATTCGGTATACGTTTTCGTTGTGACATCGTATAAACACCATTCGGTGTCCATGCATGCATGTACATTATTCATCACCATCATCATCTTGAATCCTGGGTTACATCTAAGTCGATGTCGTATTCCGCAGGTGTCTCCCAATAATGCCAGAACGACGGTCTTTTACCAGATTTAACAGTGCACATAATTTTGTGCCGCACCTTTCGGACCCGCAAAACGATGGAACCAATATTCTATATAAGGTACTGAACTGTTCGTTTCGTAGCACTGGTGCAGCGACGTCGACAGCTTGATGACCGCCTGATTACCGCGATTAGATAGTGCGCCTAACACAGCCACACAAGAAACATTGTTGCCGACGGCGGGCCGGCCCGCCCTTCCTTTACTTCCCCGATCATGTCAACCAACTTTCAGTGCTCATTCTCGTCCTTGTATCTGATCAACGTCTTTGAATGTTGAACATCCTCGCGCCGGTTCATGGCGGCATGCTCAACGCGAGACTACCAGGGCATCACCGACTGCCTTATCCTCCGAATCTGGATGAAGAACAATAATGACCCACACAGGCACAGAAAAAATGGAAGGCAGCTGAGCTCAGGGAATGGATGAATAGGCTGATGCGTCTCGGTTGTACATATGCTGACAAACGTGTTCCATCACCGAGCCACTATTTCGACTTTGCGTCGCCGGCTGGAGGCTGCCTTCCGCAGGCATTGATTACTTCCAAGCCTGCCGAACGAGCAAAGGACGGGTTTGTCCAAGTCTGGGTTACGTTTTACTTCTGTTCCCGATTTGGTAGAACAAAGTGGGGGAGATCCACGTGCCCGTGCTCTATAAAGTGGTGAACCTGAATTTCCAGGACTATCCTTCTGACTATCAAGACCCCCCTCCGCACCGAGTCTTGCTCTGCCTCTCTGTCGATTACATCTCGCTATCGACACATCTCTGCTCTATTTACACCATCCACCGTCCTTCTTGAAGGATATCGACCCCAATTTTAAAGCTGTTAAACTGTGGCGCTGACGCTTGTTCGTCGTTTCCTGCCTCTGACTGACATGGAAACCTTCCTAACGTCATGCCAGGAATATCATTCATCATGTTCCACACCTCCTCCATCAAGGCTTCGTTCCAGTACGTTGAGCCACTCGGTCTAACCCAGACCTGACTAAACGTCTCTGCAGGAAGTTGGGCAAGGCGACAGGATCTGGACGACCCTCTTCCCCGAAACTCTTGAACAGGATATCTTCTTCGTTTGGAAGGAGGAGCCCTGAACCTGTGGCTCTGCCAGTAACGGCAGCCACAATTCCCCCGCCACCACCATCCTCCCAGTCACCCGAGATCGCTTCCCCGTTCTCCTTCGAAGCTCAGCCCGACTATCTAGAAGCAGAGTTACTGCTCTTTCTCGCAGCCATCGGCACTGGAGACAACCCCGCGGCCTTCCGGGAAAGCTGCGAGCAGGAAATTGAGCAGTCGATTGAGGCTGTTCAAACTCTGTTTGTTTTCCCTCTTCCCCGAAATCTCCGGTGCTCACTGAATTTCAGGTCTCAGAACATGGAGGCCCAGCAACACCAGGCGCCGCCACCAATGGTGTCCGAGTCGACGGCTATGGTGGAGGACCGTCCACGACCCGCGATTCGCCCTATTCCTCGTCGAGCACGAGCTGCGGCCTCTATGCCAGCGCCGTCTCCATTCGCATTTAACGATATCCCGGACTATCGCCCGGATATCGTTTACCGAAGACCTACCACCCCGCCCCCCGACGCTGAACTTGAGTTCATGCCGGGGGCTGAGCTGCGCCATGAGCGCAATCTCATGGAAACCAAGGATCTGATGTTCGTCCCTTCGAGTTACTGCTTCCAAAATATAATCCTAATTGTTCATGTATAGCGAGCGGGAGAGGGCCAAGAACGCTGGGCAGTCGATTAACTCCCAAGGCTTGTTCTTGCCTGATCTGTACAACCGACTCGAGGCAGGAACGCGGGAAGCCACCGCTATGTAATTGTTCTCCTTCTTTGGTGTCAGCCCGATCTCTAATTTCATTATTTAGCATGAAGGACTGCGCCAGGTTGTCGGCGGCGCAAGGCGCGCCTCCCGCCGTCCATTCTCCCGCACCTGCATCGCCAGGTGCACTC
Source organism: Mucidula mucida (assembly GCA_015501055.1). Classification (NCBI taxonomy): domain Eukaryota; kingdom Fungi; phylum Basidiomycota; class Agaricomycetes; order Agaricales; family Physalacriaceae; genus Mucidula; species Mucidula mucida. The sequence goes on from JADNYV010000019.1 coordinate 388,489, forward strand.
CCTTCCTCCACCTCGCCTCAAACAACTTCTCAGCAACTCGCCAAAGACGGCGATCTCGCGGGTGTGGCTCAGGATTTGGGGCGCGAGGCTGCGCTGGCTGCGTTCGCCGCCATGCGAAAGGAGAAGACGAAGTTCTCGACTCGCATCGCCACCACCAAGGCACCTGTCTTCCAGTTCTCGGAAGAACGGTCGACATCTGGGATTTTCAAATCCTCGAACCCCATCTCGACAAGACCAAAGGCTGTACCTATGGATGAGGACAAGACCCAGGTGGAAGAGACCAAGGCTGCTGACGCCGCCATGGACTCCGCTCCTATTGGAGTTAAGGTGACCACGCCACCGGTAGAGGAGGCTGATATGGAAACAGCTGTCGAGTCTGCGGGGCCCGCTCATGTAGTCGCTCCCGAAGTTCCTACGGCTGGTACTATCGAGGCCATTGTGATGGCTGAACCCACACCCACCGTCGAGGAGGTATCTGTTCCAGTCATGGAACTTGAACCTCCGGTCTCTATTACAGTCGTCGAGCCAGCGCCATCATATTTCCAATCGTCGTCTCCGCTGTTCGACATTGCCGACATTTACGCCGACCTCGATCTTGCAGCATCATTCTGCCCGCCACTCCTTGCTGGACCCGACGACATCTTCGACCTCAGTGCATTTCCTGAGGCTCAGTTCGTTGATGATCTCCCTTCATGGGAGTCATTTGCTGGTCTCACTCCTGCTGTTTCTGTCCCGGCTGTGTCGCCCACTCCAGCTGCAGCTCCTTCTGCCTATACTGCTGATGATGAAGCAATGCTCGTCGACGACGAGTGGGCGATGGATGGAGTTTGGCCTTCGGGAGTCGCGATATCATATCACTATTCCGAGTTTGACATTGTAGTCGACACACCCGCGGACATGGCTGCAGCTGAGCGAGACAGGATTGCGTGGGTGAAGCAGTGCCGCGCCTCCGAGCCTGTGGCCATTGAGGCTGACGAGGAAGAGATTCCGGGGTTGAACCTGCCTCCGCCAACGTCTTCTCCGGCCTTTCGTTGCGCATCCTTCGAGTGGAAGAACCTGGATCTAGGACTCCCAGGATCAAGTCTTTACTCCCCACCCTCTCCCGGCAGCGATTCGGATAACAGTGATGGTGGGCCGCCGACACCGAAGGATGTGTACGATCCGTACGATCCAGAGGAGATTGCGCTGTACGGCGGATTCAATGATGGCCTCACGAAGTAAGTTTTCATGATTTTGAAAGAGCATTCAACTAATTCATTTCTTATAGGGTCTCTCCGTTGTTTGAGGATCCCTTCTCGACCGAGAAGGTGGATGCCTTGTTGGAGTACCTGGTGGGAGACATGGATCTCGGCGGCCCGCCGAGTCCTGGTTCGTTGGTGGACAGGAAGTCAGGTGCAAAGTACGTTGTTTTTCCATGATCTCAAAGACTTTTCAACTAACATGATTTGTTAGGGCTTCGACCCAAAAGCGCTACTCACCGTACGCCGGTCGTCGTCCAACTGCAGCTGATTTCTTTTAGATTTCTCTTTTTTTTGCTCTGTTCCGGACTTGTATCGCTATTGTGCTCTCGCGTTCTGTGTAATGTACTTGTATTGTGCTGTGTTTGTTGTCCTCCTGTTGTCTGCTCCGTTTGTATCTGCCTCGCTGTCTTAATGTTGTCTGTTCTGCTTGTATTTTTCCCGCCACTTTGCCCTCTTAGATACTTTTTCGTCACGTCGTTCTAGCGTGGCATTGTCAATGAAAGTTTCTGGGGGAGGTGTTCGGGTTTTTTTCTGTCCATGCGGTGTGATCATTTAAGCAAAATTTTCAATTTTGAGCAAGATTGTCTGTCTATGGTAAATTCTTGACTAAACTATTGCTAGGGGGTACATGATATAAACTATCAGCTGGAGATTGTTTACCATCTATGGAGTGTTTAGAATTGGGTCATAAACAATGAATTATTGACTGACCCAAAGCTTTCCGTATGCAAGTAGACATCCTTACACCTCCCAAACCCATCTGTGATAGCAAGTTGACGGTCCGCAACAGCATTGCGTACATCATAAAGCAACGAGTCTGGGCCACAGGCTATCGAAGAGCATCGTCAAAACCTATATACCGTTGAAATGAAGACACCCACCCGCAAAAGCGACTCGACCGTTGTTCACCTTACACGCCTCAAAGATCATGAGCGGCAAGTTCGGTCGACCCAGACAAAGTGTAGATCGCCTTCTTTCTCCGATACATCCTTTGTTTTCCTACTGCCGTCGCCCCCGGTAACATAGATTTGAACCTCAAGTATCTTATCGCCCAAAACCTGTTGAGCCGCAGCCAGGTCGTCATTCATCCATGCCATGCCCTCGGTATTCGTAACTGCAACGATGTATACGATTCGCTTGCAAACCATTCCGGCTTTATGTCCTTCGATGAGATCCAGGAGCAAGGGACAGTGAAGCTAGCGCCTATCACCATTACATAACCACCGCGCGTATGAATGAGGACGACGTACCACTACCACCCGCAATCAGGTAAACAGCATCAAAGTCTCTCAACGAGAACACCAGGCCGCCATATGGCCATCAACGAAGACGCGCGTCGACTTGGCCGTCTTCCCCGCGGCGATATTCGCCAGCTTGCGCGTAATGCCGCCCTTCACGCGCAACACCAAGTCGAGAGAATGGCGATCTTTTGTCGGTATGGAAGCAACCGTGAACGGGTGGGAGCTGAAAACGTGGGGTCCCAAGCCGAGGAAGCGGACGAAGACGTTTTGGCCTGGCGTCCACTTGAGTCGGTCCGGAATTTGGATGGAGACTTTGAGCATGTTGTCTGGGAGCGTTTCGAGGGTGGCGGGGAGGCCGAATCCGCTGTAATAGTGCGTTCGCACGACCCGGATGAGCCAGGAGGTGCCGTATGGTCCGAGGGTAGCCCAAAACTAGTCCCTATATATGAAGAGAGGTTGGGTTTGAAAACCTGCTGGTTCATAGAACGCACCACGAGGTTAGAGTAAAATCAACGTGTATGAAGAGGGCAGCCATGAAAATGCCGGACGCGCTAGGAAGGGTGTTAAAATCAAAGGCTTCAGGAAACTCTCAAGGTAAATGATCGTACATGAAATGAAGCCTGGCACGCTCTGTGAGTACAATATCAAAGAGCGCCCATATATCAGCTTACTTCTTAAAGACCTCGTAGTATCGATTCCGTAAGATACCCCATGATAGACCTACGAGGTATGTCTGAAACGATGTTAGTGGCATTTTCCACGATTTCGTGGGGTGAATTAGCAAACTTGAGGAATCAGAGCAGTCCAATAATATGACGACGTCTCGTATTCCTCTTGCATCATACCCATAGTTGTCATATTTGTAATGTAGGGGAAGGTGTGTACCAACGAGGTGATCCCTGTGTGTGTATAAGCTGAGCTCAATGCTCAAAAGTAAGAAACTTACACATAAAGACCGCAGACCACCGATGATAGGTCTGGATTTCTCATGCGACGTCCCTGCTAGTATCCCGATCCAATTGACTTTCGTAGCAAATACGCTGCAAAACTTATTAACGAAGAACGGGGACGGAAGAAACCATAACTTACATCATAAAAGGCTTGATTGCGATAGACATCCAACCAGCTCTCGTAGCGATTGGAGGACTGTGGCCCATGGTTTCATTAGGCCAGTAGTAGGGTCTCGCGGAGAGGAGCAGCGCTAGATGTATTGTAGGTTTCATTTGAATAACGGGGAAACAGAAACTAGTATTACCCATGAGGAAAGTGAAGATACCGCAGAGGGCGATGCCAACTCCAAGAGGCGGCGTGTACCAGTCGTGTTTGCGTACACGGAATTGACGAGCGGCTGCATATCGACAAGCAGCAACGATACGGTCGATACCGCCAGGTAGTCCACTTGAAGCGCTGCGCCGCTGTCTGAACGCCGAATCAGAAAAATGTCGTCCGAGAGGAAGAATAGCGCCCAAACCTTTTTGCCCTAATCTTAGAGATAACCTGAAAGAGCAGCATGATTGCGATATCAGTGCAGAAGAATGCTAGAGTTGTCTGGCCATAGTCCCAATCTGCTTGATACCACTGTGAACTGTCTGACCGCTCTCAAACATCATAACAATACTCACATCGTGCCATTTGCTCCTAAAGAGCTTGTTCTCTGCGTCAGTCAACGTCTCTTTCGGCCCTCCCGTCTCTCTGGACGAATGCCAAAGCACAGGATGCGTGAGCCAGATTAGTCCCATCTTGACCAATCTTGAAGCTTAAAGTGGCAGACGGAGCACAAAAGATGGGGGGTGTAAAATGAGATTTAAATTCCAGGCGCAAGATCTCCAGGAAAGTTCTATGTAAGGAACTAAACCGTGCGAGCATCCCCATTCCAACAGCCACAATGGATACAGCTGCCAGGGCCAGGCGCCAAGTAGCATCTAAACCACGCATCGTAACTGAACTGGTTTGTCCAACGGCAGTACGTTTCGAGATAGAGCTTTGAGAAAATCGATGGCCTATATTCGAGAACCGCATTGTAAATGTGGCTGAGGGAGACCTGAAGCGTCGCCAGCGGTTTACAGTAGACATTGATTCTAGCAGTAGAGAAAATCTATTTGGTGTGCCGTCTTGAAGTGAGTCGCCCGATCGAAGTGGTTGCAATCCGGTAATACGGCGTGCAGCATGTGAACGGTGTCGGGGGGGGGGGGGGGGAGGTCTTGAAGAACGAGCAGGCGGCCAGAGGACCGACGAGGAACGGGGGTGAAAAGTCTAGACAAGCAAAATCGGATACGTTGACAGTAAGAATGGCGGTCAGCAATGAGCAGATGACGAGAACACCTTGACATACATAGATGGCGGCGAGGCGTGTACGGAAAGTACGACAAGCAGAGCGAGCAATGAGGATGCCGCGAGAAAGGTAAACGTTTGAGAATCTGTTTGACGCTAAATTCGAGCTCGCTGATAGTCCTATACTCTTTTGCGAAGCAGGAAGGAGATTGATGCGTGCAGGAATATGAGGAGGGAGGACGAGAAGGACGTAGAATAGGTGAGAGCGACGAGATCGAGGGAGGGAAGGTAGTTGTTTGGCTTCCGGTGAGCTTTATATACGTTTCGGTGTGCCTGACTGATGAGGCAATTTTGCATGGCTAAATTGCCGCAATTGATTCCGCTAGACCTTGCCCGGTGATCCGAGCGTGTAGTTCAACTGCCCTTCAACTTTGGCTAGCTAGCTATTATGTTCATCTGGACTCTACTCTTTATGACACTCCCAGCAGGCCGTCACGTTTCGGAGGCCGAACACGACGCACAAGTGGAAAGAGAAAACCATGCATCGCTCTCTTCTTCTCAAAAAGTAGAATTGTGCATCATTTGGTCTGACTAGGGAGGCTAAAAGAAACCTAATTTCGGGGACGAATTTCTGAAGGCCGATCTACCACCACTACTTACTTACGGTTTCAGTTAAGGCAAGGACTTATCGATGATCACCGACAGCCACCGCGATTCTTGTTGATGGTGAAGTATTCATTGATATGTGTACACTGCATTGTGTTACGACTACCCTACCAACTGAAGAGATATTCCGGGACACAATTCACCAAGTCTTGGAACCAGGTTCTCTGTCCAACCACCATGCCTCCTCCGACTCTGGTTCACAGCGAGTTTTTTCGCTCCCGTAAACCCAGCCAACATCACGCAAATCTCCTCCGCAGCTTCAGCTGTCATCTCAAACTGGTAATCTGGTGTGCAGTGCAACATGCGGATGTGCGATATATCCAGCCCCGCTGGAAAGATGTCCCCACCGCTAAGCTCACAAAGTGGGAAGCAGAAAGACGAGATGGTGGGTCGCCGAGACACTAGGGTCAACAGTTCGCGGGTGAGCGCGCACCCCACCGAGATCTGCCCAGGCGACAGCGCATTTCCGAAAGTGACCGGCACCATTGCAGAGCAGCTTCTGGCATTGACTGTGGTTGCACTGGACAACGCCGATGCGTTGGAGAGCCAAAGGATAAGGTACTCTAATGGGGCGGATATCGTTGTAACATTCGGTAACGCATTATCCTCCAAATGGTAATTGAAACCACCAGCGCCAGCCTCCATATCGCTCACAATCAACACGTTTTCCAAGGTTGGGTGTCGCGATAGGAACGTGCCCAAGGCAAAGCAGGCCTTCGATGTACTGTAAGCGCGAAGTCTGAGGTGAAGAAGGTGTGGGAGGTGGATGGACAGGTGATACGGGGCCAGAATATTGCCGTCAATCTCCAGTATCTGCACCTGCGATTGATGCAACGAAGCAATCGTCCAATCCTTCAATGGCGGACTGACGAGCACCCGACATTCTCGCAATGAAACGGAATGCAGGTTTGAGAGGGGCGCACCCGTGAATGGGGCAGCATCGGCCGGTATGGTGATATCGCCACCGACAGTCCAGGTCAAGCCACTCGATTTTGGTACGATGGTCTGCAGCCCTTCCAGGACACGACATACAGCTCTATACTGCTCCTCCTTTACCTCATCTGATAAAGGAATCTCCACGTCTCCAGAGTATAGCGCACCAACCGTCGGTAGAGTCAAACGCATACTGACGAGCTCCGGGGCAGTGCGCAGGTACTTCTGTAGCTGGTCCGCCTCCTCAAGAAACCTCGTGGTTGTAAACGACACGGCTATGGACCATACCGGCTGTCTGACAAGGATGGCAAGTCGAAGGGCGGATAATGTGCAAAACGGATGCCGCTGGGTTCGTACTGCAAGTGAGGTACCCGCTGGGTATGGCGTATGATCAAAAGTGTAATGGGATGAGAGGAAGGCGCGACCCGTAGCCATAAGATGAAGGACTCCGGCTCCGTGTACCAGGGAGAAGTAGAAGGTAAAGGTCAAGATGTTGAATTTTCTCGAGACGCAGCCGAGGGGAATGAGGTCTTCTAGATCTAGGTTGCCTAGGATAAGGTATACCAGCTCGTTGGGAAGATCATCAATTGTTTTGGTATGAGACTGCATCCAAATGTCACTGGGAGCAGAGAGGATCATGGTGGAGGCTTGCAAAGCAGAGGACATCAAATTACTTTGTATTGTCCCGGCAACTGCCGAGACAAGCCCAGTCCTTTGACTCTAAGGTCTCCCTCTGCTCCGTCCAAAGACAAGACAGTTCGTATTGTACCTCGAAGGGCGATGAACCACAAATACAGCATTTATGACCGAAGGTGGTAAGTGAGTATATTATTGTTAGTGAGTTTGCCGAAGGCAAGAAATTGGGGATACCTACAATGCGAACGAGGTGCCGCTCAAGTCCCGCCGAATACGACAATAGTAGACTCATCTCCGATGTCTGTATTCGAAGAGATAAGGCCTCAGCAATTACTCAGCCCGACCGATTTTCGTACACATCTTTGGTTGAACCGCCTTGCTACGCCGCTCCGAAAGATGTGGATGTACCTCCTCAACCAACTAAGACTTTCCTTTCAGTTTTAGGAGCCGCCGGTATCTAACACAGTGCCTCCACCACCTATAATCGACATTACTATCTTCAGCGCTGCCACAATGGACAAACTTCAAAGTGGTTGATCAAACTGAGTCTGTAAATGCATTCATCGTTCCCCCTGCAATATAGATCAGCTGATTTTGCAGCCTCAAAGAATTCTACCATTACTTGTGCGGCACAACCTTCCAGAGATTGCTGTTGGACGGCGACACATCAACGTGACTCCTCCGTCTTATGGTCGATGCGACCTTTCCGAAATGATTTCAGGTTGTTTGTAAGCTGGTTTGTCGGTGTACGAAGGAACGCCTGTGCTCAGTTCCAAACGAGGGTATAGTGCCTCGAAGCGTTCGTGGCGCGCGCGAGAAAAGGGGAGAAGTACGTTGTAAGGCCTGCCGAGATTTCAGACTATCATCAGCAGCATGATGTGTCGCCTGGCTTCAGATAAAATGTAGAGACTGGACAGACTTGAGCTAGTCTACTGCTGGAATTAGTCCAGGAAGTCGGGCCGAAAATGGCCGACGCCGCCTTTGTTTGGCCATTGTTTACGTCCTACGCCGATACGTGTCTCCTTCCGTGTCTGCAACTTGTCCAGTGACACCCAGCTCTTATTTTCGTGTCTGCGACACCCTACTTTATCTGAGAAGACACGGCCAACATGTTAGGCGTCGAGGACATCGAGGAAAACGACGGTGAGCACGGCGTGCGGCGTTGGGGACAGACCTCTGATCGCTGCTGTAGGCGTCCGACTATCGTGGAATGTATGGCCTTCCTCGCGCATAGAGGCGACCCGCACGGTGGTACCCATATCCGCCCTTTACACGCCTCTTAAAGTCCGCGAAGACCTACCGCCAGTTGTGTACGAGCCAGTTGCCTGCAAAGCGCCTTGTCGAGCAATCTTGAATCCTTTCTGGTATGTTCAATGATTACCATCCCGAAATGCCCGCCAAGCGTTTTCCAGTTCCATAGATGTCCGAGGAAAAATGTGGATTTGTCCCTTCTGTCTGTCGCGCAACGCCTTCCCTCCCCACTATAAAGACATCTCCCATTCCAACCTCCCGCCCGAACTCTTGCCAAAATATTCCACTATTGAGTACACCCTCGCTCGCATGACACAGCGCCCCATCTTCCTTTTTGTCGTTGATACTTGCTTGGACGAGGAAGACCTTAAAGCTCTACGCGATGCGATTGTCGTTAGCTTGAGTTTGATTCCGCCTTACGCGCTTGTCGGTCTGATCACCTTTGGTACTATGGTCAGTCTCATTCACATAGTCTACTGTACAGTGCCTGATTTTACCTCCAGACGCAAGTCCACGAAATTGGATACGCAGAATGCAGTAAATCTTATGTTTTCCGCGGCGGCAAGGATTACTCCCCAAAGCAAATTCAGGATATGCTTGGTCTTAGTTCTCAGAACCGTGCCGCACCGCGGCCTGGACAGCCTATGCCTCCCCAGACATTCGGCGCCGCGCGTTTCCTTCTTCCCGTCGAAGAGTGTGAGTTCCAGCTGACTGGCATCCTGGAATCCTTGACTCGTGATCCTTGGCCTGTCGCTAATGACAAGCGTGCCTTGCGTTGTACTGGTGTTGCCCTCACCGTCGCAGTGGGACTATTAGAGGTACCTACTCTCCACTCAGCACTTCATCGACTAACCTAAAATTTAGGCGACTTTCCCGAATACTGGAGCTCGCATTATGGTCTTTGCTGGTGGTCCTGCTACTGAAGGCCCAGGAATGGTTGTTAGCAACGAGTTGAAGGAACCCATTCGATCACACCACGACATAGAGCGCGACAGCGTTAAGCACTTTAAGCGAGCTACCAAGTTCTACGAAGAACTCGCCAAACGTGTTTCTAACAACGGTCATGCCGTCGATCTATTCGCCGGATGCCTTGACCAAGTCGGTCTCTTGGAAATGAAGTCATTACCCAATTCCACCAATGGTGTTATCGTATTGTCCGACGGTTTCGCGACTTCCATTTTCAAGCAAAGTTTCCTTCGAATCTTTTCCAAGGACGAGGCTGGACAACTTCAGATGGGTTTCAACGCCACTTTTGACGTCCAGGTGAGTTTGCAATTTATTGTCAGAAGTTATGCTCATCTGTCGCGGCAGACGACGAAAGAGCTCAAAGTGTCTGGTCTTATTGGGCATGCTATCTCTGCTGGCAAAAAGTCTGGATGCGTCGGTGAAACAGAAATTGGCATAGGTCAAACATCAGCATGGAAGATCAACACCCTAACACCGCACACGTCGACCGCCGTCTATTTCGAGGTTGTCACTCCTGCTGGCCAGCCTTTGCAGCCTGGCTCGCGCGGTCTGATTCAATTTGTGACACACTACCAGCATGCGTCAGGTCAACAACGATTACGCGTGACGACCATTGCGAGAGCATTTGCTGAAGCCGGTTCACCGAACATAGCCGCTGCTTTCGACCAGGAGACAGCTGCTGTCCTCATGGCCAGAATAGCGGTCTTCAAAGCGGAGGTCGATGATGGACCCGATGTCCTGCGATGGCTTGACCGCATGCTTATTCGTCTTTGCCAGAAGTTCGCTGACTATCGCAAAGAAGATCCTGCGAGTTTCCGTCTTGGAGACAATTTCAGCATCTATCCTCAATTCATGTTCCATCTGCGCAGAAGTCAGTTCTTACAGGTCTTCAATAACAGTCCGGACGAGACCGCGTTCTATAGGTATTGTCGATTTGTATCTGAGCGCTCGTCAAGTTAACCTTTCCTTGTTAGACACATACTAAACGAAGAGGATGTTGACAACTCTCTCATCATGATACAACCGACATTAATGTCATATACCTTTGATACTCCGCCGCACCCAGTTCTTCTTGACAGTGTGTCCATCAAGCCCGACGTTATACTACTCATGGACACCTTTTTCCACATCCTCATCTTCCACGGAGAGCTCGTCGCTCAATGGCGAAAGGCCGGTTACCAGGACCAGGAGGGTTACGAGAACCTAAAGGAGCTTTTGGAGACACCCGTCCAAGATGCTCAGGTATGCAACATACATTGAATCCGCATGCAACGAGTTTCATGTGTTCTTGTAGGACCTCCTGACAGACCGCTTCCCCATCCCTCGATACATCGTTTGTGACCAAGGAGGAAGTCAGGCTCGATTCTTGCTGTCGAAGCTCAACCCGTCAACGACGCATATGTCGCAGTCGATGTATGGCACACCAGGTGCTGCTGGTCAAGCCATCTTCACGGATGATGTCAGCTTGCAGGTCTTCATGGAGCATTTGAAGCGTCTTGTAAGCGTATTTATGCTTGATCTAGATTCGTATTCTTACATTCCTCCAGGCGGTCGGAGCGCAAACAAATTAGGTTGTTCATTAGATGCATTCGTGTTTTTATTTCTTTCAAAAGCTGTTTGTACGCTTACCCTACTCAATGGTGAACGTGTTTTCTCTGTGGATTGTACTACCATGCTGTGTGCGGTCAAGATAGATAGTTGTCTGGATCGCTCGAAAACGTTTGTTCGTGAAAATGCGGAGGATGCTTCGCGGGGTAGCTATGACGTTGATCTAGATGTAACCCGGCAAATCGATGGCAAGCCTGGGCAAGTTCTTGGACAACAACTCTCACCTGCGGTCGTCGCCATCTTTCGGAACGGTGCTCTGGACGGTGGGTTTTTCCTGGTATAAATGATGCTGCGTTTTACGTTTAAGGCTTCAGAATACACACTACACCAACCACTACTGAGATACTCAGAACACCACTACTACTATGCTGCCCACACTGGCACGTCGCGTGGCTATGAATGCAGGCCACAGTGGTCCGGGCATGTTTACGGGGAGTTCCCCTGCCATGCGCGCTGCGATGAACGCGGGCAAACAGAAGGTCTGCTTTCAACTTTTTGGACAGTGGGGCCGTCTTATTGATTGGGCCGCACGCACAGCTTTCTGCCTCGGTCGTGTCGTCAGCGATGACTGCGGCGGTGTCGGCGATTGCTACGGGCGTGGCGATTACTGGCATTGCGCTGTCTATGGATAACGAGGAGGCTGTGGCCAAGTACGCTGTACCGGGGGACGAGTATTGGGTCTCGTTTTGCCTGTGTTGAGGAGGAGAGGCTGCTTGGAGGATGCCACATCCTGCGAATTAACACCCACCAATCTACGCCATGATGTTATTTTAATGTGTACTTTTTGTTTGTATTACCAACGTTGTACTGTACTTATATCAATCGACGCCATATTGTCCAAACAGTGTTGAAAAATGGACAGTTGTGGGCACGAAGATCTGTTCAGGCAACGGACGTCTGTAATGAGCGCAGATACATCGAATCGCCGTAGAATTGCGGGAATATAGTGTGACAGATCGCGTCAAGTTCTCGTCACACTCGCGTGTTCATCTTTCTTTCCGACATCAGCCTTGAACTTGCCCAAATCGTCAACGATATATATATGAAAAGGCAAGCAATCTCTGTATACTACTATGTACAAACAGTTAACCAATAGATAAGAAGGTTCATCAAGAACAGCAGCCTCAATCAAGCACGAGAAACGTATACTTACTACTAGATCTGTCCAGGGAACTCTTTGTCTATATGAGAACGGCCGGGCGTGCAAGCACGTCTATACCGATTTTTTTCTGTGATAGGGGAAACTGGGTTCCCCTCGTAGTGCTCTGGGTATGCGTTTGGGCGAGTCTCAAGTCCGCCCTCGTGCTGCGCGACGTCGCGGACGCGACATGACACCGTAGGCGGCCGTCAAGCCGTCGAGCAAGCGAAGGAGCGCGTTGCTTTGCTTCCTGAAGTCTTTCGGGGCTGGCTCTGGGCTCTGCCTGCTGCCGGATCCTGACAATGCGATCTGCTGCCTCCTCAGAATATTCAACACGCCTCGCTTTTCGCACCCGTCGTCGTCAAATGGGAACGGGAAAGACTTGACGGAGGCGATGAATCCTTTTATGCTCTTTCGCCAGCTTTCCGGGGTGATGCGAGTTCTCCAATCCATCACTTCACAGGCCGCCACTTCGAAACGACCAGGAACTTGCGGTTCTTGAAACCCAAAGCGCGAGCCCTAAAGGATGACAAGTTAGGATATATTTGCACGCAATCCGAATATCCACTGACCAGTTATCGCAGATCGTTAGATTGAATTCGTCGCGCGAATACTTCAATCCAAGCAGAAACGCGATTACTACCACGCGGCGAATGACGGCGACGGCGTTTCTTTGCTGTTCAAGATCGTGGCTCACAAATTGTTGTCCGTCGAGGCGCAGGTCCTTGAAGATCCTCTGGAGGTAGACCATGGCGTGCACCAAAGCGATTGGGTCGTTGCCCAGGATGTCGATGATTTGTTCCACAGCGATGAGCGCCTTGTTGTAGGTATACGAATCGACGAAAGACCTTGGATCCATGTCAGTTAAAGTCCCATAATTCATCTCCAAATGAGCTCACCAGAAGATTTTAGGAGGGTCGCTGACGGCCGTCACCAAAAATTGCAAAACAACCCACTTCGCCAGTGCCGCCGCGACGCTGGGGGATTGCGAGGATGCTGATGTCACACTCTCCGCCGTCTTTCGAATCGTATCGCGCGCCAGAACCACGCCGCCTTTCTTCTTCTCCTCGTTCAGCACCTTCTTCAAATATTCGGGATTCGCGTCGCTCGCTCGCATGAGCTGCTGCATCAGCGGCATGTCAGGCTCCATCCGCTGGATATCCACCAGCGTCGGCGGCGCGGGGAACATCGCCATATCATCGCTCGGCTTGGGGGGTGTGCGCGTAGCTTCCGCTGGTACTGGTTCTGGTTGGGCGTTCATCCATGTTCCTTTAATCACGGTTTTGGGATTTACCCCGAGGAAAGTACGCGAAGTGGTGATGCCACTGAGGCCCTTGTGCGCGTTGACAGCGCGTGCAAGCATGGCCTGGTCGACGTCGCTCGCCCTCATCATTTGCTCGAGCGGGGTGAGGTCGGGTTCCATGCGCTGGATGTCGGCGAGCGTAGGCGGTTGGGGGAAGCCGTCGAGTTCGGGGACTGTGCTGGGAGCGCTGAATACTGGCCAGGGCGGGGCCGTGTTCTCGAGATACGTGAAAATGGGTCTTCGGATGAAGCGGCCACTTGACGCTGGTTTCGCGTCGAAGCGCCGGCTACCTGTCTTATTTCCTGGTCCTTGTTGATGCCCCGCTGGGGCGACTGGAACCACATCGTCATCGTCTTCCTCGATAAGTGGCCATGGGTGCTTGGGGAAAGGCTCCGATGGAGTCTTGGGCAGGGCCGACTCGCGAGACGAGGAGATATTTCCTCTGAAGCCTCCCTCTGGGATAGGCAGCCTCGAAGCACGACCAGATCGCTTATAAGCTCTACGGTATGGGTGGGGCATTGCGATTGGTATTGCAAAGAGGTTTGAAGACTGCTGGTCGTGGTATGAGGTAGAATGTGGTATTTGGCCTGTTGTGACGTGACACTGACTCTTTATTGCTGTTACCCTTAGCGACAGTGTGGTCGGTGGCACCAAAAGACAAAGGGCTTGCAGTTTGTAATATCGAAAACATGCGTAAACACACCATTTTCTGCTCATTGTGTGAAGATGCGCTGCATTGACGCGTTGCTAGGCTTTCTCTCTCAGCTTCTTGGACTTTTTGAACGCTCTTTTGACTGTGTGTGGCGCAACAAATATCTCTTCCAGATTTGGGAATTTATTTTCTGTTTTGGGAAATCAAGACCCCTAATGAGGACCGCTAACTTTGTAGCGACAAGAATGCTCGGAGCTGGACAAAAGTTTCTGTCCATTGCTATTGTCCGCTGCGAGCTTCGGACATCAAAGGCCTTTGATATCCAGAAATGGAGCGCGCATTTGACCAGATCGGATCGGGTCATTCAACGCGTCTAGTTTGGGTGGTGCATTGTCCAGGCGACTATATAAGAAACATCACATCTTGCGAGAACCCTCCCACAACCACTCGAACCGCGCCATCAACGCCTGCAGTCTAGAACTTTCCCGGTCGTCACACACATTCAACGCCAACCATGTGCACAACCGTTCGCACCATCACCACTTGCTGCGTCACCGAGAAATCTTATTCTTTCCCGCGCGCGTACGAGCAGCTATGCGCGGACCGCAAGGCTAATCCTCGCGCTCCGTGTCCCAATAAACGCGAAGTGCGCGATGAAGCAAAGACCACCAAGTGCACAACCCTTTCGCATGTGTATCTTTGTCCAGAAATCACACCCAGGCCGTGAGTAGCTGTCCACCTTGTACTAGCGATTCCCATGCTTGACACCTTGCGCGTAGATTCTGGTAATCATCTTCCCCTTGACGACGAATGGCCGCTATTATTCCCACCCATTGCATCCCACAAACGTTTCTTAGACTCTGAATGATTATGATGGATATCTTACTTCTTGCTTTTCTGACACTGGAATCTGAGAGCCAAGAACGAGAGCTATAAGACTTCTCAAATATTTATTGCAATTGAGTCTCTTGCCCTCGTGGCGATATGTTCATTGTGCATATCCCGCGGTGGATCTACCGACCGTTGGGTCAAAGCGTAGACTGCAAAGACGAACCTAGCTCGTTATTGATTTACGTTGATTGCTGAAACGGAGTCAACTCGCACTTGACCTCCAGCTCAGAATGCCGCTTCAAGTGGTCGAACGCCACCATCCGAGTAATATCGGGGATGTCTACACAGAGGAGCGTTAATATCTCTGAGTCAATATCGCAGGTTTTGAATAGAATAGTCACCGTATTGGATACAGTAATGTCGCGCAGTAGAGGTGCTCAAGTAGAAGTCACTGGATAAGTAGCTCTTGAAGAGCTTGGGCTATAGAAATACATTGTGGCGATTCCGAATCATTCGAAAACCATTCGAGTCTCTTTGTGACGTTGGACGATCCGGAGGATTTTCGAGGCTAGTGTTGACAAGAAGGCGAAACGCAGAATTCCAGCAGTGTCAATCTTCAATGGTGAGGCTAGTCAGTCGGCATTTGGAACGGTGGCTGAAGGCATAATTATGAGGTTCAGCCGTGGCAGTGGAAGAACTGGGAGCTATCATTTGAAGATGGGTGAGGGAGGACAGTGTTAGTTGTATATACGAGTAAAACCAAGTCACTGGGGCACCTGGATGAATTATGTTCAACTGTCTTTCCCGTCAGGGACCTATACAGCTTACTTTGGACTATTGTTGAACGCCTGTACCCTTGGCCCATGTACATAGTACATGGCATGTTCTCACCGTAGCACCACTTTTAGAACTGCCGAATGAGTACACACCCAAAGCCCAGATCTCGTTTGGAATATCATTTATTTTGAGGCCATGTCACCGAAATCGCTGCGCCGGAGAGGTTTCTACGGCACTTGCCAAACAGATTAGACTCCGATCAGCTCCCATCGATAATATTTACAGGCAAGTCTTTGCCTTCCTACAGTACATAAGTGCGACCGACTCCTCGTTTATCTGGCACAGGAAGGCTAAGGGACGATGTGGCAATGAAGCCTGCCGTTTTCTTGTTAATGCTCATGGTGTGGTTCCTCCACCGCCACCATCTACTCAGCCACCCACTCATGGATAATAAGTACTGTGGCGTCTCATCTTCACCGTGATTGGAGAACATTGCAGGGTATGCCCCCCAAAATTACTGCCTTACAGCTTCAGCCTGACAAGAGGACATCACCCCTCGTCGCGCATTTCGCGAGTTATTTTTGAAATCTTCGTGGCAGGCGAATTACGGGCAGAGCTTCCTACGCAATGCGTCCCATAAATTGATTCTACCGGATAGTAATCTTGGAAGCACGCTGATATGTCCAGCTCAGCAAAGTGTACGGCGCGTTTGTCGTTATATTGCTCACCTTGACATCGAAGACGGTATTCAAGTTTCCGAGTCTACGTCTGTTGTGCCTCTCTCCCCGCTGCCCCCCAATACTCCCCTGCCCGTACCGTCAGCCTGCGAAACTGCGACTGCCTGTGGATTCTGTCCTTGTCAGACTAATCACGTCCTTACCGCCATGCAAACACGAGATATCGACCTTTATGGTGCTGCGTCTTCGGATTCATATGCCTTTTCGTCAGTGACTTTACTGTGATCTCACACCAGCTTTCAACCTCGATTTTCTTCTTTCGCGTCACCCAATCATCACTTGCTTATCGGTTCGCAGCCCCAGATTCAAGGGAGCCGCATCTCTAATAGATAATGCGCTACCCAATTTCGCATGTTTGCATGGTCGCAGGACTCTGTCATTCATTCGGTTACCGTTATCATACACCGTCGCCTCATCGGCATGTTTCATGATGTGAACCGGGGCGCATGCGCCGCGCTGGCCAAGGAAACGTTCGCACTTGTTGCCAATCTCACAGATCGAACCTTGCGCTGTGGCAACTCATGTTAGTTTCTTCCGTACCGACCAGGTTCCCTCCCGTATTTGATACCTACATATTAGAAACGCAAAGTTGATTTAGAGCACACCGTGGCGGCGTTGCTGCTGTTTAAGGGCGCAAGAATTCTTCAAGTGGATACACAGACTCAAGCTCACGAAACAGTGTCGTCTGTTGGATTGCTCTAGTATAGAGCTGAACATGCGATGGCAAACTTTCTAGTATGTGTTTCCTCGACTTGTATGACGATGCGTGAGGTAGCGTGAAAATACAAGTACAGTGCCAGAGCGTAACGGAACGTCCATAAATGTGGCGACGATATGTAACATAATCCGGTGAGCTTTAGAAGCAACATGGTATGGGAATGATGTAGCAGCATCCACCATTCTTGAGCTTAGGTCAGATACCGAGAATATGGTTCATTTATCGAGTACTTACCGGGCATGGGATGCAACCGCCGCGAAGGCGCATGGCCTCCGCCTCTTTCTTCGCAGGCGCCTCTGATACAGCCATTGTAGGTGTTGGTGCAGGCTGCGCCGCCGGAGTTGTCCTAGCGGGGGAGGTAGGTGGGTATGAGGGCGTTGTGCTGTTCGTGGAAGGCATTGGGATTTGGGCGGAGTCTCGTCGAGACTTGCGCCTTTATGCATCCGCACCGTCGATGACATCACCGCAGTCATGCGTCATATGACATAACCCCGGCGCGACACTTGGCCTTATCGTCTTTCCATCATGGCACCCACTGAATACTCTCTTCGATTGCAGAAAGGTAGGTAAATACGACTGAATATATGCACGCCACTCATGTCCCTTTAGGAATTACTGGAGGCTTTGCGCCGCCCACGCCGAACGCCATCATCACGCTCACGCGTCCTCTCAACCAGAATACTCTCAATATCACATCCGCCGTGCGCGAGATCGGAACCAAGGGTCTCGCCGCTGCAGTGCCCAAGAGCATTCCTCATCCCGAAGAGCTCGCCGATGAACTCCACTCCATCCTGAAGGATCTCCCGACTGAACAGCCTCCCGGCAGTCAAGACATTTACGGGTTGGATACTAGCATCGCTTGGGGAAGCGATGATCTTATGTGGTACAATGGTGGGCCACAAGGCTGCGGCGGAGGCGTAAGCTTTGTCCAGGTCTCTGATGAGCAGAAGGCAAAGTTTAAGAGAGCTGTCGAGATCGTTGAACAGTTGGTTGGAGAAGCGCAATGATCTCTGTATCTCTAAGTAGAATTTGTTTGTACTATAGTTGTTTCTATGTCTGCTAGGTCTATATGAGTTGTCTTGGACGTGCCCGCTACGCCACTCAGAGTCAAAGGACTGGGCTTGCCTCGGCAGTTGCCGGGCCAATAACAGTAATTTGATTTCTTCTTCTTTGCAAGCCTCCACTCTGCTTTCAGCGACATTTGCATGCAGTCTCATACCAAAACGATTAACGATCTTCCCAACGAGCTGGTGTACCTTATCCTAGGCAACCTAGCTCTAGAAGACCTCATTCCCCTCGGCTGCGTCTCGCGAAAATTCAACATTTTGGCCTTTACCTCTTACTTCTCTTTGGTGCATGGCTCTGGAGTCCTTCACCTCTTGACTACCAGTCACACCCTCTTCTCAACCCATTACACTTTCGACAATACGCCGTACACACCGGGCACCTCACTTATGGGCCGAACCCAGAGACATCCGTTCTGCACATTATCTGCCCTTCGCCTTGCCGTCCTTGTCAGACAACCGGTATATTCCGTAGGCGCGTCGTTCACAATGGCGAGGTTTCTTGAAGAGGCGGACCACCTACAAAAGTATCTCCGCACTGCCCCGGAACTCGTCAGTATCCAGTTGACTCTACCGACGGTTGGTGCGCCATATTACGGAGACGCCCGGGGTTTTCGTCTAGATGAGCTCAAGGAGGAGCAGTATGGAGCTTTATGTCGTGTCCTGGAAGCGTTGCAGTTCGTCAGACCAAGAGCGAGTGGCTTAACTTGGATTGTCAGTGGCAATTTCACCTTATCGGATGACGCTGCCCCATTCACGGGTGTCCCCCTCTCAAACGTGCATTCCGTTTCATTGCGAGAATGTCGGGTGCTCGTCAGTCCGCCATTGAAGGATTGGACAATTGCGTCGTTGCATCAATCGCAGGTGCAGATATTGGAGATTGACGGCAGTATTCTGGCCCCGTATCACCAGTCCATTCACCTCCCACACCTTCTCAACCTCAAAATCCACGCTTACACTGGTACCACGACGGCCTGCTTTTCGTTGGGCACGTTCCTATCGCGACACCCGAGCTTGGAAAACGTGTTGATCGTGAGCGACATAAAGGCCGGCGCTGGCGGTTTCAATTATCATTTGGAGGATAACGCGTTACCGAATGTTACAACGATATCCGCCCCATTAGAGTACCTTACCCTGTGGCTCTCCAAGGCATCGGTGTTGTCCAGTGTAACCACAGTCAATGCCAGAAGCTGCTCTACAATGGTACCGGTCACTTTCGGAAATGCGCGGTCGCCTGAGCAGATCTCGGTGGTGTGCGCGCTCATCCGCGAACTGCTGACTTTTATGTCTAGGCGACCCACCATCTCGTCTTTCTGCTTCCCACTTTGTGAGCTCCGCGGTGGGGATATCTTTCCAGCGGGGCTGGATATATCGCACATCCGCACGTTGCATTGCACACCAGAATACATGTTTGAGATGACGGCTGGCGTGGCGGAGGAGATTTGCGCGATGTTGGCTGGGTTCACGGGAGCGGAAAAACTTGTTGTGAACCAGAATTGGAGGAGCCATGGTGGTTGGACTAAGAACCTGGTTCCAAGACTTGGTGAATTGTGTCCTGGCATATCTCTTGAGTTAATAGGGTAGTCGTAACAAAATGCAGTGTATACATATCAATGAAATCTTTCACCATCAACAACAATCGCGCTGGCTGTCGGTGATCAGGCGGCTCACCGCCTTGTCCGGACCATCACGCAGCGCGCACTGCCACTGAAACTAGGATTGCAACCATTGATTAAGCCTCATACATCTCTAAAAACACGTCTACATAGAATGGTGGATATTGACGCTGACCTCGCAGACTCTGGCGGCGTGCCAGACCGCATTAGCGAGATCATTGCGAACCAGCTCTATCTCGGCAAGTACGTCCCTTCTTCCTTCCTTCCTTCAAGTTAGCTAACGATCATATACTTCTAGCATGTGGGAGGCGCAATCGAGTGTACTGCGCCAGAAGCACGGCATAACGCATGTGCTCAGTGTACTCGAGGAGGACATGAGCTCTGACTCGGAACGACACCTCATCGTGAAGGTCAAGGATAATGAAAGCGCTGATCTCATATCCCACTTTCCCGCTACGTGCGAGTTTATCGACGCCGCGCTGACCACGGGCGGGCGCGTCTTCGTACATTGTGCGCTCGGCCTCTCGCGGAGCCCGACTGTCATTGCCGCGTACCGTAGGTTCAGTATTGTGTTTTCTCTTTGATAACTTAATGTAAGTTTGCCCACAGTGATACGGAAACGTGGGCTATCAGTTGAAGAGGCTCTTGCGCTCATCCGGAAATGTCAGTGCTTTATCAATATATGTCTGTCAACTTTGGCTGACGAAACTTTCATCTTAGCACGCGAATTGATCATGCCCAATGACGGGTTCTTGAGACAGTTGAACGAGTACGCGATGCAACAGCGTACGCCTTGGTCGACATTTCAAGGCCGCGCGAGGAGATATCTCTCCTTGGGTTGACCATTGCTTACACAGCGTAGAGTGTAGATCGTCCGTATTATGGAATAGCTCGTATTCATGCGAGACCTTGATGGAGAAACAGTCGTAAAACGATTAGACCGGAGGTACTATAATGCCTGCAACTTGAAGTAAAATGTTCAGGTTTGTTATCTACACAGATTGTTGTACAGTATATAAGTTTCCAACAGGCCTACTGCTTTGCTTCAAGGATCATCACTGTACGGACCCCAAGGCCTGTCCTCAGCCAACTGAACCTTCTCCCTAACAAGCGCAAAATCGTAATCCAGAGCACATTCTGGCAACCGTTTGAACGTACTATTACTCTTTAAATTAATCGAGTTCCCACCATCCCACTCGTCTCTCGCCAACCCCGTAATCGCATCGAGAGCATAAACCACCTCTCCGCCCGCCGTAAAAAAGGGCGCCACCTCGCGGGGTAGTAGTTGAGCACATGGTTATGGACAGCATCCGCGGTGATAGCCCAATCGGGGAACAAGCCAATATCGGGGAGGAGAAGCATCGCTTTCGGACGTCGAGCTGGATGATGTCTATAATCGAGTGGAAGACGGTGAGGTAGCCCCAGTAAAACCCGGGGTCTAGGTCCGCCTGCCTGAGCAGCGCGCGGGGAGGTAGTTGCTGTAGCGCAGCGAGGGGACAGCGGAGGGGGACACATTCTTGTGTTCTTTGGGATTGGCATATTGGTACGTGACTCTATAAGATTGGGCTAGAGATGAAGGATGAACTAGACGCATGGACTCGGAAGCGGACGGGCGTACAATCGAGCTGGAAGACCATTCGCTTGGAGAGCCATCCAGCAAAGCACTGGCCGCAGGTGCAGCCGTATGACATGATGGGGGACGATTTGAGGAGCCCGTTATAATCTCGTTGTTATGAGTACAAAACAGAAATAGACCATGTCTGACAACTGACTGACTCGAGAGGACGATATTCTAGACAAAGACGAGGCAAATTCAACGGAGAAATACACGTGCCTTGTGGTGCTGAACCATGTCCACAGTAACGATTTCCGCTAAGGCTACAGAAAATGATCTCACTCAAAGTTC